>CM071926.1:146023120-146389690 GCA_016081115.2 Rehmannia glutinosa
CCAGTTGATTGTAGTGTTTCTTCATCATGTTTTGTATCATTTTTACTTCATCATGTTTTGTATAGTTTTTCCTCATTTTTTCCAGTGGTTCTAGTATTTTGATTGTAGTGTTTCTTCAATTTTGCATAAAGAATGTAAATATACATCGAGTACTTGGTAACCTGAGTTTGTCTGTGCTAGCAAGTTACTTTGATCCCTGTGATTGATTTGGATGTGTTGTATTACTATAACATCACTGCCTATCCTTGATGTATACTTGTGAATGTATTTTGTTTGTCTCTTATTTGTATAGTATGCGCAGAACCATTGTGAATATATTTTTGTTTATCGATCTAAGAAAGTGAATTCGGTATCTCTAGGTACTACTCTGACTTGAGACAACAATGCAAAGCAAAATTCGTGTTTATCAAAGTGGAGGGTGGTACAGGTAATATTATGGTTTTTGCATTTGGACAAGTTTTCTCCATTTAGTTTGGTATTAAATTTAGGATTATGATCCAAATCTTCCACCAGAGCCTGCAACAGTTGTTGGCATCCAAAATATTCAATCTCAAAATGTAAATTTTGGAAAGGCAGATGCTGGTCCAACTGACTTAGCAAGAGGAAGTGAAAGTGGATGTCTCCATCTTGTATGCATATTTTTATTACAAGTGATTTGTGTTGGGTGACAACTTGGTCACATATAGCTTTTCATGTTTCCCTTGCTTGATTTTATTACTTCTAGATACCTCATTAACACTGTCTTCTTGACTTTATCTTCTATTAGAGTTATTTAAAATTGTCCAATCTATTATTATTTCAATATTAAAATAAACTGTTGTCCTTTCAACTTAAAGGATATTACAGATTCCCTGAACTTCGGCCAAGAAACAATCGACTACCTTGTTTATTCAGTTAGATTCCTATGTAGAAAACCCTTGCCCTTAGCGTTTTCTTCTTTATTAACCCATTTGAAGGCTAGTTATTATCTCTAACCCCATAGTGGTGAGTTTTTCTCCTTTGACATAACCTTATTAACCGCTGATGTTGGGAAATTTATGTAATAGATTTTCATGATACCATGTAAAACTTATATTAGAAAGTTGGCACCCCAATTCAACTCTAAATCAACTTGTAATAGACAGGACTATGTAAGCTGAGTAGAAGCAGTCAAGTTGAAGATTGCAGGACTCGACTGAAGATCGAAGAGACAACTTCATTGAAGGAAAGACAACTTCATTTGTTGAAGAGGAAAAACTTGTTTCAAGAACAAGGGGTCTACTCTCTAAGGTTGAATGATTTGCAGTAAGGTTCTACATCAAACCAGAAGGCTTTAAACTTGTTGGAGGGCTGTGTGAACAAATCCAAAGGTTTGAAGGAGCTGAAGTAGCTAGATAGTCGTCTTGTGAAAAAGCTGAGCCCCAAGAGAAGCTAGCTGTGTGATCAAAGCTGTCTCGGATTGTAACCATTTTTGCAAAAAAATCAAATTTAAATTAGTGGATTCCTCTTAGAAGTTGGAGAAGAGTGGATCAGAGGAATTACTCCATCCTTGAACCACTATAAAATTATTTGTGTCTTATACATTCAACATACTTACTTTCTTGCATATTATTAATTGTTGTCTGTTAATTTGCTAAGTCAACTGATAATAACCAAGCTTAAATAAGTGTTGAAAAACATATTCAAAACTAAGTGTGAAAGTCTTCCGCTGTTAAAAACCAAGTCAACTGAAAATTTAAAGAGTTAATTGTATCAGCTGAGTTATACTATCAACAACTTAGTCGAGTCTGTTGAGTGGCTAACTCAGCTGTGTAAGTAAACTAAGCTGTCCACCAAGGACTTAACTGACATGAGTCTATTCTAAATTCACTAAAAGGACTAAAACCGAAAAGTTGGTAAAGTCTATTAAATCCCCCTCTTCTAGACTTTACTTATCACCCCTTGGGACCTACAAGTGGTATCAGAGCGGTTGGTTCATTGAGCCTTCCGCACTGGTTACTGAACAAGATCTCATTCTTTTTCAAAAGAACAACACTTGCAGATTTTAAAGCTTTTCTTATAAAACAAGTTATTATTATGGAAGCAAATCTAACTCACGAATGGTACCTGGATCGCACTAATTTTCTCTAACGTTCAAAATTTTCTATAGGAGCGACCGGTCGCGCTGTGTTAATTTTTGACAGCAAATTTGTACAGTTGGACATCCATATCAACAAGATTTGCTTTTCAATTTTGTACATTATTCCTACATCTTGTGATCTTCTTTTTGTAGACAAAAGTGAAGAAGGAGGAGCCTATGTTTGTGAAGACTCTCCTATAAATAGAAGATGATTTTGAAGACACAATACAAGAACTATACAAGCAAATACACAACAAGAAAATCTGCAAATTTATCTAAGCTTTCATAGTCAACATTCTTGTTGTATTTATAGCCTAAGTATTTCACTTTCACATCTTGAGGTCTAGGCTCGATTCTTGATTACACTTGCACTCAAAATTGTATTATTCATTATCGAGTTGTAATCTTGAGTTTTTGGGTTCATCATTCAACATAAGATATCTTTGTGTGTGTTCATGTGATAAGAACACACTTGGGTAATCTAGGTGTTAGGTGCAAGAAGATTGTGGTAATCTTCTTATTGAAGAGTTTGGTGCTCTTTGAGGTGTTGAAGAATTTGGTATTCTTCAAGGTTGAATATTTAGGTAATCTTCACAAGGTGCCGTAGAAGATTGTGGTAATCTTCAAGGGAGATTGAGGTAATCTCCAAAGAGGTGTTGTAAGGTGATGTTTTATTAATTGTGGTAATTAATAAAATCTTTTTTCTTTTTGAAATCCATCCCAGAGATACTGGGGTGGTAGAGTACTAGGCCCTAGGTGGATTGAACCTCTATAAATTAAGGCGTGTTGTTTAATTTCCGCACCTTTATTCTTGTCTTTGATTGATCATTCGAAAAAGAGGGCTAATTGCGAAAAATCGGCATACTCTATTCACCCCCTCTAGATTATCGTAGCCACTTGGACTAACAAGTGGTATCAAAGCCATACTCTTTGGCTAGCTCATTCCAAGTAAAGATAAAAGATCTATGGCTACGAACGAGAGCTATCTGTTGACCGACACTTCATTCAATAGACCGCCTCTTTTCGACTCCAACAATTATGCATTTTGGAAAGATAGAATGGAATGTTTCTTAAAAGGTTGCGGGTTCGATATTTGGAACACGGTTATAAACGAAGTATCCATCCCAATGAAGAAAAAGGAAGACGACACTCAAATTCCCAAATCCCTCAAGGATTATGATGATGAAGACAAGAAAATATTCTTTTTAAACAGTAAAGCTCTTAACATTCTTCATTGTTCTCTTACCGCTACGGAGTATAATCGAATTATAGGTATTCGATCCGCTCATGATGTGTGGGAAAAATTAGAAAATATCTATGAAGGCACCAAAAAAGTTAAACAAGCTAGAAAAACAATGCTTGTTAAAGATTTCGAAAATTTCACAATGCTCGAGGGTGAAGGGATTTCAAAAATGGTTGAAAGGCTCGACAACATTGTAAATTGTTTGTGGGCACTTGGAAAAGTCATTTCGGAAGAAGACAAAGTTACCAAAATTTTAAATGTTCTTCCCGGCTCTTGGTTCGAAAAGGTGACGGCTATCATGGAAGCTCAAAATTTAGAAACTCTAAATTTTGATGAGCTTATTGGAAATCTTATCATCTATGAAGCATATGCAAATGAAAAGAGTAATTCAAAAGCATCCACCTCTCAGCCGGATTTTATAACAACTTGGGATGAGCTTCTTACAACTTCCGATGATGAAGAAGCCGAGCAATGTCTAATGGGAATCGAAGAAGAAAATGAGGTACGCTCTAATCCCTCTACTTCTTTTAGTAATGAATTGCATGATGATTATGATGAATTACAAAATGATATTGATGAGCTTCAAAATGAATTCCAAAGCTTGCTCTTTAAATACAAAAATTTGAAAAAGGAATTCAACACCATGAAAAATGAAAAGGATAGTTTACATGCTTCTTATGAATCTCTTACTAGTGCTCATAATGTTATACTTGATAAGGTTAGAATTCTTGAATAAGAAAATAGTACTCTAGTTAAGGATATTGATTGCATGAAAAAGGATATGTTGAAGTTTAACTTGAGTACCGATAAAATGACCAAAATTCTTGATGTACAACGTTGTGATCATTTGAAACTAGGACTTGATTATAAGCCTAATATTATTCATGATAAGAAAAAGAACCAAGTCTCTATGCATGTTGGTCATTATTCTTCTAGAACTATTACATGTTTCTATTGTGGTAAAATTGGTCACACGACTAATACTTGTCGGGTTAAAAATAGTTCTAATTATTGGAGACCTAAAAGTCTCAATGTTAATCCCAAAGGACCCAAACACTTGAGGGTACCACAAGAAAATTTTATGTTAGGCACTCGGCGCAATAAAAATCAAAGGAGTTTTAAATTGTCATATAGACAACAAACGATCGCGCCATATGATCGAACGAAGAGATATTATCAACAAAATTATTTTTCAAGAAGAAGGTATAATCAACAATGGGAAAGATACAACCCTTGGCAATGGCGAAATTGGTAACTCTTATCCTCTTCTTGAAATATGCATTGTCTTTTTATAACTACTGCATATTTTCATGTCTTTAATTTTTGTATTGATTGTCAAAATTTTTTATAAAATTATTTCTTAAAAATGAGGTCTCAATTTTATATTCTCGGATTTTCAAATTTCAAAAGAGACCTTATATGAATTTTCAATAAGCACTTGTGTTATCAAACTTTTGTTGATTCCTTAAATAGCATAGTATGTGCTACTTGTTTAACTTCTATGTTGTTCAATATTGTGTATATTATTCGATATTACTTTGCTCTTGTGCAAGATAAATTATCAAGTTTTTGCAGGAAATATTTTGGTATTAAGGAACAAATGATCGTAGACTTATCCATTGTCATCTACGTCATAAAGTGTCAAGATTGCGAAAGGCATATTGGTTGACAAATAAATTCGAGGTATGTTTATCAACTTTCATTATTCTTATAGACTTGAAAATTCTCCATGCCTTATGCCTATATGCTCGATTTCAAAACTATCCCAACGAATCTCATTAAAGTGTCGTTAAAAGAAATTTCCAAATATTTGAAAGGCACTTCTTCTTATGGCTTGTTTTATCCAAAGTTTTAAAACGTTAAATATTTTTCGGGATAACAAGTCCGGTGAATATAATTTTTCAAAATTCAGTTCTTCATAATCGAACTAAATACATTGAGATTCTACATTTTTAAGGGATTGCGTTTCTTAAACAAATATTTGAGATGTGTTTAATTCCGTCTCAAAGATAACTCGTGGACATTTGTTTCTAATCGTTAACCGCCGAGTCTTTTACCTCATTTCGAGCTTGTTTAGGCATAATGTATATTAAATGAGGTCTATAATTGCTATTTGCATGTTTTTAAAACTTAGGGGTAAAAAATCGGATTTTTTGTGCAAAATTCGGACAGACACAGAACTGGTGTTCAGGCACCGGTCGACAGAGAGGTCGACCGGTCGACCAGTTGCAGGCACCAGTCGCCCTACCCATCCACCGGTCGCCCTACTCGTCGACCGGTCGCCTTAGGTGATTTCAGGGATAAAATTGGTTTTGTCATTCATTTCGTATCTTTGATCATTTTCTTCCAAAATCGAACATCTTCGCATTTTTCACACAAAATTCACTCAAAATGATTTTTTCTTATAAAATCTATTTTTTTTTGAGTTTATGTAACTTCTATTTCATCCATATCATCCGACTTCTCCGATCAATTGGTAAGAATTTCTCATTTTAATCTCAATTGGGTTGAACCCTTGAGAATGTGCTTGTATCTTGATATATTGATGAAATTCTTGCATTAGTATAATGTATATGTTGATTGTTGATGGATGAATGTTATATTAGTGCATTTGGTGATGAAATGTTTTGGCTTAAATGAAATACAAAAGCGTTATATATCTCTTGTTTTATTCGACGCACGCCAAGTGTTCGACAAAATATTTCTATGAAAAATTCATCACCTACATGATTTTCTTGATTTGAAAAGTCTTATAAGTTTATAGAGATCATGTTTTATCACTTAAATGAGCTTTTACAAATCAAATGATCAATTTCTCCCTTTTATTTGGAATTTAAGCTTCATTGTTCAATATGCTCGATAAATCGATTAAGTTGCGCACTTTGATATAATTGTATGATGTTTTTATCGTGCTAACATTCTTTTTGATGATTCCAAAGGGGGAGAAATAGGAGAAACGCTCATACGCTCAAAGAAGCGAAAATAAGCTCGCAAGAAAAGCTATAAGCTAGGGCTCTTAAAAGCCAAAAGCTGTGAATAATACTTAGTGCACTTGTTGTATTATGGAATTTTATGCTTGACTAATGTTGTCTTTGTAATAGGGGGAGCTTCTAAGCTCATAAAATTCAAGTGTATTTTGTAAAAGCTAAGCTTTTAGTTTTTAGTTGGTTGTTTTTATACTTGTTCTTGATGTGCATATTGATAGGGAGAGCTTGTGCACAAATATTTTTGAAATATATTTGCTCCTATCCTAGTGTTTGCACTTATGACAAATGTTGCTTGTTATGGATTGATGTTTTAGACCGGAAAATGTGTTTTGTTTTTAATATCGATCTCCTAAAATTGTTTTGGTTTGTAATCATCAAAAAGGGGGAGATTGTTAGATAAATGTTTTTATCAAGATTTTGATGATTTTGTTTAAATGAGTTTTTATACCAAAACAATGTTTATAAATGTTGTCCAAATACTTCCAATTAATTTAAAATATTTTTACTAATTTTTGAAGTATTTCTTTCTTGAAGTTTATTTTTGAAAAAAATCAGACAACATTTCAAGTTGGAGGTCGACCGGTCGAGCAAACGGTCGCCAGACACTGGAGAACACACAAATTGAAACAGAGCTCGACTTGAAAAATTTGAGAGGGTGACCGGTCCAAGGCAAGGCAAGGCCGACTTGGTCGGATCCTAGGGCGACCGGTCGGACCCCCCTGTGACCGGTCACCCATTACGAATGGTACCTGGATCGCACTAATTTTCTCTAATGTTCAAAATTTTCTATAGAGCGACCGGTCGCGCTGTGTTAATTTTTGACAGCAAATTTGTACCGTTGGACATCCATATTAGCAAGATTTGCTTTTCAATTTTGTATTTTATTTCTACATCTTGTGATCTTCTTTTTGTAGACAAAAGTGAAGAAGGATGATCATATGTTTGTGAAGACTCTCCTATAAATAGAAGATGATTTTGAAGACACAATACAAGAACTATACAAGCAAATACACAACAAGAAAATCTGCAAATTTATCTAAGCTTTCATAGTTAACATTCTTGTTGTATTTATAGCCTAAGTATTTCACTTTCACATCTTGAGGTCTAGGCTTGATTCTTGATTACACTTGCACTCAAAATTGTATTATTCATTATCGAGTTGTAATCTTGAGTTTTTGGGTTCATCATTCAACACAAGATATCCTTGTGAGTGTTCTTGTGGTAAGAACACACTTGTGTGATCTAGGTGTTAGGTGCAAGAAAATTGTGGTAATCTTCTTATTGAAGAGTTTGGTGCTCTTTGAGGTGTTGAAGAATTTGGTATTTTTCAAGGTTGAAGATTGTGGTAATCTTCACAAGGTGCCGTAGAAGATTGTGGTAATCTTCAAGGGAGATTGAGGTAATCCCCAAAGAGGTGTTGTAAGGTAATGTTGTATTAATTGTGGTAATTAATAAAATCTTTTTTCTTTTTGAAATCCATCCCGGAGATACTGGGGTGGTAGAGGACTAGGCCCTAGGTGGATTGAACCTCTATAAATTGAGGCGTGTTGTTTAATTTCCGCACCTGTATTCTTGTCTTTGATTGATCATTCCAAAAAGAGGGCTAATTGCGAAAAATCGGCATAATCTATTCAACCCCCCTCTAGATTATCGTAGCCACTTGGACTAACAGTTGACACCCCAATTCAACTGTAAATCAACTTATAATAGATATGATTATGTAAGCTGAGAAGAAGCAGCCAAGTTGAAGATTGCAGGCCTTGACTGAAGATCGAAGATAAGACATCTGAGTGAAGTGAAGTGAAGTTTCAGTCAAGTGACAGAAAAACTATTTTAGTTATTTGACTGACAACAAATTCATTCTAAAATCGTTGGAATTGATTGTCAAAGGGGATTCGCAACATACATGATCAAAGAAAGCTGAAAGAGATCCGTTGTCAAGTAAAGTCAAGGTTTTGCTGGAAATAGGCATGTGTCAAACTACCTACCTTAAAGCTGTTTTGCTGAAAGAGTGCAAAAAGCAAGGAGCCAATGAGATGTACCTGAAATTCTGCAGAGTTTAAGGAAAGGGCTGCAGAGCATTAAATTCAAGGTACAGTCTACATCAATACTGCAATACAAGACAAGCCAACAACCTACGAAGAGTAGTTTGAAAAATACGTTTATCTCTTCAACGGACATATTTTTCAAACCTGCTGCACTATAAAAGGCTTAGGAACTCATTTGAGAGAAGGTGAACCATACGAAGCAAGCAAGAACAATTAATTAACCTCTTTTGTAAAAAGCGGAGCAATATCATCAATCATTCAAATATTATCCGCAAGCTTAATCTCGAAGGAAATCGATCCAACACATTAATTGATGGAAAGACAACTTCATTTGTTGAAAAGAAAAAACTTGTTTCAAGAACCAGAAGCCTACTCTCCAAGGTTGGAGGAGGTGTAGTAAGGTTCCATATCGAACCAGAAGCTTTGAAATCGTTAGAGAGCTATATGAACAATTCCAAAGGTTTGAAGGTGCTGAAGTAGTAGGGCAACAATCTTGTAAAGAAGCCGAGCCCAAGGAGGAGCTAGCTGTGTGATCAAAGTTGTCTCGGACTGTAACCATTTTGTAACCAAGTAAAGTTACATTAGTGGATTCCTCCAGGGGTTGGAGACGAGTGAATTAGAGGAATTACCCCATCCTCGAACCACTATAATTTACTTGTGTCGTTTACATTCAACATACTTACATTCTTGCTTATATTTATTATTCATGTTTGTTGATTTGCTAACTCAAATGATAATAACTTGGCTTAAACAAGTGTCGAAAAATACAGTCAATACAACGGGCGAAAGTCTTCCACTGTTAAAAACCAAGTCAACTGTGATTTTAAAGTGTTAGCTGAATCAACTGAGTTATACTATCAACAGCTCCGTCGAGTCTGTAGAGTGGCTAACTTTGTTGTACAAGTAAACATAGTTGTCCACTAAGGACTTAGCTAAGTTGAGTCAACTCTGAAATTCTAAAAGAACTACAAATAAAAAGTTGGTAAAGTCTATCCAACCCCCCTCCCTTCTAAACTTTACTTATCACCCCTTGTGACCTACACTAACGGTGGAATCATTTGTGTAACAAGAACAATCTTATGAGGCTATTTTCAAACCATGAGACTAAAACTGTCGGGGGCTCAGTCTTATGAGACCAAAAGTACATATTTCTCCATTAGTTTCAATTCAATTTCTACAGGCAAAACCGACCTCATTTTTATTGGAAATACCAAGATATTATTTTCCATACATTTCAGAAAAAATGAAGCAAATGGGAAGTTAGAATCTCTCATATTTATAGAGAGAGGAACTCAGTGGCCGATTTCCTCACAAATTTGTCTATTGATTCTAATTTTTTTTCCAATTTTTAATATATCTAATTTTCCTTCTCATGCTTGTCGTCGTCTGCGAAGATGGATTTTTTGCCATCTTTCTGATTTTCTTTAATCGAAAGTCCAAGAACCTAAGCTTTTAGGTGGTTTTAGAAAAAAACATTTTATCATGATTTTTGTGCTTTATTTACTTATCATTATTGGGCGCAATATAGAGTGCATCCATATTTGAAATGTCCTGTTTAGATGAGGCTTATTTAGAAACATCTCTTATCGAGACTCTATTTGAGATAAGATATTGACATATATATATATATATATATATATATATATATATATTGATAACTAATCAACTTAGCGTCTCTCACACTAGAAAAAATAATATCCCTCATCTATAAGGTTTTTCTTCTTTGCGCGACACCAAAAATCTCAAAGGGTTGAAATTATGCACAATCAAGTAAATAACTCTGGTAGTTATTTACACCAATGAGAAAAGATGGTTCATTTTTTGCACGTGGACGTGGTTTAACCAATCAAGTAAATAACTATACTAGTTATATGTATTATTCCCAAGACACACATCACAAACAAGATGACAATACGATAAATATGCAACACAGACATGCACAC
The DNA here is from genome assembly GCA_016081115.2 of Rehmannia glutinosa. Classification (NCBI taxonomy): domain Eukaryota; kingdom Viridiplantae; phylum Streptophyta; class Magnoliopsida; order Lamiales; family Orobanchaceae; genus Rehmannia; species Rehmannia glutinosa. The sequence continues at coordinate 146,033,440 of CM071926.1, forward strand.
TATAACAATATGAATAAGATGATGGAGTGAGACATAATATATAGTCGCGATCGACATGAGGCGGCTAGAGCTCCCGTATCACGAGAGGGGCACCATAACTGCGGACGAATGGTGAAATCAACGTATGGGGCGTGCGTATATGTTGGTGAAAGCTCAAAGGAGAAATCGCGCAGGAGCATTGCGAGGAATGTTTTGACCTCAAAGTAAGAAAAATTCTGAGCAATACAGATCCGAGGACCCCAACCGAAGGGCATATATGCGGCATTCCCTTGAGTTGCTTTCACCACTCCATCTGCGAATCTTTCGGGGTTGAATTCTTGTGCATCTTTACCCCATATCTCTGTGCTCCGATTCAACAAAAGTATTGGACATGTTACTAGTGTGTCTTTTGGGATTGTGTATCCACCTAACGTTGTTTCTTCTTCAATAACACGAGAAAACTCCATGCCTGATGGGTATAAACGCAATATCTCATTCACAATCATTGTTACCTGCCGTAAATATCGAAACACATAGTTGGGACCAAAATCGCATAAAATCACATGCAACTTTTAGGAGCAAAATTGCACAAATTAGAATTAAAATTGCTCCCTAACATATTTACACGATCAGAATTGCCAGCCCCCAACCTATAGTTACTGGATCAATTTTATAATTTTGCCTTTGTTGTTTCTTTGACTAGGTATAACATACTTATTACCACATATTATTGTTATCTCTATTGTAATAATCATTCATGTTTAATTTTTATTTAATGATTAGTGATTAGACAAGCCTAGGATATTGAAGGAAAGAATGGAACTCACAATTTTGAGCTTGCCCAAGTCATCAGAAGTAATTTGGTTCTTGTTCCCCAATACTCGTACAACCTCTTTTCTAGCACGAACTTGCCAGTTTTGGTGAACAGAAAGCATAATCATTGTCCAAGACAGAAGATTAGAACTAGTTCCAAAACCCGCGAAGAAAAATATCTTGCATTGTCCAATCACATCTTCAATAATTCTCTTACGATCCCCATCTTTTGTAGCTTTTCCATTGTATAATTCCCCCATGAATATATCCAATAAGTCTTTATTCGTACCAAATTCTCCTCCTGCCATTCCCTTTTCTAGTCTTTCATTAATCATGGAGGTAAAAGAGTCTCGTACGAATTTGTCAATTTCTTTGGCTCTTCGATTGTTTTTGGTTGGAAAGTACCTAAACAAAAACATATTCATATTAATTTGATAAACAACTCTTTGGAGAAACATATTTCAAAAACGTCTAATTAATTCTTAAATCTATTTGAGCTTATAGAAACTTGAAGTTAGTAATTGTCTAAAAAGGTTTTTTGATAAAATATTTAGGAATGATTACAAAAATACACCGAAGTTTGAGCTAATAACAAAAAAATTCAGAGGTTTTCAAAAATTACAAAAATCATTTGAGGTCTGATTCCGTGTTACACTTTTACCCCTCTATAAGCAAAATAGATCAAAAATTCCCTTTACATTTGTTAAAAAAAAATTCAGTTAGTGCCTTACATTTAAGACAAAATTAAACATCTGTTTTTTTTAAAAATTATTTTTAAAACTTCTCTGGTTTTTTTCTTTTAATTATCCCATACCTTAGAGCTAGTTTCTATATTTATCCCACCATTTTAAAATAAGTTAGTATCTCATATACTAAAAACCCTAATTTGACTTTAATATAATTAATAAAGAGAGATCCACTAACGTAATTAAAATAACACTCAAGTCGAATACTTACTTTTCTCCAGGTAGAGTGAATATTTTTGTAGCTAGTTTTCCCAACCTTTCTAACTCCGAGAGTTGGAAGAAAGTTGTTTTTATTTGTTGGGTATATTTAGAGCTAAACATTAACTGTGCCAATATTGAACTAGTAAACACTTCCATATAAGGGAACACATCAAGGATACATGAACCCCCACCCGTTGACGTCATCTCCTTCCATTCTTTTAGAATGTCTTGGCAGCACAATTGTATTGTAGGCACCATTGGCTATTATAAACAGAAAAAAAAAAAAAAAGAAAAAAGAATGTCAAACACTGGGTAAAATGACATCTTTCCATTAGTTAGGGGTGTCAATTTAGGACCCGATACGCAAACCCGACACGAACCTAACACGAAATTAATGGGTATAGGTCCAAGCTTCGTGGGTCCGGGTCGAAATTGGGTCGGACCCGACTAACCTGCCAATTAAACAGGTCGGGTCCGGGTCAACCTACTATTACCCGTTTAACCCGTCTGTGAATTTAAAAAAAAAAACTAATTGTAAGAAAAAACAACAAACAAGACATATCTTTAAAACTCAAATGATAAAACTTTCTTAATTATGTTTTGTTGTTATTATGCATGTTTTTTTGAATAATGTCCTCAAAATATGATTAGTATGTTATGTTATTTATGCAATTATGTTATTTTTTTTGTATGTTGTGAATTGTAATATTGTTTATTGATCGAATAGTGTATGATAGTGATTGATTTTGAAAAAAATAAATTTATTCAGTTAAAACTATTAAATGTATATTAACATAATTTTATTAAACGGGTAAAGCGGGTCGGGTCCGGGTTACCTGTGAAATAAGCAGGTCGGGTCCGAGTTCAATATTCTGACACGAATAATTAAACAGGTCGGGTCCGGGTCAGCTATTTCTGACACGCGAACCTGCCAACCCGGACCCACGAACCCGGACCCAACCCAAATTGACACCCCTACCATTAGTTTAATTATTACTTGAAGTTATGATATTGAGAGAAAATAATTATTTGCAACATGAACTTCCCTCACAATTATCAATTTTATTTTTCAACAACCTAAATTTCAACCTCCGTTCAGCTGGAGTTGGAATATTCTAGGTTACATTGGCGTATACCGGAGGTTGCAAAGTGGAAAACCCGCAAAGTTTATGTTGTTAGTTGCAAAATTAAAACAAACAAATTAGGTTGGAAAGTGTAAAAATAGTCAATGTTCGGGTTTTAAAGTTCATTTTTCCAATTATTTATCACCTATCCTTATTAATAATAAAGTTTTTAAGTTAATTTTCAAATATATTAAGTTTCACATCTTTTCAAAAATCTACTAATTAACATTCACGTTTTTCAGTCTTTCAAACGATATAATTTTTTTTCCTTTTTTTTTCTTTTCTAAACATGCATAGTCGACATATATAGTGAACCAACCAAATCAATGTTTAATTTTCGATCGTAATTCGTAAAAATATGAACAACGAGTTTTAAATAGTAGATTATAACTTTGTGATAATAGGCTTGAACATTATAAATATTCAATGAAAAAATAACTCACCTTCAACTTGTCCAAATGAAAAGCATGATTTAGCTTGGATCTGGATTTAGACCATTCTTCACCCTCCATACTAACAATGCCGGTGACCAGCATTTTAGCTATTGGATTAGCGATTTTAAAAGACTTATGATACTTACGATATTTGCCCAACACCTCTCTTATAACATCAAGGTCCAGTAGGAACACCCTTGGTCTTGGCCCCGACCACATGAAAGAATAATTTCCTGCGGGATCAGAGCAAAATAATAATTATTATTAAAAAAACATTAATCCCAATTTAAGGAACAATGACAAAAACACAAGTTTTTAAACTTATAGGGAATTAATTAGAATATTTAATAGTTTCACATTTAAATTTATAATGATTTTAAAGTTACATGTTCAGCCATGACCAGTAAATTACAACTATTATAAGTTGCACTAAGCAGCATTTATGCAATACAAATATTATCAGTCACTGGAGGCCCAAGGTAATATGGGAACCAAAAATTTTAATTTTGCACATGTTCAAGTTCAACACTTTTTTCTACAATTAGATTTGCTATCAATTTGACCCTATGTACAATCATTTATTTCTATTCCAAATATCATTAATGAACACTAAGTATAAGAAAAGCATCAATAGCAGTAAAAGGAAAGTTAATAGCAATTATCAATGAAACAGTAGTACAAGAATAATTGATGGATCTTTTTCATTCATATCATTGCTGCACATTCAGGTGTTATATAGCACAACCTCAGAGGGATAAGGACGAATCATTCTTTGCTGTCATTTACCAGAATTATATTCCTTTTGTACTATCCTAGGCTAAGATGGTGACAAGTGTAAACATCTCCTAAATACATGGATAAGCAACTGGCTTCTTATCATAAGCTACTCCTCTTATACCTTACTTATCTAACACTAAGTGTAGATTGGTGGTCATCAAATGCACTTGACATGTATTAATATATAATATGAGATGAAATATAATTTGGAATTGATGCTTATTTGTTTCTGGCATCATTGTGTAACATGTGCACATATAATAACATAAATACGCTATATATTGTGTATACATTTAAAAATATTGTACATTTAAACATATTGTATATAATAACATAAATACGATATATATATATACCAATAGTTCTTCCATAGATAAATAATGCACACCATATAACATCAAAATTCATGTAACATGAAATATATAGCGTGTAAAATAAATATTGCATTCCACATCCTTAAATGTGGAAAGAAAGACTAATCTAGTAAGAACGATTTTGTAAACACTATTTTGGAGAAGAATCCCATTCGGAATTTTTCTAAGCAATATTAAGGAAAAATACCGTATTTGTTTACGGTGTCGAGAATGTTTGGCATGAGACGAGAAAGAATATCGTCATAAAGACCAATGGGTTTGGAGTAGGCTTTCTCATACATAAGTTCAGCCTCTTTGGTATCTCCAAATAAAAACTTGTAAGAGTTCCCTTTCATCCCTTGTTTTCTAAAGAACCTCTCAATCTTCCTTGGTTTTAGCCAAACCCAATTGAAGAATTGCCATGTCCACACAAGTAGAATGGAGAAAATTGGAACGATTACAAATTTCCACATTTTTTTTGTCTAGCTAGTTTCTTTAGTTTGTTGTAAGTTTCTCTAAAAGTCCCTTACTATTTATAGACCAGAAACAAAAAAATAAATTGTTCTGCAAGTAAGCACGTGTAGATACTAATTAGGGAAAGAAAAATAAAAAAAGGAGTCTGGCACTCTGGCTAGAAACGCATCCCAAAAAACATGAGGTTGGCACATTTTCTACTGTATTTTTCTAATATTAGAACCCATGCATATTCACATGTTAGGTGCAGTGTGGTATTATTATTGAAATGATTTTTATCGTTAATCTTTTAATTATGAGGTTCAATAATATCAGGGCCCTTCTTATGTTTTCAAAGGTTAAAAAGAAAAAGGCCCCTGAATTGTCATATAAATTTTTTTAAAACTAACTAATCGATAATTCATTAAGGGGAGCGCTATTAACACCCCCAAAATCTATCAATACACCCCTCCTACTTAATTAAAAAAATATCATTAATTAAAAAGTCTAAAATGCCATTAGTATCTTACCAAATCTCTAAATACACCTTCTTTTTTAATCCTTTTATTCTTCTCTTCCATCATCAATGTATTGTTAATAAGTCTGTGTAAAAGTTTGAAGATAAGATTGTTCTCGTGGGTTGGCTAGAACCTAGATTTCTTCAGCTCTATACTTCAATTATCATGATTTTATTTCTGGTGTCCAACATCTCTAATTCAACCTCTCTCTCTCAATTATTTCAATTCTCTCTTTATCTCTCAATTAGTTGACTACTGATTGGCCATGTTCTCCATGTTAAAATGTTTTAACCTGAAAAAGTTAAGAGCATTTTTCATGGTGAGAGGTTTTCAACTTTATTTTCTTTTCTTATTGTCTTTTGTTGAACCCTTGCCTTATTGTTATGTTTTTACCCAGAAATTGACCCATGATGAGCCCAAACTAAATTACTAATGAAATAGAAATCTAACAAATTTGTTCTTCATTACCGTGTCGACATTTCATAATTTTCTTTGTGAAACCTGTCAAAACTTACGCACCAAAGAATGTCCGGTTTGGAGAGAATTAGGGTTTTATTGTATGTTTTAATTGAGAGAAAGTAAATTGGGTAATGTTGGGGGTGTATTAACTAAATAAATTAGTTTTAGAAAATGGGTGGGGGTGTATTAAGAGGAGGGGGTGTATTAATAGATTTTGGGATATAAAATAATGAAATATTATATTTCAATTTCGATTTTTGCAATTTTTATTTATGAGTTTTAGAGTTGAAAGGCTAAAATTTGGTAAATAAACCAAAAAAAAAAAGAAAAACTTTCATTATGATATTATATTAAAAATGCTGAAATTTGGTAAACATAAAAAAAAAAAGAACTATTGTTAACTAAAGAATCAAACCATGACCTTTCTTCCGAGCTACCACTCAGCTCAGCCTTTTTTTTTTTGTTACTAGCTTTGGAACAAAATATAAGATGTGTTGTAATGGTAAACAAATAAAGGAAGTTAACTTTTGCTACCAGGATTCGAACATTGACCACATTGCAAAAAACGACAGCTACCACTGAGCTACGCAAAAAGTCTATAAAATTGAGGGTCTTTATTTTACATATTTTATAACCAACTAAAAATATCGGTCGTGGGAGCCCTGTGTGGCGGCACCGCTTCGATACTAATATTTATTTGATGCATCATGGTTCATAAGAGCTAATAGGCTTAGTACATGAGGCCCACAAAGCCAACAAAGATTGGGCCTCCTTTTTTTTAAAACTAAAACACAATATAAAACAATAAACGAAAGAATAATGCGCAATATATAGAACAATTCGAATATAATTAAATTAATATGACATCTATGTTCAAAAATCCAAATAGTTATTTAGATATAATCAGCCTTACAGTTTGGCGGCAAAAGTATTAACCAAATCAGTATAATCAAGTTGTTTAATAATCATTTCTCAATCGATAATATAACTAGCTAACTCATTCAATCTTTCATGTGACATGGTTGACTGGAGATGTTTTTTTTTTCATTTTCACAAACTAACAACCTGTTTCTTTTTTGTTTTGTTCCCACCTTTCCAATTCTTTTAGGCTTTCTTTTTTTTTTTTTATTCTTTTTGCCTTTTAAAATTTAAATTGAGAAAATTTAATACTAGGCCTTTAAGAAAAATTCAATTGATTTTTTTTTATTTTTTTAAAATTTTTTTAACAATTGATGATTTGTTAGAACCTAACAAGGCTCAAGGATATAAGGCCTAAGGGAAAATAAGTCCTTCATTCTTGGTGGAGAGCTTATAAATTTATCACAAAATACAAAAAGAAAAAAAAAGAAAGAAAAACACTGCATAAACGGGGACTCGAACCCACACTCTTGAAATGCAAAGTTCAAAGATGAAGCATTAATCAATGTGCTACAACCAATATATGTTCAAGGATGTACTTATTTTTTATATGACAAGATATAAAAAGTATACAAAAATTTGGGTCCTTAAATTTCATAATTGTTTTGGGCCTGAATCGACCGACTTGCTTGACTAATGGTAAAAGCGGCCCTGCTCATAAAACCCAAGTGGTCTATGCACTATACATGCATTACACATCCCATGTTTGGGTGCAAATACAATCAAATGCTACGATTGTATCCTTGGGTGTATCCTTGGGTCTGGGTTATTAAGCTATAGTGCAAGTGTACGGTTGATAAGGGTCTTTTTATGCATGTTTTATGTCTATATATGAGTATGATTTGAGTTATTTCATTGTTAGTTTCATAAATTTTTGATTATACATAGTTCATATTACTCCGAGGTGCTTTTATTGGTGTAGATTGATGATTCGGAGCTGTTGTTGGTGAATTTTGGGCCATGGTTTATGGATGCAAAAAACACTCGAAATCCAAAGCTAAACGTGTCATTTCGGGGCCTTTTCGGTCAAACACGGCCCGAGTGTGCTTTCGAACACGGTTGTGCTTTTGATGGGCCAAAAATGAGCAAAAAATACGGCCACGACGTGCCAAACACGGCCTGGCCATGCTTTTGAAGCACGGCCGCGTTCGGCAAAATCCACGAACACGGCCTGGCCGTGCTTTTATGCACGGCCGTGTTTTTCTTCCAGTCTGGGACATTCTTTTGGCGGGAATTATGGAAGCTTTCTCTTTTTGCTTTTGGACAACTTTTGTACAACTTTTACATCTCATTTTTCTGCATTAAGTCTCATTATTCCCTCAATTATCATATGAAAAAAAGGATTTCAACAACCCAACTATGGAAGTGGAGCAATTATTTGTCAAAAGATGACATTGTTAATGTGTTCTTTCACAACAACAATGTCTATAAAAGCCAAGAGTTTGGGTTGGAGGAGGCATTCCATTCATGTAGTATTCATTCATGATTCATAGAATTCATTCACTATAAGTTTCAAAGCAAAATACATTGAGAGGATAAAAGAGAGGTAGAGTTGGGTGTTGAAGAGCAATAGAGGAGAAGGCTTAGAGCTCAACATCATTGCAATCATCCAACGAGGAAGTCTTGTATTAGTCTTGAATAAGAGCTAAGTACACCATGTTTATTTTATTCAAATCTTCTTGTGTAGTATACTCTTTTGTCAAAGCCATGTGTAGCTAAATTTCTAGTGTTTGAATGTAATGAACTCTAGAATGAATTTGTGATTAAGGCTTGTATGTTATTAATAAAATCTTCATGTTTTGTGTGATTCACTTATATTATGCTTTATTCATTCGAATTGGTATATGCGCAATATTGATTTGAAGTTTATTTTTCATCCGGGAAATCGAGAGATTCATGGTGAAATAGAACCTTTATAAGTGAAAAGAGTTGCATGTAATCCTAGATATAGGACGACATAAATCTTCTGCATTAGGGTCAAACCTAATATGGGAATTCGCAAATCGTTATAATGCTGTCTTGGGGGTTTTAACTAGAAAGAAATTTCAGTTAATCAACTTGAGGTTAGAAGTTATTCGCGCTCGATAGAGGGTTTAACTTAAATCGGGAATTTCTACGGTCCATGAAACATGAGATTTTATTAAAAGAGGATGATTTTTGCTAAAGGGTTTTTGGTTGTATCTTTATCTTGTTAAATCACAAAAATATTCTAGAGGGATTTACATTCAAACACATTTCTAGCTCTTGATTTCTTATTCTACAATTTATTTCTATTTAATCTATTGTAAGTTGTGATTATTTCAAATTCATTATTTTTCCTTTTCCATTTTTTGATAAACAAAAACTCTGAAAATTGCTAGATTAGATAACAAAAAAACGGTAATTATTAGTACTTACAATCCTCGTGGGAATGACACTCGGTACTCAATAATCTATACTATAAAATGATAGGTGCACTTGCCTATGGTCTTCTAGAGTAGCTTTTGAGCCATCAAGTTTTTGGCGCCGTGCCGGGGATTGTAATATTAAGAACGCTTTATTTTTGTTAATTTAATCATTTTTTTATTATTTTATTTTCATTTTACCATTATCTTTCTTTTTATCTATCTTAGTAAGTCTTGGATTACACTTATCATCTTTATTTACCGAGGTGCATGCCTACTCGACGTCGAATTTGGAAGCGCGACACCGCCGGTAGCAACACAGAGGAAAGTACTAATACAGACCACGAAGAGGATATTAACAAAAGCAAAGATTTCGTCATGGCGGATGAACAACAAAGAACCATGTACGACTACGCCAAGCCATCTATGGATGGCACGTCGTCTAGTATCGTGAGGCCCGCTGTTGCAGCCAATAATTTTGAGATCAAACCAAATGTCATTCAGATGGTGCAACAGTTTGTTCAATTCGACGGCCTACCAGACGAAAATCCGAATAACCATATCGCAAATTTTGATTTGCGGTACCTTCAAAATTAATGGAGTCTCTGACGATGCCATCCGTTTATGCCTATTCCCATTTACTCTTTGGGGACGAGCTAAACAGTGGCTAAACACTTTAAAGGGAACAATCACAACATGGAGCATTATGGCTGAAAAGTTCCTTTTAAAGTATTTTCCACCAGCCAAAACTGCATGACTGAGGAATGAAATCTCTTCATTCACTCAAGAAGACGATGAGACTTTGTACGACACCTGGGAAAGATTCAAGGAGTTATTGCGGAAATGCCCACATCATGGCCTTCCTATTTGGATGCAAGTCCAAACATTTTACAATGGGATACTCTCGTCAACGTGGCAAATGATTGATGCGGCAGCTGGGGAAACATTGAACAATAAAACACCAGAAGCCGCCCAAGATCTAATAGAGGGAATGGCCATAAATAGCTATCAATGGCAATTCGTACGAGGTAAACCTAACAGGACAGTGGGTGTATACAATGCAGATGCAGTGGTTACACTAGTTGCACAGGTCGAAGCTTTAACCCAAAAAATTGACGATTTAGCGGCTCCTAAACCACCACCACCGCCGCACGTTTTATCTTGTGAAACTTGCGGAGGATTGCATAATCATCAGGAATGCCCACACACAATACCGCAAGCTGAACAGGCCAATTACGTTGGGAATCAAGCCAGAAATTACCCAAATAATCCTTACAGCAACGCATACAATCCTGGGTGGCGACAACATCCTAACTTCGGTTGGGGAAATCAAGGTCAACCACGACCTAATCCCAATCCTAATCTACACACGTCTCCCGGAGTTCATCCAATTCAAGGTAAGCCTAACTTGGAAGAACTTATAACAAAGTTTGTGCAATCAATGAGATACCCGATTCAGTGTCGTGGAAACATCCTTGAGAAATCAAAAGACATCTATCCATAATTTGGAAAACCAAATAGGACAGATTGCAAAAATGATTTCCAAAAGGCCACAAGGAAGTTTGTCGGGTAACACTGAGCCAAACCCAAGAGAGCACCTAAAGGCAATCACCATCAATGTTCCACATGAGCATAACACTCCCATGAAGAAATATGTGTGGGATGACAAACCCGTGAAAAATGTGGTTGCATAATACAAGCCCAAGATCCCTTACCCGAGTTTAACTGAAGAAGATAGAAGGGATGACAAATTTGGTAAGTACCTTGATTCTTCCAAGCAATTACATACAAATATTCCATTTGTTCAACATCCTTCAAAGAATGCTAGGGATCTAAATGACATCATTCCTAATGAAAACAAGCTTAACAAATTATCAAATGTGCAATTGAATTATAAATGTTCTTCCAATGAATTACCACAAAAATTTAATGATCCAGGAAGCTTTATTATCCCTTGTACAATTGATGGTTTACCTGTTGATAGGGCACTAGCAGACTTAGGAGCTAGTATCAATGTGATGTCTTATGATACATTCAAGCATATGGAATTAAGTGAACTGAAACCTACTAGGATGGACATTCACCTAGCCGATAAATCGATTAAACATCTTAGAGCTATTATTAATGATGTGTTGGTCAAGATTGATAAATTCATGTTCCTAGTTGATTTTGTTATTCTTGACATGCATGATGATATTGATGTTCCTCTAATTCTTGGGCGTCCTTTCTTGGCTACGGTGAAATCTATCATTGATGTGCACGAGGGAAAATTAACTTTGAGAGTGGGGGATGAACAAGTAATTTTTAAAATTCATGTTGAAATTGATAAGGATAATACTTGTTCTTATGTTGACTCAGTTTTCTTGAGTAATGTGAAAACTAAAAATCTCTTGGAGAAAAAATTTGATCAAAGTGCAGGCCAACCCATGAAAAATAATCTCCTTAGGAGACTTATTTCCAAAATAGAGACCCGAAAGGTCAAAGAGCACATTTTGAAGCTTGAAGTTGGAGGTAATGCTACTAAATGCCCAAGGGATTTTCATAAGTCCAAGGCTCCACCCGACTAATCTCCACATTTGGGTAAACGGTCCAGCTATACGACTTTAAAGAAGCGCTACCCGGGAGGCAACCCGATGTTGTGTGTATTGTTTATTTTATTTTCTTTTGAATTAATCAAAAATCTTTAGAGTCATTTTAAAATCACATTTTGATTGTTTTGAGTCATTTTTACAATGTAAAAAAAAACACGGGCATGCTGTTGGGAAATTTATTGTTTAGATTTTGATGAATGCCATGTAAAACTTAGAATAGGAAGTTGGCACCCCATTTTCGGTGTAAACTGCATTGTAATAAATATGGGTCAAGCCGAGTTAAGTCGCCTATGCCTAAACATGCAAGAAGACAACCGGAGACTAGAAGGAAGACTCATTGCGAGAGACGGTGAGTATGGCAAAAGAAGAGAAGACGGGAACTCGATGAAGGAGCGGTGAGATGCGGTGAGTAGAGTATCGTCAAGTCAACTCAAGATAGCCAAGTCTCAAGTTGAAGTGACAGAAGAGTCATCCATGATTGGAAGTCGACTCTAAGTCACCTGGGGGAAAGCAAGGAAATGCAATGTCAAGTCGAGATAATCGGGAAGAGATCCGTTGCATAGAAATCAAGGGAATTACTTAAACAAGTAATACCTCCATACTACCTTTCTCGAAGTGCTCACCCCGTAAGCATGCAAAAGGAATAAACCAATGGGAAGCATCGCACCATGTCGAACTCAAAAGTCAAGAACAATTCATACGAGGAAGTGGCAATTCCAAGGATCGCAACAAGACAAGCCAACGACCACAAGTAACTTTCAAAAATAAGCCTATCTCTTCAACGGGCAGATTTTTGAAAGATCACTATAAAAGGCCGAGGAATGACTGCGAGAGAAGGTTACCCGAACCACGAATATTCAAGCAAACTTTTGAATCAGAACCTAAGATATTCTCAAATCATTCAAGATTAATCCTCAAGCCTAAACTATGAAGAAAATCAATCCAACACTCACTTGTGAAGGAAAGATAACTTCAATCAGTTGAAGAGGAAATTGTTTAAGAATCAAGGGGTCTACATTCCACGGAGGATTGTAGGAAGGTTCAAGGTCGAACCGGTCTCATGTTTTTGGAGGGCTTCGTGATCAAATCCAAAGAGCTTGAGCAAGTGGGTCGTAGTAGCAAGGCAAAATGCCTGTGAAGAAAGCCGAGTCGACGAGAATCCGGTGCGTGACCAAGGCATCTCCTGCATCGAGTCCCAAAGGATCAAGTCACCAGTGTAATCAAGATTTGTATCTGGACTGTTACCACTCAGATATCTCGATCAATACCTAGTGGATTCCTCAGGATTTGGAGAAGAGATGAGTAGAAGAATTACCCCATCTTCGAACCTCTATAAAAACTTATCGTGTCATTTACATTTCAAAGACTTTAATTCCTGCATCTTATTTATTTAACTCTTGATAAATTTGCTATCCACTTGATAATCTCTAAGTACTAAACCAAATTTAAGGGTGTAAAGTCTTGGCTGAAAACAAATCACAATGAGTTAAGTCTTTAGTCAAAACAAGTGAGTTATTCTATCAACAAATTTCGGTCGAGTCTGTTGAGTAACTAACTCATTGATTTACTAACTTAGTTGTCCATCAAGGACTTCGGTGTGAAGTATTAACTCGAATATTTAAAAGGACTAAATCGAAAAGTTGGTAAGGTTTATTCAACCCCCCCTTCTAAACCTTACACTCACACCCCTTGGGACCTACAAGTGGCATCAGAGCGGTTGGTTCATTGAGCCTTCTCGTGACGGTTAATGAACTAGATCTCCAAATTTTTCAAAGTCTGTTTTAGTACTTAAGTTTTTCAAAACTCCTTTTATCATTAAAAGTTATTATCATGAAGCAAATTTGACACGCATCCCTATGTTCACAATTGAAGAATTTGATGATTTGAAAATTCGCATGCAGGCTCATCTATCAGCATTACATGATGAGATGTGGATAGTGATAGAGGATGGGCCACCGCAAATTTTAAAAGTGAACACAATGTAAGGAGAGCTGCGGTGAAGGTGAAGATGATGTTGCTCCCGGACCGGTCATGGTTGAAAACCAAGAGCCGAATGGACAAATGATGAGAAAAAGATATAACCTGGACAATGTGGCCAAGGACATTCTTTACAAAACCTTGGAGAAAGCCATGTTCAATAAAGTCAAATCATGCAAAACGGCTAAAGAAATGGGACAAGCTAACATTGACTTGTGAAGGCTCGAGCAAATCAAGGAAAATAAATTATCATGGTCGTCTGTAAATTTGAAAATTTCAAAATGATCACAGGAGAGACCCTGGATCAACCGGATGCTCGGTTCACGTAAATTACCAACGAGCTATCTCGCACTTGGGAAAAGAATATACACAAAAGGAAATGTGTATGAAGATTCTAAGAAGTCTCCCAACTGAGTGGGATATGAAAGTCATGGCCATGAGACACTCCATGGACCTATCCAAGACATCCAACCATGAGCTATTCTCGATCTCAAAGCCTACGAATTTGAGCTAAGAAGAAAGACCAGGAAGAGACAACAGACCAAAACAATTTTGCTCTAATTGTTAAGGATGACAAGAGAGCCGAGGTCAAATAAGTCATTGACCAAGAGGAAATAGCCCTTATGGTTAAAAGGTTTAACAAGTTCTTCAATAAGAACTACAAGAGAGGCAAGGGCGAATCCTCCAGAAGACACTCAGCTCCCTCCAAGTCAAGGTAAGATAGGCCAACCAAGAGAATAGAGCATCAAAAAGTCTGAATATCAAAGGTGACAATCCAAGAATGGAAAGAGTCGATCAAAAGGTTGAAAATCTATGTTGAACCGTAGGCAACAGGTCACTATGCCATTGATTGCCCATATCCTGTAGTCAACAAATACAGGAATGAAGAAGAAAGGAAGGTCTTCAAAGAAAGAAGACAAGAAAAGAAAAAGGCAATGTTGGTTGCAGAGATGCCGAGACAGCCAAGTCAAGAGACACAATTTGATTCAGAGAGTAGTGAAGCCGACTACTCAAGTGACTCTGAAGAAGAAGCATTGATCCTGTTTGATGGCCAAGGAACAAGACCAACCCGACCAAGAAGATGAGGTACACTCTAACTCATCACACTCGATTCTAGTGATAGTGACTGTGACACACACACTTCATCACCCACTCGATCTTTATGATTCATTAGGCAAAATGATGAAAGATTTTGAACACATTAAATCCTCACACACACTACTAAATGAGGAAAAAACCTACTAAAAGCAAAACTCACGGTGACTAAGGAGCCGAGTACTCTAAGTCAAATAGTCGATGAGAATGAAAGTTTAAAGACTGAAAATGCTAAACTAATAGCGTAAATAGTTGCTATAGAAAAGAGGGAAAATGACCTCAAAATGTGATTGCCTCATTCACTAAGGCATCTAAATCATTGGATGATCTTATTATGAGTCAAAGAGAATGTGGAGACAAGACAGCTAGGATTTAATTCCTCTGTGCTATGTCAAGCTCCAAAAGTGATTTTGGAAAAAGGATCTTCTAGCAATGAAGTATCTCAAAAATCCAAAACTCTAAATGGTGCACACACATTTATCCCAAAGCACAATTACAAACAAACTGGCCTTGGTTATAAAGGAAAAGGAAAATGCCATTGAGTTACTTGTGTCTTTGAGAGGACACTGAGAAGAAATCCAAAGCCGAGTTCCTCAAAGAAATTTCAAACAGAAATACTCAGTAAAGAAGAAACAGAGCTACCAAAAATCCCGTAAGTTCTATAAAAGAAATACATATGAAGGGAATGGTAGAAAATACCCAAGCCAAGCCGATTGGAATAATGTGAACTATCAACAAAGACCTATAGAATATAAGCCAAAATGGCAAAGGCCTAGAACTCAGCAAAGGCCATTCCAAAGGTATAAGAGCTTTCATCAGCACACATATGCACTACACTCAGAGATATCACAACTACCCAAAGAAGGCAATTGCTAAAACACATATACAGCATACGACAAAAGAGACAATCAGTATGAACCTAGAATCCCCAAAGCAATTTGCCAAAATTAATTATGATTATGGCATCGATAGATGGCAACCCTTAGAGTCAAACCATTTGGCTATAGGTTGGTTGGATCATCTTACAATATTAACTCCCCTCAGACCCGACAAGTATGGGTACCTAAAACTTAATTTCCTTGTTTGGTGTTCAAGGAACGAATGAGTGCCAAGGAAACTGGTACATGGATAGTGGTCATGCCGGACATATGACAGAAACAAGAAAAATCTATCAAAATTCAAGGAAGTCGAGGTGCAAAAGTCATATTTGGAGGAAATGAAGCTCAGGAGAAATAAGAGGCATTGGATCCATCAAGAAAAATGGATTAAAAATCACGATGTTGCATATGTTGAAGGACTCAACTTCAACTTGCTAAGCATCACCAACTCGCGTGACAAGGGTTATAATGTTGGATTTAACATGGGTATATGTCAAATCAGGGATACTAAATCAAATGAAGTTGTGTTGCAAGGATGCGCATAAAAGAACATGTATGTCGTGGATTGGTCAATGCAACACCTAGCACTGTCTATTAGCAAAGAGCACAAATTGAATCAAGTTGGTTGTGGCACAAGAAGTCGAGTCACCCGAATTTCAAACGACAACAAGCTTGCCGAAGCAATCTTGTGGAAGGACTTCCGGACTCAAGATACAAGAAGGAGAGTATATTTGATGCATGTCGATGGGAAAACAAATCAAATCATCATTCAAAGAAAAGACATGTCCATCTTCAACAAGAATATTGATCTGCTACATATGGATCTATTTGGTCCAGTTGAACCACTAAAGCATAAGTGGGAAGAAATACACCTTGGTGGTAGTAGATGACTACTCAAGATATACATGGACAATATTCATGTGTAAAAAGAAAGAAACTCTGAGAAACTACCACACGGTGATGAAGAGGATTCAAAATGAGAAGAGCCAAACCATTATCAAAATAAGATCGACAGAGGAACCGAGTTTGTCAATGGTATAATAACTCAATATTGTATAGAAAATGGTATTGGTCATGAATTGTCTGCAAAGCAAGGACTCCACCGCAGAATGGAGGTGCGAAAGAAGGAATAGAACTCTCAAAGAAGCAGCAAGGACCATGTTAGTCAAGTAGGGCTACCTAAAAGATTTTGGGCTAAAGCAATAAACACAAAGATGCTACACTCAAAATAGATGCATGATAAAATGACAGAATGACAAAGACTCCTATGAGATTTGGATAGGGGAGAAAACCAAATATTGCATATTTTAGAATATTTGGATGTAAATGCTTCATCCATAACAATGGCAAAGATAATTTGAAGGCTTTTGATGCTAAAGTCGATGAAGGTATCTTCTTGGGATACTCACAAAGCAAAGCCTCAAGAGTACTCAACAAGAGTACTATGGTTACGAGAGGAATCCATTCATGTGGTGTTTGATGAGCCAAATGTAAATGGAGAAGACATTGAAGAGTCACCGATAAGTGAATCAACCAACCATGCAGAAGAATCCCTATGTCTTTCAAGTTGGAATTATAAACCCGGATGAAGATGAGATAGTCGAGTCTCAAAACAGTGGAAAATCCGGCTAAGTGATGACGAGAGAGCCGATCAAAGCAACATAGTCAGCAGGACGATCAATCTAAGCCTAACTTACTCCAAACGATGTAAGATGGCTACGAGACCATCCACTTAACTAGTCATTGGAGATATAAGAGAAGGTGTCAAAATAAGATCCGTAACTCAACAAGAAGTTATGTTCACATGCTTTATCTCACAAATAAAGCTTCAAAGATGTGTCACAAGCATTGGATGACACACATTGGATTCAAGCTATGCAAGAAGAGTGAATGAGTTTGAAAGAAATAAAGTATGGGAATTAGTTCAAAGACCCACCCATCAAAATGTTATTGGCACTAAATGGGTATTCAAACAAGATGAACGAGGAAGGTTCTGCGTGGTAAGAAACAAAGCAAGATTAGTAGCCAAAGGATATTGCCAAGAAGAAGGGATAGATTTTGATGAAACATTTGCCCTCGTAGCAAGATTGGAAGCTATAAGGATGTTTCTTGCCTATGCAACTCACAAGAATTTTATTGTATATCGATGGATGTAAAGAGTGCATTCCTTAATGGTTTATTGGAAGAAGAAGTGTATGTTGAACAACCTCCAGGATTTGAGCAGAAGACTCTTGGAGATAAGGTATACAAACTCAAGAAAGCTCTATATGGATTGAAACAGCACCCCAGAGCATGGTATGATACTTTGTCACAATTCCCGATCGAGAACGAATTCACAAAAGGCAAAGTGGATAGAACACTCTTCTAATTCAAGATGCGAAGAGTATATTGCTTGTTCAAATATATGTGGATGACATTATTTTTGGATCCACAAACAAAGAGTCATGTGTGATAAATTTTCAAACCTCATGCAAAGCAAATTCGAAATGAGCATGATGGGAGAGTCGACATTCTTCCTTGGACACCAAGTGAAACAATTGAATGATGGAACCTTCATAAGTCGACAAAATACACCAAGAGATTTAATGAAGAAATTTGGTATGGAAGAGAAGTCTTCAGGAAAATACCAATGAATACATCACCAAAATAGATATGGATGCGGATGGCGTGCCTATAGATCAAACAAGATACAGAGCACTTATTGGATCATTGCTCTATCTCTCACAAAGAAGAGCGACATCACCTTTGTTTGTAGGTGTATGTGCAAGATTTCAATCGCTCCAAAAGAAAGCCACATGATCAAAGCCAAGAGAATCTTGAGATATTTGAAAGGAAGCCAAGAAGTTGGCTTATGGTATCTAAAGGAAGGTGGATTCAAGCTAATGGCTATTCGGACGACTATGTATGTTGGATGTAGAGTTGAGGGGAAGAGCACCTCGGCACATGTCAAATGCTTGGAAACAAAGCAATTTCCTGGTTTAGCAAAAAAGCAAAATTCAATAGCCACCTCTACACCGAAGGAGAATACATCATGCAAGGTGTTGTGCCCAAGTCCTATGGATTCGACAAAGAAATTGAGAGACTATGAAGTTGAAGAAAAGGAAATTCCAATCATGTTTGATAACACAAGTGCAATTGCAATCACTCAAAATCCTCGTGTTGCACTCAAGAACAAAGCATATCGATGTCGATATCACTTCATAAGAGATCATGTTGAAAAGAAGGACATCACCTTGAATATATTTCAACCGATAAACAAGGTTGGTCGACATATTCACAAAACCATTATGTGAGTCAAGATTTGAAGAACTCAAGCATGAGTTAGGGTTAATTGAGCCTGGTGACACTTAAGACTCAAAGAAAAGAAATGAAACACGAAAAGGGAAAAAGAGTTGAACTCTCAAATTAACTAAGTGAATCACCATATCGGAAAGACAGCTTGTACCGAGTTAGCGACCGACAACCGAGTCACTAGAGAACGGGAGAAGAAGAGTTAAATCGGCTAAGGGATGCCGAGTCATTTATGAGCAAAGGGACAAAAACGCGGTCGTTTTTACTAAGCGGAATGTTTTTAAGAATGACGCAAGATAATTATGACGTGTACGGTGCAAAAGCCGCACACCAAGCTTATGATTGGATATAAATGTGCCGCATTAAATACGAGACATTAAATGCTAATCGACGTGCAAAATCTAAGCCGTTGATTTCGATCACATTTCAAAAACCACCCACACGTCCTTTCATGAACCATACTTAAACCATTTTCGCCCGTTTCTCTCACACATTACCAAAACTGCTTCACTTTTCTCTCTCAAAAGCAAAGGCAAAAACTCTCTCAAAAACCCTATCAATCTTCAAATCATCTTCTAAGTTTCATTCGTGAAATCTTGAAAAATGGCATCTACTCACGATTTTGTCAAGCTAGGAAAACAAATCCACACCGGGTCTCACGTGGATTTCAAGGGTATGGTCAAACAAGGGTCCGATGACGCCCTCATAAAGAAGATTGAAAAACTCGAAACGATCGGGCTAAAACCATTTCGACAATGGACTTTCCGATGACCTATGTGGAAGAGGTCGCACGATTCTACGTGAATGCCGAGATTCATGATGAGGGATCAAATCCTCTGTTCACGAGAAGGAGTTCATCATCACTACCAAGGATTTGGCGTAACACCGCTGTTATCGGCGGAAGGAGCATCGTAAATCAATGAAGCCGATGTTGACTTTGGCCGCTGGAAGGAAGAGCCAAGACCGACTATCTTGAAAATATAGTCTACACAATAATAACAAGAGGTCATGCCAAGGAGGACTACCACAAATTGTTGGACATCGTTGCCAAATGCATAGACATCAAATTTGGGCGACTTTGACCAATCGTCAAAGCAAAATTGATCGAATGGCCGCGATCATTGAAGAAAAGAAAGTGAATCGGGCTGAGTTTGTCTACAGCAGACTCGCTGTATCGTAGGGAACAAATCCTTCAAGGAGAATGGAGCATTTGGAGGATCCCCGGGATACGGTCTGGTGATTGGCCCGCCGATGGAGGTAAAAGGAGTCCTCTTCGACATGGAAAGGCGTTCCATGTAAACAAGAGGATGTTCGAGATCAAACCCTCTCGGCGCACGTAAGAGAGCCTACGCTAAGAGAGCCGACACGAGTGAGGGAGAATCGGTGACCCTCAAGATACAACTGTCTCCTCTCCACCAAAGAAGAAGGTTGCCCTGCAGTGCTAAGAAGATCCGCTCTCCCGCAAAGAAAGAAAAAGAAATCGCTCCCGCCTCGTAGCCGAAGTCACCCGCCCCGCAGCAGCAGTGTGTCTCCGCCCCGCAGCCGTAGCCGAGAAGGAATCTCAAATACCTTCTCCTGGTCGTTAAGAAGAGGAGAATCGATAAGCCAAGACGGCCGGCTCCTCGAGAAGAAAACAACAAAGACGCCCCCGCCCAAGACTCGAAGAAACCATGTCGAACCGGTAAATCCTCCGGTTCAAACAAGAAGAAGGAGAAGAATTTTCAAGCGTGCCCGAGCTTGAGAAGCCGGGCCGAGTCACCACTCACCGGGAGAAGATACTTCCGAGATCGCTGGAGAAGTAGAATCTCCGAAGTGTTTGATGAAACGCAAGTCCTGGGCCGAGGCCGATCGCAGAGGCAACTTGAAGATTTGTGTAGTCGAACAACCGAGGAACAAAGAATGGCCGAGACAACCAAATCACCTGTTAACGTGGTTGTTTCTCCACCTGAATGAGGTCGCCAAGGTGTCGGCAGCGAAATCGCTACCTTCAATACCGGAAACGAGGGCCAAGAAGAGGATGATAAAGACGATGTAATCATGCACTCTCCATTGTATCCAGGACATCCAAAATCGTCTGCGAAAATGGAGAAAATGGAAAGTTGAGCCTGTCCCAGAGTGCAGTTTGAATATCCGAGTTCATTCTTTGAGGAAGAAGAACTCTTGATTTCTTGAGGTGGACACAAAGTGTTGCAAGCCCTTGACGAGGATAATTGCACAAATATACGGAAATTCGAAAAGAAAATGAACGGGCTAAAAAGTGAGAGGACGAGAGGCACGTGAGAAGGCCAAAGATCCGCCCTATCACCGACACCACGAACATACACATCCTCACTTTGACGTCTATCGAAAGTGATGAGGATCTCGACCCGCCGCTCTGGAAGAATTGCAAATGCAAAGAAGCAATGCGAGAATCGTAATCCTTCATGAGCAAAGGATGATGGAGGGACCAGGAGAGTCCTCCAAAACACAGCTAGAGATAGACCCAATGGGAGTGGTGCAAAGATATTGCCACCGTTGTTGCCGCCACCACTTCCCAAATACTCACTCGGAAGAAGGAACTAAGGGAACTAGCGATGAGATCGGGATAGTGGGGACCCCAATCGAGCTAACCCCTAATGAAGGTGTCTTACCACCGCCCCAACTACCGAATACTCAATGGGAACAATGAGTCCGGAGACGAGTGACCCCAATCCAAGTCACTCACTCGGTGTGCCGGTGAGGGGGAAACTCCCTCCACCGCAGAAGGTCGGAGGATGTCTGCGGTGACTCCACAATGAATCTAGGAGGCGAAGTGGAGAAGGAACAAACACAAAGTACACAAAGAAGTTGTCATCGACGAGGCTCGCAGGCGATTGAGACTGCCTCTCGGTGAGGTGCCAACCGCTCCGGGGCTAATGACGCCGCCGATGCATCGAGGCATAGGAAGGAACAACCCCGGGATTTAACACTGGCGATTTAAAGTGCAATCCATGGAGTTGAGACTCCAATGGATGCCACCGCAGAAGACCCTAAGACACGGTGACACGTCGAAAGGGATGTCCATGCCTCGGCTATGCAGCTTGAGACCGCAGGAGGTAATGAAGGCCAACGGAGGTTGAGACTTCCGGGGTAAAAAAGTCAAGTACGTAACATCCCTCCCGCTATCATTGATCCATTAGAAAAGGAGATAAGTGCACTTCACGATTCCCAGGATAATCCTCGATGTAACCTTTCGGGATCGGAAGGAGACGATGAAGCCGAGTCATCCCCTCCGACCGATCCAAAAGACTCACCGAGGATGTTCCAACCACGAGTAAGTCCAACCTCAAGACTACTCGTCAAACTTTCAACTTTGATGAGCCACCCATGGAAATCTCATCATCATCCGATGACGCTCGATAAGGCCGAGGACCGGTCAACTCACGTGGAAAAACCACCGAGACCAACGAAGCCGTTGAGACGATTGAGGCTCAAAGCAAGTCGGGTCAACTTCACAATGCACCCAACAAACAGAGTCCATCGCGCAGCTCCCCAAGCCGCAGCAGTTCGACTCCACAAGGAACTTCACGAGCACCACTCATCATTGAACAAATTCTTGTTGCTCGTGATGATCCCTTTGTATAATCATTTCCCTTTCTCCTGGAGGTACCCGACCTCCCGAAGAGTCGAAAGAGATCTCGAGTGCTTCTGCTGCACCAGATCCCGTCATTCCATCGAGATACCATCGCTCGTTCGGTGACTATGATTTTGACGCCGCTTGGCCGTCACCGCAAATGATGGAATAGTCAAGTTCGGGAGGTGTTCAAAGCATTATTTCTTTGAAATTGAACGGATGGAAAGGCACCAGGCCTCGATGGACATGAGATGGATAATAGAGATGCCAACTCATCACTGCCGACTTGAGAGGCATAATAATTAGAATCCGGGAGTGGTGGCAACAAAGAAGAAACAATGCGTATGGAACAAGCTAGATATTTTAACATTGTTCAACAAGTCGTTGTCCGGCGAAAGCCGAGAAATCGATGCAAAGACAAAATTGAGAGAACACATTGAGCATATGCATGAATCTCACACCGCCGAGATAAAGTCACAAGCTGCGTGAGCAAAATAAGAATGAGCTCCTACGTATGGAAGAAAACATGGATTGAAAATCCAGCCTTCTCATGGCCGAGATGAAGTTAATTAAAGTCTGAATCCAACGCTACTCGCTCCGAAGTTTCGCGCCGCATACTCCGCAGCACTCGAAGCGTAACTTGGCTATCGTTGCAGACTCGACTTCCGCCGCTAGTTTGTTTCGGGTTCCTCTCTCCTTTGATGATGCCAAAAAGGGGAAGAGGAATACCTAAAAAGCACAAGGATCCGAAGTTGAGAATGAGGAGAAATTGTGAAGGAAAGACAACGGTGAGGAAGTTTCAAGAGAAAAGAAAGGGAAGTCTGTTGAGGGGTAAGGATCGAGAGATGTGACCTTGATGATTGCACAAACCCCCAACAAGGTCTTGTCACGGCTGATATTATCAAAGAAACTCCCGATGACTCGCCACTCCAAACACTGCTTTGTACCTATGGCCGACAAGAGAAAGATTGAAGCGAGGGATGGATGGAAGTGGAAGGAATGATGAATGCCCGAGTTATGGATATTTTTGAAACAACATGGAGGCATTCCAAAGAGAGCAGAGACACTTATGCCATCTCGATTTAACCGAGCCAAGATCGTTGATGAATTTAAAACGCCGCATCCAAGGATACTTCGCAAACATGTCCATGGCTCAAGCTCGGGACTTGTATCGGGAAAAGGGTCTCACACTATGTGAAGAAGGACAGCGCAGATCACCGACAATCACTCTCTGGTCACTTTGCTAGTCACTCAATTTGGGAAGAAGAAGACCCCAAAGACAATACACGCCCGAGAGGAAGAAGTAGAGGAAGAAGCTGTGGTGGAGGAAGAGGTTTGGACACAGACCTCCGCCCCAAAAATATTGAGTATATAGATTCGTGCAAGAAAGGAGGGATCTCTTTGGGCTGGTTTTGACGAAGTAGCCAACTCGCAAGTGGCTAAGAACAATGCCGAGTATGTGAAAAGAATTGAAGAAGAAAATAAGAGACAAACTCGGCTATGGGAGGAGGAGAGACAAGAAAGAATAAGAAGAGATGAAGTCGCCGGAAGGCGTATGAAAAAGAAGAAGAAAGAAAGCGGTGAAGATGAGGAAAAGAAAAGAAGAGAAGATGAGAGTCAAGAACAAGAAAGAAGGAGGAAGTGAAGGAGATGAAGTGTTGTTGTTCACCCCTTCATGTATTTTACTATGTAAATACATTTTATGTAAGTCTTTCGTAATAAATCAGAATTCTCTATTTTTGCGTAGACATAGATGTTTGCTCGATACACTTTGTAAACAGGTTGTGTAAAGGACAAGAATGTTATGATCAATAAAAGGATTGATTCTACGCATACATTCTCTGTGAATGCACTATCTCAGTATGTATCTTTGCTATTTACATTTTGAATGTTTTAAGTTTTGGCATCATCAAAAGGGGAAATTGTTGGGAAATTTATTGTTTAGATTTTGATGAATGCCATGTAAAACTTAGAATAGGAAGTTGGCACCCCATTTTCGTTGTAAACCGCATTGTAATAAATAGGGTCTGGTCAAGTGAGTTAAGTTGCGCTATGCCTAAACATGCAAGAAGATAACGGAGACTAGAAGGAAGACTCCGCGAGACATTTGAGTATGGCAAAGAAGAGAAGACGGAACTCGATCAAGGAGCGGTGAGTAGAGTATCAGTCAAGTCAACTCAAGATAGCCAAGTCTCAAGTTGAAGTGACGGAAGAGTCATCCATGATTGGAAGTCGACTCTAAGTCACCTGGGAAAGCAAGAAAATGCGGTCAAGTCGAGATAATGGAAGAGATCCGTTGCCGTAAATCAAGCGGAATTACTTAAACAAGTAATACCTCCATACTACCTTTCTCGAAGTGCTCAGTCGAGAAGCGTGCAAAAGGAATAAACCAATGGGAAGCATCGCACCATGTCGAACTCGAAAAGTCAAGAACAATTCATACGAGGAAGTGGCAATTCCAAGGATGCAACAAGACAAGCCAACGACCACAAGTGACTTTCAAAAATAAGCATATCTCTTCAACGGCGATTTTTGAAAGATCACTATAAAAGGCCGAGGAATGACTCTGAGAAGGTTACCGAACCACGAACATTCAAGCAAACATTTGAATCTGTAACCCAAGATATTCTCAAATCATTCAAGATTAATCTTCAAGCCTAATCTACGAAGAAAATCAATCCAACACTCACTTGTGAAGGAAAGATAACTTCAATCAGTGGAAGAGGAAATTGTTTAAGAATCAAGGGGTCTACATTCCACGGAGGATTGTAGGAAGGTTCAAGGTCGAACCAGTCTCAAGTTTTTGGAGGGCTTCGTGATCAAATCCAAAGAGCTTAAGCAAGTGGGTGTAGTAGCAAAGCGCGCCGCCTGTGAAGTTCGAGTCGCACGAGAAGCCACGTGCGTGACCAAGGCATCTTTAGACCGAGTCCCAAAGGATCAAGTCGGTTGTGTGATAAAGACTTGATCCTGATTTACCACACGTAGATATCGATCAATACCTAGTGGATTCCTCCAGGAGTTGGAGAAGAGAGGAGTAGAAGAATTACCCCATCTTCGAACCTCTATAAAAACATATCGTGTCATTTACATTTCAAAGACTTTAATTCCTCGCATCTTATTTATTTAACTCTTGATAAATTTGCTATCCACTTGATAATCTCTAAGTACTAAACCAAATTTAAGGGTGTAAAGTCTTCCAATAAAAACAAATCACAATCGAAAGTTAAGTCTTTAGTCAAAACAATTGAGTTATTCTATCAACGGCTCTCAATGAAAGTGTTGAGTAACTAACTCGTTGATTTACTAACTTAGTCATCCATCAAGGACTCGGTGTGAAGTATTAACTCAATATTTAAAAGGACTAAATCGAAAAGTTGGTAAGGTTTATTCAACCCCCCATTCTAAACCTTACACTCACACCCCTTGGGACCTACACATGCCATGTTTGAGAACACGGCCGTGTTCGTCATTCAAATAGGGAACACACCCTGGCCGTGTTCAACAGTCTAAGGCCATGTTCTGAGCTTACGTACGAAACACGACCCGACTGTGTTTAATAACACGGTCGTGCTTTTATTTAAAAAAAAAAAGAAAACATTTTTTTTCTTTGTTATCTTACTTGGGAATATTTGAGATTTCATGGTATTCGAGTTGTTTGTTGCTTATCCTTGATTAGGTATGAAGATGCCGATGAAGGTCCCGTATTAAACAACCCAATGATCGCTCAACACCGATTTCACTCTTATAGTAAGGTCGTATTTTTCTTTTTTCATCTCTTTTATTTTCTTCTAGTGTGATTAATTTTTAAGTGTTGTGTTTGTGTTCGTTCATCTCTTTCTTTCACATTGAGGACAATGTGAACCTTTAAAGTTAGAGGTGAGTGCAATTACATTCTTAGAATGCTTGTTCTGAGTCTGTGTGTGCTTGTTTTTATTTTGATTCTGTCGACAAGATGTATAATTTTTTTTTTAACAAATTGAGTGTTTGCTAGTCAATAACTTGGCCCAATTATACCTTTATTAACTTGTTAATTTGTGTTTTCAATGTGAAGCAATTGATTGTCTAGGATAGATTGACGTGGAAGCAGGCTAAATTTTGACGAGATTTCCAACACCATAATACTTGATGTGTTAAGGCATTTACGACAATACTTAGTGTTATGAACATTTGAGAATTCATGATTTAGTGGTGGTTAACTAGTTATTAAACCAAGCTTGTGGATGAAAAAAATGAGAAAAAAATGGACCAATCGGGGTTATACTCCTCTATTTGTTGTTGCTTAGTAACTAGGAGCATTCATGGGCCCCATGTTTGTCTTTTACGTAAAACGGCGATACATATATGATTATGAGAAACCACCCTAGGAGTGTTTGAATGGAAATTCAAAATATAAACCTAGTGGAAGAATGCCTCGAAAGGTCCTATAAGAAAAAAAGAAAAGAAAAAAAAAAGAAAATTGAAAGGGAAAATGTATATTCCTTGAATTCTCATTCCAATAAATGTTCAAGAAGCTTGGTTATATGGCTAGTAGACTAACTACAATGATCTATTGAATTCTTGTATTTTCATGACATTATTGAATTGAAGTTATTCATAACTATTAGTATTTGTGGAGTGATGATTTCAAGTTTGAATAATGCCTGCTGATATTACAGTCTTTCTTGAAAGTCGATCACTTTGCAAAACTGTGTTTTTACTGAATGGTTAATTCGGGTTGAGAAGGCTAAGAACTTGACTGCTTGTGTTCAATGTGTTGAGAAAAAAAATCCTTGTGTGTTGCAATTTATTGAATCATTCTTTTTGATTTAATGTTTTGCTTGAGGACAAGCAAAGTTCAAAGTTGGAGGTGGTTTGATAAGGGTCTTTTTATGCATGTTTTATGTGTATATTTGAGTATGATTTGAGTTATTTCATTGTTAGTTTCATAAATGTTTTATTATACATAGTTCATATTACTCCGAGGTGCTTTTATTGGTGTAGATTGATGATTCGGAGCTGTTTTTGGTAAATTTTGGGCCATGGTTTCATGTCAAAACATACCCCGGGGTTTATGGATGCAAAAACACTAACAATGACCCGGGTGTGCTTTCGAACATGGCCGTTCTTTTGATGGGCCAAAAACGAGCAAAAATACGGCCACGACGTGCCAAACACGGCCTGGCCGTGCTTTTGAAGCACGATCGTGTTCGGCAAAATCTGCGAACACGGCCTGGCCGTGCTTTTCTTCCAGTCTGGGACATTCTTTTGGCGGAAATTATGGAAGCTTTCCCTTTTTGCTTTTGGACAACTTTTGTACAACTTTCACATTTCATTTTGCTGCATTAAATCCCATTATTCCCTCAATTATCATATTAAAACAAGGATTCAATAACCCAACTATGGAAGTGGAGCAATTATTTGTCAAAAGATGACATTGTTAATGTGTTCTTTCACAACAACAATGTCTCTAAAAGCCAAGAGTTTGGGTTGGAGGAGGCATTCCATTCATGTAGTACTCATTCATGATTCATAGAATTCATTCACTCTAAGTTTCAAAGCAAAATACATTGAGAGGATAAAAGAGATGTAGAGTTGGGAGTTGAAGAGCAATAGAGGAGAAGGCTTGGAGCTCAACATCATTGCAATCAACCAATGAGGAAGTCTTGTATTGATCTTGAATAAGAGCTAAGTACACCATGTTCATTTTATTCAAATCTTCTTGTGTAGTATACTCTTTTGTCAAAGCCATGTATAGCTAAATTTCTAGTGTTTGAATGTAATGAACTCTAGAATGAATTTGTGATTAAGGCTTGTATATTTTTAATAAAATCTTCATGTGTTGTGTGATTCACTTATATTATGCTTTATTCATTCGAATTGGTATATGCGTAATATTGATTTGAAGTTTATTTTTCATCCGGGAAATCGAGAGAATCATGGTGAAATAGAACCTTTATAAGTGAAAAGAGTTGCATGCAATCCTAGATATAAGACGACATAAATCTTCTGGATTAGGATCAAACCTAATATGGGAATTCACAAATCGTTATAATGCTATCTTGGGGGTTTTAACTAGAAAGAAATTTCAGTTAATCAGCTTGAGGTTAGAAGTTATTCGCGCTCGATAGAGGGTTTAACTTAAATCGGGAATTTCTACGGTCCATGAAACATGGGATTTTATTAAAAGAGGATGATTTTTGCTAAAGGGTTTTTGGTTGTATCTTTATCTTGTTAAATCACAAAAAATTCTAGAGGGATTTACATTCAAACACATTTCTAGCTCTTGATTTCTTATTCTACAATTTATTTTTATTTGATCTATTGTAAGTTGTGATTATTTCAAATTCTTTATTTTTTATTTTCCATTTTCCATTTTTTGATAAATAAAAACTCTGAAAATTGCTAGATTAGATAACAAAAAGACGGTAATTATTAGTACTTACAATCCTCGTGGGAATGACACTCGGTACTCAATAATCTATACTATAAAACGATAGGTGCACATGCCTACGGTTTTCTAGAGTAGCTTTTGAGCCATCAACGGTGTAGATAATATATAGTGGCAAGTAAGCTCTTATTCCTTAGAGATTGGTTTAAGAGCATAAAGTAATGAATAATAGCCTTAATTTTAGTAAAACAGTCGAAATAATGGATTTGATTTCTCTACTACTCTAACAGCACAAAAATAGTGATGTAAAAAGTAATCTAGATTGGTTTAAGAGCATAAAGTAATGATGTTACCTTTTCGACAAAGAAGATAAACCACCAGCAACTGATTGAATTGGCTACAAGCAGAATTCAAGAACATATAAAGGTGCAAGAGGAAAAGTTTAAAGGCATGCAGCGAAATTATGCGGACAAATGGACGCCACCAATGAATGATGTTATCAAGATAAATTCTGACGCATTGATTCGAGAGGAGGACAATACGGGACTAGGTGTAGTGTTGAGAGACTGTCGAGGACGGGTGATCCGAACGATAACACAGCTTCAATCGTCGGTATATACAGAATGGATGTTGCAGAAGCATTGGCGTGTCGGGAAGGCGTGAAACTTGCAAAGGACCTGGGGCTGAAACGGATCCAGATTGAAACGGACAATCTTTTGCTGTTTAACAGGCTTGTCAGACCATCGGATGATTTATAGTATTTTGGGAATATTGTTGCTGATATTTTGAGTTATCTTAGTTGTTTTGATTTTGTTATTCATAGTTTCGTGAGGAGGTCGGGAAACACTATTGCGTATCATCTCTCACGTTTTGCGTTTTCATTGAATGTTGATGAACCAGTGATCGGAGATGTCCTGAATCAACTGGTGAACTTGGTCGAGTCGGAGTTTAATCCCTGATTTATAATAGTTACAATTTTCGCCTAAAAAAACTATCACAAAACAAACTTGAAAGAAATCAATAAACTAAAAGCGATCCCTTGACTATTACTTTAACAAACAATCCCAATTACCATTTAATTTGTCTTCACAAATGCTAATGGTATTTGGTCTATGGCCTGAACCTCTCCTTCTCTCGAAGCCAACAACACATAGATTTTAAACATATATTATTAGCATCTCTACTCAATAATTTATGCAAATTCCAAATGGTTCTATGGACTCAGTTTTACTCCCACAAACATTATAAGGCTCTCGACTCTATAATTATTCATGTTATGATTTCCTATATCATTTTTTTTGTACTCATCTCTCGAATTCTAAACCAACATATTAAACATCTAAATTATTGGCCAGATAATTCACAAGTATTGACCACAAGAAATCATGAATAGACAGTCAGTCATAAGTAAATGTAAACAAACTAAATCAAATCACAATGGGTCTTACAATTTACATCAAGCCTTAGAATCTAAAGAAAATTTGCCGGACGTAATTTTTCGTAATTTCATAGACAAACCTAAAAACAACATATTCAATAAATTTCCCTGGTTTGGAAGAATCTGTCTTCAAAAGATCTTGAACTGAGATGGTGGTATGTTGGGCGTCTGTTGTACTATGCGTTTTGCCTCCAAAATGACTCCATAATATTGATCCCCATTTCTAGGGCTCTTATGGATACTTTCTATATCGCCTTCGGGTGGGCGCTTATGTGTTTCGGCCCAAGAACACGAAAAAAACGCGTCAAAATAGCACGCCATGCGGCCAGCCTGTGTGCATGGTACACGACCGTGTGCCGTGTAAGGCCACACAGCCAGGCCGTGTGGCAGGCCCTTTTGTGGTCCTTCGTAAACTGTGTTTTCCTACACGGGTCGTGTGGCAAACCCTTTTTTAGTCTGCCATGAATCGTGATTTCCTACGCGGATCAGTCATGCAGAGCACCCCTTTTTGCGGCTTTTCTATCTTTTTGGACTCTTTTTCGTCTTTGATTTGTCTTTGGTCATTTTCTTTGACATTTGTGTATTTTTTTTCCTTTAATAACTGCAATCTACCCCAAACATTCAATTTTACATATTTTCTATAAATTACCAAAGACTCGTAGTATCTCGTCCAAATCGAAATAATTAACTCAATTATGCATATAAAAACATCAAAAACACATCAAATTAGACCCCAAAATGCATATAAAAATCACCTAACACATCTTTCACTTTTTCGCAAAGAAAAAAACTCACGAGAAGTCGTTATTCGATCATTAAGGTTGGTACATGGCCTTACAACTAATCTAAATCACAACCAATGGCATTGTCAGAATACCATAATATAGTGGACCGATATACACAAAAGTAGAGTGAGGTATATAGAAAAATCAAGAAAAACACAATAAATCCTAACTATTGTTTTTTTTAAAAAATTGCTTAGTATTTTTTTTAAAAGAGGTGGGACGGGGCTCAAATTTACCCCTATCTATGCCATTGATCACACCATCTATATTTATATAATATATAAAATAAGACGGTCTCTATCTCAGGAAAGTTCCAACAAAATATACTTTCCATTATTGGCATATATTTGACTTAATTGTTTTTATTACAATTAATTATATTAAATTCATATTAGTGCATCTGTTCAATTAATTATGAAACATGTATTGTATTTCAAGCAGAGTTCTGTTACTTCTTAATTGGTTTTATTTTGTTTTAAATTTATTAAGAAACGCTTGTATTTCGTGATGGACCTAATAAAAATATAACTGTTTGTCTTGGGACCCAAAAATTGTTAATCAGATTTGATTTGATTTGATCAACGTGACAACGTGTAGAAATTATAAAATACTTTGGGATTAACTAAAAATAGTTAATCAGATTTGATTTGATTTGATCAACATGACATGAACAGTGTAGAAATTATAAAATACTTTGGGATTAATTAAAATTCTTTTGTATCAGACAAGTTTACATGTGAAAGCGTGTACTCGATCGCTTTCCAACGCTGATTGACGACATATCTGGCTGAATTGAAATTCAAAAGTTAATTGTGCACGGCCAGAAATGAATTCTTTAATTGGGAGAAAGAACCTTGGTAGGTTCAAATTAGAGGCGTAAACAAATCGAACTGAATCGAATAACAAGGTATCATATATTTTTTTTGAATCCAACAAGGTATCATATTTTTATTCGACTTATTTAGAAAATATTTTTATTTATATTCTTTTAATGTTCCAATCGAAAAAAACTAATTTTTATTCTTATTTGGAAATTTATTGGAATATATACGAAACAATTCGAATATTTGTATTCGAAATTTGTAACCTATATTTATCTTTTTTTTTACTTGACAATATCTGATAAATTTAGAAAAATAAATTATTAAATACAACCACAACATAAAATTTAGCCAAATACATGTACTTAAATTTACAAAAATAAAAATAAAAAATGAGAGTCTATTGTAGAGTCCACAAAGCAAATACTACAAGAATATAATTATAGGCAAAATTATTTTTTTAGTCCTCTAAGTAGACTAACTTGGAGATTTGGTCCTCACTTTTTCCGATTTTGAAAATTAGTCCTTTAAGTGGGGTTTTTTCAGACATTTAGTCCTGCAACCTGTTGTAGCAGGTGAAAATTACCTGTTGGTGACCTGGAATTTCATTTTAAGAAAAAAAGGAGATTTATGGACACATGTGGCAAGTTAAGTGTAATAATTTGTTCTCTCTAATTATTTTATGTTTACAAAATATGTTTAAAATTATTTATTAATTCTAAAAAAAAACATAAATCATTTAGAAAAAATTTCTCCAAAAAAAATAATGCTTTTTGAAATTTCAATAACAAAGAATAGATTTAAATTTAAACGACTTCTTCATTTTTAAAAATACAACCAATTAAAAGAATTCATGTTTAATATTAAATTATACTTCTTTGCAAGTATTGCAACCCACCGAACGCCGGCCCCCTTTCTTCACCTAGTTCCCGTCTCAAAATTGCCGAGACAATGGAATCGGGAAAGCTCAATTTCCGACCACAATACCACTCAAAACGACCAACCATGAATCTTCTTAACCCACGAGATCATTGCCCATTAATCTCCGGCCACGATTTGGCCGGAAAAACAGAAAACAAAACCGCAACCTCGAGGACACACGACCACTGTTTCGTTGCCGGCCATTCCGGCGTCGTTGCCACTGGATACCACCATCAATTTGGTCACCTCTTCATGGGTAACCATTCCCCCAAGTCAATTTCTAAATGGAAACAACGGATTTGAAGTATTGACGAATGATTTTGTTAGGGTTCCAACTCGTAAAATCGACTAAATAGATCCAAATTTCTCGAAATTGTCGGTCGGTTTGCAAATACAACAAACAAGGAATAATGCCAGTGAATATTAAAGGTTAATTTACAGAAATTCGACGAAATCGATGCCATTTTGTCAAACCCAGGAGAAGTTGTGAGTGGTGGCGGAGGGCCGGAGGGGACTCGAAGATTTGGGGATTGAAGACTCGGGGGTGGGTGGTGGGGGTGAGGGAGGTGGTTAATTTTTTCTTTTCTAATTTTTTATTTATATGGCTAAATCATTTTTTTTCTTTCAAAATTTTTTTTGATTGTTTTTAATTTTTAAATACAATTTCAATTTATTATAAATATAATGTAATTTATAAAAATTAAATATATTTAAAATTTTATTTTTATGATAAATTAGGACAATTAATCTACCACATGTGTCCTAAATGTCAATGTTACATTTTTTTCTCCTCACAAGTTACATGTAGGACGCCAACTCACCTTCAAAATTATTATTTTTAAATTAAAATTCCACATCGAACTTAGTAGGTAACTTTACCTATCATTGCAGATTCGGAGTTGCGACTAAATGTCGAAAAAACCTACTTAAAGGACTAATTTTCAAAATCGAAAAAAATAAGGACCAAATCTCCAAGTTGGTCCAGTTAGAGGACTGAAAAAACAATTTTGCCTATAATTATATATATGCTTATTAGTTTGAATCTTTTGTAAGTGAATATGTGGTTTATTAAATATTAATAATCTACATAAATAAAATATACATATGCATAAAGATTATGAAATTGTCTTATGTGAGACCGTCTCATTGACTTAAGTTCCTGAGACGGATCATACAATACCCAAAAAATATGGGTCATTTTCATGGGTTTGAGTTTGGGTTTGGGTTCAAATCTTATTTACATATAGGATCCGTCTCATTAAAAATGCCCATGAGACCGTCTCATACAAGTTTATATATGTAAGTGATTTGTATAAATATATATAATATTATTCGAATATTTTTCCGAATATCACTATATTCATATTCGTATTCGCCTCTGTTAGTTAATACGCGTATCATACACGTATAGTACCCGTACCTACGAATAATTGAAAAATACTTATGTTTCCCGTACACATTCTGAAACGGCGTTAAATACTCCGTACTTTTCAAATAAAACGTTTAATACTCGTATTATAGTTATCCGTATAATACTTGGCGAATAAAACTTCATTTTAATATTTTTATAATATTTAAATAAATCAAAAATCATTTATAAGTATAATTACAATATTATAAAATAGTAAATAAGAATATTAATAATATATAAATATAGTAATTATTATTAAATAATTATCTTGGATTTATGTTAAATTATAATTTAATATAATAAAAAACTATATAGTAAGTTTTATATGATCCAAGTATAAATACAATTCACTTAAAAACTCACTAACTATTATTAAATAATCATTTTTAATTTGTGTTATAATTTAAAGTAAATTAATAAAGTACCTAAAATTAATTTATTATAATCTAAACATAATATGAATTACAATCTATGTAAATATAATGTTAAAATAAGCCGTATTATTACTCCCGAACAATTATGTTAGATTGTATTAAACCTGCACGCCTATGGATCTGTATATTAAATATTTTCGTATATTTTGCCGATTTTTTCCCCGTGACTTTCAGAAAATATTTATAATATACTTGTGCGTAGCGGCGGATGCGAGGGGGGGACAAGGGGGGCTGCTGCCCCCCCAAAATTTTCCAAAATTATTTTTTCCCCCCAAAAGTTTTTAAAATTATTTTTTTATAGCTAAAATAAAGGATTTTTTTTACAATTGCCCCCCCCAAAACTTTGATAAAAAACTTCAAATAGTTGTGTTTTACAATTGCTCCCCCAATTTTTTTCTCATAGTTTAAATATATGAACTCGGTCCGTTTTTCGCCCCCCCAAAGCCGGAATCCTGCGTCCGCCACTGCTTGTGCGTACTAAATAACGAACTTTTCTTGTCCCGTATTTAACTAACAGACTATTCGCAAAATATACGAATCTGAATCAATATTCTTATTTGGATTCGTATTCTAAATTTTCGAATTCGAATTTTAATATACGGATTTGAATGCCAAATCGAATAAAAAAGACTCGCTTTTTTATACCTCTAGTCCAATGAAAAGATTTCATTGTTTGATTTTTTACCCTCAAAACAATAATGAATATATAAATTAACTCCAAAGCCAAAGGTCAAATTACAAACGAGGGTTAACCCACGAAATCAACGGGAAAAGTTTTAACAGAAACTCCACCTTTGACAACAGAACCATTGCAAGAGGAAGGTCTAAAATTCAGGTTCAGGGAAAAAGAAGCACAGCCTAATCCTGATAAAGGATACAAAACAAAAGCTAGAAAAGAAACAGGCCATCCAGCTGGAAAAAACAACATGATGCCTTCAGTTTTAACACAAGATGGAATTAAAGTATCCTTGCACCCAAAACTTCACCATCAGGGTGCCAGCTGGACACACCCATCAGAAACAGCCAAAAAATAAAAAAGAGAGAGAAAGAAAGGCACCGCCATGAACTCCACTGAGTTGGATAGAACTCCTAAAAAAAGGATTAATTTCATTGTTTGATTCGATTGTTGAAAATAAATGACCATTTGATTGTTGGCAAATCAATATGACAACGAATCATATATCAAATTTTAAATGCCATAAGCATTAAATGAGTCTTCTTTATTTTGGATTTGAAAATTGTGTAGGGCACGGATGTTCTAAATATATAATTTAAAGAATAATGCTTTTAGAGTGAAAATGTTGTTACGTAAATGGAAAATAACATACCAATTGAAAATTGTCTACGAGTAAAATTATAACTCGTAGAACGTGGCAATATCCCCGTTGGTAACCGAATATAATGAGACTGAAAATTCCCGGTTAGTTATTCGAGGTAGGGAGCGGAGATGAAGATTCTCCATTTCTCTAGAATCGGGGATGAAACAGACACAATATTTATATCCCCGTTCCCTTCCCATTTGGAGTAGATAAAATGGGGATTTTTGGTTCCTATCCTCATTTACCAATATGTATATTGTATTTATCTATTATTAATATTAATTATATTTATACTTTTTATTTTATTAATTCTAAAAGTTAAACAAGTAATCTTCACAATTTTACTTGTTCTTATTCATTATTTTACAAATTATAGATTTATGTTATCTATGTTTTAGAAAAATAGTGATTACTTTAAATTATTTCCGAAAATAGTTAAAATATAAAGATAATTATTTGATTATAAATCTTATGATTAAACAATAAAATATAAATTATGATAAACTATAAAAATAATCTTTAAATCCGAAATATTTGGTTGTGTGAGTATGAATTATATCTATTTATAAAACTTGTTTATCAATTATCTATAAGAACGTAAAAATTTGAAAAAAGTTTTAACTACTGGGATAATTAGAATTTCCATCCTGTAAGTTGGTCTATTTTGAGATTCGGTCATTTATCTTGGCAGAGTTTGGATTCAGTCATAGAAATTTGTCTATAATTGAATAGTTAGTCATATATGTTTCAGATCTTTAGTTTTCTGGCCCTGTAAGTTACATCTTCAGTTTATTTTTAGCCCTATATATTAAGATATTGCGTGTATTGGTCCTTTAAGTTTAAAAGGAACTATATAATTTCAATCGTCCAAGTCTGTTTATCTTGGTGCTTGAAAATAGTATCAGAGGCTTAGATTTACTAAGAATTTTTAAGAATAAATTCATTATATTTATGTAATTAACCTTTGGTGATGAGAATTATTGTCAAATAATGGATCTGGCAAATTGTCCAATATGTATTCATTACAGGAGATATCGTCAAATCTTAACGATGTACAAACAAGAACATCAAGAGAAAATAATAGTTTGAGTGTTTAAGTTTATGTATTTTTGAGTGTAAATTCACTCCATGAGAGTCTAAACAAGTTATTATTCAAAAAGGGAGTTACTAATGTAATAAATTTTCTTTTAAGTTTTGATGAGACTTTTTTCAACATGGTTTTCTGAATTTTTATTGGACAATCCCTTTTGAATTAGTACTTTATACGCTTGGAGTAGGAAAATGAACCAAGGGAGTGTTGAGTTGTTGCTTAAGGAGTCAGATAACTTGTAGATCATAGAAGTTGCCAGTAAGGATCCATCTAGAAAAGATCTAGGAGCAGTAATCTTGTGATTGGTGGCGTTGCGAACTATTACACCCAGTGCGATTCTGGTCAGAAGAGGTATAAATGTTTTTAATAGATTGTTTAATTTCTGTACGGAAGTAAGTTGGGTTTGATATAATCGTAATAAACTATTTCTATTCAAGAGTCAAAGATAAAAATTGGAGATTATTTATATAGGACTAAACTGTTGAAATTTGTTAAGTTATTGGACCAAAAATAAATTTACTAAGTTAAAGGACTGAATATCTATAAATTTGAAAGTTAAAAGACTAAAATACAAACATGACAACTTGGAGGACTAATTCGCATATTGGTCCAAGTTACATGATCTAAAATCTTATTTTCCCTTTAACTACCAAATGTTGATTTTTATTACTGCCCCAATGTTGAATATTTTATAAATTTAATTTACAATCAATAATAAAGTCATTTCAAATTCCAATATTCCTTGGGTGTAGAAAGCTGAATAATTGTCAAAATTATTAAAGAAATTAAATAAAAACCATGCTTTATATTTAGCAAAACATTCTTAACGAAAAATGAAACTTTTAAAAAAACTATTTTATTTTATATACACACATATATCAAAAAAAAAGACAGACAGACGAATTCATATCTAATTCCAAATGTATAACTTTGAAACTTAAATATAAAAATACTTTGATAAATATAAAAAATAATTTCTATTAACATGAAAAGTACTTTAATATATAAAAAATAATTTTTTATATATTAAATACTATTATGAATATAACTTCACATTAAATAAATCTTAATTATATTCTTACATAAATATATATAATGATATGTATGGATATATGTGATATATAAATTTTGAATACATATTTCGAGATATTTTCTTCAATTAAAATGGAGTCCGTCGGAGTTTTGGCCTTTTCTCCGTAGCAAAAATATTTTTTAGCCATTTTTGAGTTCAAATATTCACTTTATCCCTTTTTTCATTTATGGGTCGGACCGGTACATAACTCCCTACCGAGTTACACGACTTAGTTATATGACTCGATAGCGAGACACATAACTCGGTACTAAGTTATGTAACTCGGTACCGAGTTAAAGACCGTATTATTTTCTTTGGAAAATTGTAAAGTACCTCACCAGAGAATACATGAAAGATATGACCGTCAATTTTTAGTTAAAATGACTAAAAATATGTTTTTAAAAACATATGGCTGTTTTTAATTTTAACAAATGGCCAATTTGACCTATTACCACATTAAAATAAGTACTTTTTAGTAGAATTTAATCAATTTAAATATAATTTCTATATAATTGAATAAGAAATGGGTTAAACCCAAATAACAAACTACACACACAAAAAACACACACATATACATATATATATATATATATATATATATATATCATAGGGCATTTGACACAATTGCACCACTTTTTGGAGACAATGACTGCTTTTTACGCTTCCCGGTACTTTGACAAATTTACGCTTCCGCCAAAATTTTCGTACTTTTATACGTTGTTGTTTCAAGATTGTTTCGGAAATGTTTCAAACATGTTTCTTTCAATAAAATTTCAGTGAAAAATAAATATTGTCCCCGTTAAATAATCCATTTTATACTCGAAGTCTTATAAAATAATCAAGAAATATACACATAAAACAACACATATTAAGACCAAACAAATTAAAAATATTATAGAAACAACATGAATAAAAAACACAATTCAATTTTTGATCCAATGCATGTAAAAATAATAAAAAACATGGAAACAACCAAGAAATAATATAGAAACAAACCAGAAATAATATAGAAAACACCATATGAGCAAAAAGATTTAAAAATAGGTAAAAAATATATTTAAAGATCGAAAACTATATGGAAACAACAAAGAAACATCAGAACAACATTATAAACGATATGGAAACAACCCAGAAACAACGTAAAAAATAATAAAAACACCACATGAATAAAAAGAGCTTAAAAATAGGTAAAAGTTATATTTATACAATGAACACTACATGGAAACAACAACAAAAATTATTAGAACAACATTAAAAATATTATAGAACAACACAGAAGCAATAGAAACAATATACTAAATAATACATGTACAAAAAATAGCATAAAAATAGGTGAAAGTTATTTTGAAACATCAAAACAACAAAGAAACAACATAGAAACAATAAAGAAACAAATTTAAACAACATCAAAACAACATATATAACATATAGAGCAATACAGGAACAAACAAAACCGAAAAATACGTAAAACTAATCAAAAAATATCCATGAGCGTAACAAAGGAAAAAAATAGGTACAAAAGGAAAAATAGGTACAAAAGTACATGAGTATATGAATTGATGTACAATAGCCCGAAATGCATTATTTTTAAAGCCCATTACAATTACAAAGTACAAAATAATAATTAAATATTTATTATATTTTTATTTATTATGATTTTTTTATATTATATATGCAATATGGGTGTCAAACTGTAAATCGTAAAAAAAATGATTAATTTGATATATTATACGTCAAAAATCGATAAAAATGAGAAAAATATTAATTTTTCTAAAAAAGAAAAAGATAAACACAATAATTAATGCATTAAACACACAAATTTGGAAAGTGATTTTACATGATCTATATATATAAAGGGATTGGTTCAAATGAAATCAACCCCTTTAGGTTAGTCCATAAGAACACCTATGGACCCTTGATATAAAATTTTAGTGGTGTAGATCTCTTTTATTATTTTAGGCTTATAAGGGTATGATTGTACTTTTACTTATAATCAGTTTTCTTAATAACACGTTAATAGCTATATTTA
Organism: Rehmannia glutinosa; assembly: GCA_016081115.2. NCBI lineage: Eukaryota > Viridiplantae > Streptophyta > Magnoliopsida > Lamiales > Orobanchaceae > Rehmannia > Rehmannia glutinosa. The sequence goes on from CM071926.1 coordinate 146,073,710, forward strand.
AGGAAACATAATCTTACCTTTTTCAGTTACCCGATTTTTAGGGAGGAAAAACCAATTAATTTCAATCGTGTCTTTTCAAAACTGAATATTTTTGTGTCCGCCTTCTTGAACGGTTTTTTCATTCAAAACAAACCCTACCTTCTCAGGTTTGCCCAAAATCCCGTCCTGTTCGACTTTATCGTTATGGCCAAAATCACACCATAATTTTTGTTTGTTCTCGCCGCGTTTAAGTAATTTTGGTGGTTGAAGGAGTTCGATTTTGTGGAGAAAGAAGTAGGGTGGGGAACCGTCGTCCGATTTTTGTGCCTTAAAGGTATCTTTTTTGTTTTTCTTTTGCAATTTTTTTCTTCTTTTTGCTAGATATTGACGACATTTTACGCATTTGCTCTGATTAGTTTGTATTTGATCAGTGGGTTTCACTTTGTAGCAAATAAGGATAAATTTCTTTTGATGGTTGAAGGAGTTCGATTTTGAAGGAATTCGCTTTTTTTGTTTTGTTTTTCTTCTACCTTTTTTGTTCTTTTTGCTAGATATTGACGACTTTATACGCATTTTGCTCTGATTAGTTCGTATTTGATCAGTGGGTTTTACTCCGTAGCAAATAAAGGTAAATTTCTTCTTCTTACAGTTATGCTCTTGTAGAAATTTGCAGTTTGCACTCAGAAATGATCTTGGTGTGTTTATATATAAAAACAAGGAGTTGATACTTGAAATCCATCTTCTATTATTCTCTGACACCCATCTTTTTATATTTCCTTTGTATACTAAGTATGCAGATGATGTATACTAAGTATACAAATATGTTATGATAAATATACAATATCAAGTGGAATGTAAACAAGGAGTTGATACTTGAAATCCATCTTCTATTATTCTCTGATACCCATCTTTTTATATTTCCTCTGTGTACTAAGTATGCAGATGATGTATACTAAGTATACAAATATGTTATGATAAATATACAACATTAAGTGGAAAATAAATAAGGAGTTGATACTTGAAACATCTTCTATTTCTTCTTCTTACAGTTATGCTCCTGTAGAAATTTGCAGTTTGTACTAAAAAAAATGAACTTGGTGTGTTTATATATAAAAAACAAAGAGTTGATACTTGAAATCCATCTTCTATTCTTTTCTGACACCCATCTTTTTCTATTTCATCTGTGTACTAAGTATGCAGATGTTGTATACTAAGTATGCAAATATGTTATGATAAATATAATACATTAAGTGGAATGTAAACATATGTTGTATAAAGTTTTGATATCTCAATTGTGTATTTTTTTATGTAGGAGTTTTGGTTAATAAAATGTCAAGCGAAGTATAGGAAAGAGAGGTGCACGAAACAAGGTGGATTGTGGAATCTTTGCAATGCGGCATATGAAAACGTACATGGGTGGAGGTTTGAGGGGCTGGTCACCTGGTTTATAGAAGGGCAACGCCAATCTAATGTGTACTTTCCGTTCCAAGTACACTGACGCTATTTTCCTAGATGACATGGATGAGTTAAGGGAGAAGAATTTGGTTGAATGCAAGAAGCATTGGACTGGCAAGAAGCCATCATAGAAGTTTATTTGTTTTTTCACGGGGAGAATATTTAGGTTTTTTTTTAGTTTTTGGAAATTATTAGTGATGGATTTACATACTATTGAACATGATTTGTTGGGAATGTTAGTGTTTCGAAGTATTGGAACAAATTATTAAGTTATTTTGCACATTGTGTTTTTGTGTAGCAGAATGTTGTTTTCACCATGGGATAGTGTTGTATCATCTCCAATTTTTTCTTCATGGAGTGATCTTTTACAGTCATAAGTTGTTTTGGAGTTGCATGTATATTATCGAACAGGTGCAGCGAATTGTATAAATAGATATGTTGAATTGTATATTTAATACGCTGGATTTGTTTAATTGGATAAATTGAATTGTTTATTTGTTGTATAAGTAGTTTAGTATATTTATTTACTTAGTTACGTGGAATTGTATTTTTGGTTAAGTGGAATTGTATCCTTAGTTATATAGGTGGTTCAGTGATTTCGTATTTTTAGTTCAGTGTAATTTTATATTTAGTTTAATGTTTTTGCATACTGTTATATTTATAATATAGTTAGTTCAAAGTGTAATCATATACATAGTTAAACAATTTTGTATGCTTAGTGATGTTTTATTGATATTTAGTTCAATGTAATTTTACATGCAATACATGTATGAGAAGCAAAAATATTCTTAAAGATAAATTAATAGGTTACATAATGCTATGACAAAAACATTTTTCATTAAATGATAAAGCGACGGAGTTTCATATTGTTTACCCAATATTTATTGCAAAAATTAAAACATTCCACTAGGGTGTGGTGTCGCGGTTTGGACACGTTCAACATTATGTGTTCTCGATCTCACCACTTGTTCCACATCGTCTTTCGAGTTTTGTGCTTGCTTTAATGGCTTTCTCTCTTTGGCTTTGAACTCTACTCCTCACATTACTACCGCTGCCCTTGTTCTTTGCTTGTTTTTGTGGTAATAAAAAAATATCAAGTTGTGAGATTGAGCCACAATAGATTTCCGTTGTCCTACATTGATTTTGTTGATTGCTTTCTAGCGATTTTGACATCACAAAAGTTATTACATTATAATACGAAATGGATATTCTATATATACACATATGTAATTATATTTATACACACTTTTCATTTTTTATAATCATGTTGCTATACACCAGGTTTTGCTTGAATACAATATTCAATTTGTATACAATTTTCAATGTACTATATACATGTTTTATATGCTAAACAAACACGCAACGAAATTGTTAACAAATGTACTATTTGCAGGCAATGAATAATTATTGCAAACACATAAAGCTATACATGCAAGGCTTATATACTAAATAAGCAAACAATCTGTACTAAACATACAAACTATTAATAAATATACAATCTTCATATAAGTAGTTAATATGCAAAATGTAAAACTATATATACAAGGATTATACACTAAATATACAATATTCAATGTACTATATACATGTTTTATATGCTAAACAAACACGGAACAAAATTGTTAACAAATGTACTCTCTCTGCAGACAAGAAGTAATTACGCAAAACACATGAATTTATACATGCAAGGCTTATATACTAAATAAGCAATCAATATGTACTAAACATATAAACTATTAATAAATATACATTCTTCATACAAGTGGTTAATATGCAAAAAGTAAAACTATATATACAAGGATTATACACTAAATATACAAAATATGTGTACTAAACATACAAATCAACAAGAACAGCGATGCATCTGGTTCATTCGGACATCCATGGCTGATTCATTATTTATCAATAATTTTGTAGCAAGTTTCTCGTTAGAAATTATTTTGAATACATTCATCGATTGTGTTGAAATCAATATTTTTCTCGCCATTGTAAAACTCTTTTTGAATCAAATGGATGATAACTCTTTCGCAATTGTATGATATCCGTCGTCAAATTTTTTGTTTTCACAAGATGGTTCGTGGAATAATTGCGGTCGATTGGAGCGATATGGTGTGATTATGGCGTCTGAGGTGTTGTTGAGAAGAAGGAAACGTATTGCGTGATTATGGTGAATGACGTGATTTATGGGGACGTGATCAATAACTATCGCGTCCCTATTTTGTAGGAGGAGGTTATCATGTTTAATTTCTTGGATTCCTATTTTACCCCTTCTGTTGTATACTTACATATGAATTGTTGTATATGTTGGTTCATATCTTGACCAGTGATTTATTTTTTTGATGGATGAGATTTGGTCATATAGACTTACCTAGGAGGGTGGTCTCACAGGATCCCCTCCTTATATATATATATATATATATATATATATATATATAATAAGATCCGCTTCTTTAAATAGTATAGAGAATTTTCTCGCCCATTTGTAGTTATTGTAAAAAGTAATAAACATATGTATAATAATATGAAGTGATAAATGTTTGGTATTTTATTATTTTTGGTAGTCAACTTTCTTTAAATAATAACTTTTATAATGATATAAAAATACAAAAAAATGTAAAATTATTTATCCAAATTTATGTGTGTACTGCATTAATTATTGTATTTATTTATTGTTTTTAAAAAAAGTTAATTACTTTTTCACTTTTAATCCATTTTTGACGTATAATATATCAAATGAATCGTTTTTTTTGCAACCTTCAGTTTGACACACATATTGTATATATGAAATAAAAAACATAAATAATTAAAAAATATAAGAAATATTTATTCATTACTTTGTAATTTATAATAGGCTTTAAAAAGTATGCATTCGAGTTATTGGACATCAATTTGTATATTCATGAATTTTGGTTATTTATGACATATGTATTGTTGTTATTTGGGCTTAGCCCATCCCTTAATAATTATACAAAAATATATTTAAGTTGATTAAATTAAATTAAAAAATACTTATTTTAATTGAAGAAAATATCTCAAAATATGTATCCAAATTTTATGTATCAAATATATCCATACATAATATTATATATATATATATATATTATGTAAGACAAAAATAAAGATTATTTAATATAAAATTATATTCATAATAGTATTTTATATAAAGAAATTTTTTTATATATTAACGTATATTTTATATTAATAAAAATATTTCTTATATTTTTCAGCGTATTTTGATATTCAATTTTCAAGTTGTACATTTGGAATTAGATATGAATTTGACTATTTGATAATTTTTTGATATATGTTTAGATATATAAATAATTGTTTTTTTGCTTTTTGAATTGTTTCATTTTCCCTTAAAAATGTGTTGCTAAATATAAAACATGTTTTTGTTTAATTATTTTAATAATATTTACAATTAATTAGCTTTCTAAATCCCCAAAAATATTCAAATTTCAAATGACCTTATTATTGGTTGTAAAGACAATTTATTAAATATTTAGCATTGGGGTAATAATAAAATATCAACATTGGGCAGTTAAAACTTTTTTTCAAATTTTTACTTTCATATAGATAAACAAGATCTATAAATAGATTTAATTCATAAAATTATACAATCAAATATTTCGTGTTTAAAGAGATTTTATATACTTAATAATAATTTATTTTTTATTTTTTAATCGTATGATTTTTAATAAAAATAATTATTTTTATATTTTAATTAGTTTTTGAAATTTAAAAATTAAAGCAATCTTTATTTTTTTAAATACAGATAACATAAATTCATAATTTGCAAAACAAAGAATGAGGGAAAGTAAAATTGTTAAGATTCTTGTGTTTTAATTTTTAGAATTAATAAACAAAAATTATAAATACAATATATATATATATATATATATATATAAGAGAAGTGTGTACTGCATTAATTATTATATTTATTTCTTAATTTTTTTTTGTAAAAAAGATAATAATATTTTCATTTTTGATCCGTTCTGACATATAATAGATCAAATTAATCATTTTTTATGATCTTCAGTTTCACACCCAAATTGCATAAATAAATAACAAAAACATAATAAATAAAAAATATAAGAAATATTTACTCATTATTTTATATTTTGTAATGGAGTTTAAAAATTATGTATTCAGGCTATTGGAATCTAATTTGTATATTCATGTATTTTCACTATTTTTTTAATATATGTATAGTTGTTATTTGGGCTTAGCCTATATTTTAATAATTATATATAATTATTTTTAAATTGATTATATGCAATTAAAAACTTATTTAATTGAAAAACGTATCTCAAAATATGTATCAAAATTTTATATATCACATATGTAAAATACATACCATTATATATATTTATGTAAGAAGAAAATTAATATTTACTTAATATGAAATTATACTCATAATAGTATTTTATTTATAGAAAATTATTTATTTACTTATTAACATACTTTTCATGTTAATAGAAACTATTTTGATGTTTATCAACGTCTTATGATATTCAAGTTTTAAAGTTGTACATTTTAATTAGATATGAATTTATCTATTTCATATTTTTTGATATATGTGTATATATATAACAAATAGTTTTTATTTATTTTTTAAATGTTTCATTTCTCTTAAAATTGTGTTGTTAAATATAAAACAAGGTTATTGTTTAATTCCTTTAACAATTTCGACAATTGTTCTGCTTTTTAAACCTAAAATAATATTGGAAATTTGAAATGAATTTATTGTTGATTGTATTGAAAATACAATTTATTAAATATTCAAAATTGGGGTCGTAAAAAGAATTCAGCATTTGACAGTTAAAATATTTTTCAAATTTTTATTTTTTTGTTGATAAACATGTTCTATAAATAGATACAATTCATATTCACACAACCAAATATTTCATATTAAAAGAGATTTTTAATAGTCTATAATAATTTTTTTATTGTTTAATCGTATGATTTATAATCAAATTAACTATCTTTATATTTTAATTATTTTTTGAAATTTTAAACATTTTGCAATCACTATTTTCTTTAGAAAAAAACATAGATAACATATTTCCATAAGTTGTAAAATAAAGAATAAGTACAAGTAAAAATGTAAAGATTTTTTAATTTAATTTATAGAATTAACAAAATATAAAAATTATAAATAGAATTAATATTAATAATAGATAAACACAACATACATATTTGGGGGAATGAGGTTGGGAACGGAGAATCTCCGTCTTATATATAATCGAAATTTATGGGGTGGAGGAGCATGAGGATTTTGATAAGGATAGGTTTTGGTGGGAGAGAACGGGTAAACGAATCTATACGTCGGGTACTTCGAAGGCATCTAGCATTCAAAACCCCGCATTTCGCTATGTGCAAAGAACTTTAGCGGAAACGATATTTGCGAGGGAGGAAAGCAAAGGGGCCTTGCACATAGGTGAGTAATTCATTATTTGGCGTATGGCACCGGGGATGGAGGTTGTGCCTAATGTCGGGGCTATGATAGTCCGACAATTTGATAAAGTGAGGAAATCTGATAGGGGAGGAATTTGTATTGGTGGGCTGATTACTCCTATAGCCGAACACTTTAATGTTAGCTTTGAGGGTATGCGGAGGCCAGTGGACCAAAACTCATTGATATGATTATTTTATCTCGCTCGTAAATGATTGATTCGATGGGCGCAATTACTGGTTAAATAATGCGGATAAAACAAGAGTTAGGCTCCCAAACCTAGAAGCTACTTCTATAACAAATAGGGGTAATTCGTTAATGAGAGATGAGCAGGGGACTGCTGCTCAGGAAGAGCAAGATTAACCTATGTGAGAAAGGGATGCGCCAAAATCCTCTAGATAAGGGGGTAACCGGCCATGGAGCATGAGTGATAGGCTAGAAAGAGAGGAAGCCGATGTGGGCAAGTTAGTAGATGACACTTATCAATTGTCGGCTACAGTTGATGAGTACCACACTGAATACTTACAAAGGTTCGAAACTATCACCCAACAATAGCAGTACATGTACGAGATGATGTCTCGTATATATCAGTGGCACATCTCACAGGGCTACTACCTGTAAGTCCAAGCGGCTACGATAATCTAGAGGGGGTGAATAGATTATCTCTATTTTCTCGATTATGCCCTGTTTTTCGAATTAAACAAGCCAAGACAAGAATAAAAGTGCGGGAAATAAATAACACGCATCGATTTATAGAGGTTCAACCCACCTAGGGCCTAATCCTCTACCACCCCAGTATCTCCTGGATGGATTTCAAAAAAGAAAAAAGGATTTTATTAATTACCACAATTAATACAACATCACCTTACAACACCTCTTTGTGGATTACCACAATCTCTCTTGAAGATTACCACAATCTTCAACGGCACCTTGTGAAGATTACCATAATCTTCGGACTTGAAGAATACCAAATTCTTCAACACCTCAAAGAGCACCACACTCTTCAATAAGAAGATTACCACAATCTTCTTGCACCTAACACCTAGATCACCCAAGTGTGTTCTTACCATAAAAACACTCACAAGGATATCTTGTATTGAATGATGACCACAAATTCAAGATTACAACTCGATAATGAATAATACAATTTTGAGTGCAAGTGTAATCAAGAAATAAAGCCTAGACCTCAAGATGTGAAAGTGAAAGACCTTAGGCTATTACAACAAGAATATAGACAATGAAAGAACAAGTATTTGCTTTGAGTGTATCTTGTTGTGTTGTATCTCAATTGGTTCACTTGTTGCTCCAAATCTTCCTCTATTTATAGGAGATGATTGATCATGGATAGGATCCTCTTGAGGATTTAAAATCTACAGAAAACTATAATTAAAATCAAGAATATAACTGTTAGAAATCAATCCCACAAATTAAGGAAGAAGTGTCTGCTTTCAACGGCTAGAATTTTGCTGTCAAAACTGTAGGGCGACCGGTCGCATAGAAATAGATGTTGAAAAATAAAATCTCATTTTTACACAGGGCGACTGGTCGACGAGGGGTCCGACCGGTCGACCCTGTGTTGGATCGGTTGGATTCGTTGGAAAAACAAAATAGAGAGATGGCAGTCATTCCAGGCACCGGTCGACCTCATGAATTTTTCTTCAGTCCCGTTTTCTGTTTTCAAAGCACATCTTCAGGTACGGGTTGCCCTATAGGGCGACCGATCTAACACGAGACAAAAGTGTTGTCCAACTTTTTATCGAAAATAAACTTCAAGAAATACTCCGAAAAATTAGTAAAAATATTTTATGTCGATCGGGAGTACTTGGACAACATTTAGAAATATTATTTTGGTGTAAAAACACTTTAAAATAAAATCTTCAAAATCATGATAAAAACATTTATCAAACAATCTCCTCCTTTTTGATGATTACAAACCAAAATAATTTTAAGAAATTTTAAGAGGTCAATTTTGAAAGTAAACACGAATTCCGGTAAAAGATAACTAGCCGTTTGAAGCAACAAATATTCAAACAAAATATCCACAAGGAAGGGAGTAAAGATTTTCAAAAGATTTTTGCAAAATCTCCCCCTATCAACATGCACATCAAGATAAGAAGTAAGCAACCATACAAAAGCTAAAAGCTCTAGCTTTTACAATGTAACCAAAAGAATCACGAGATTAGAAGCTCCCCCTGTCAAAAACAATCATTAAACAAGTCCAAGATATATCCAATGGACTAGTTTATATCCATAGATTCGGAATATAAGCCATATCTTATAGCTTCTATTTTGAGCTCATTTTAGTTTCTTGGAGCTAATGAGCTTATAACCTGTTTCTCCCCCTTTGGAATCATCAAAAAGATTGTTAGCACGATAAAAATATCATATTATCATATGAAAGTGTGCAATTTAACCGATTTATCGAGCTATTGAGCATTGAGCTTAAAATTCCAAAAGCTAAGGGAATAGTTGATCAAATGACTTGAAAAAGTTCGTAAAAGCTCGTTTGATTTGCAAAACATGATCTCTATAAATATATAAGCCTTTTGAAATCGAGAGAATCATGTGGGTGATGAATTTTTCTTTGAAACATTTTATCGAACACTTGGTGGGCGTCAAATAATAAAGAAGATGTAAATAGCCCTTTGTAAAAAAAAAGCCAAGCCAAGTTTTTCATCACCAAATGCAATAAAACATCATTCAACAATCAACATATACATCTCATAAAACTCGATTTTCATCAAAATATCAAGATATGAGCATATTCTCAAGGGTTCAACCCAATTGAGATAAATCTATCCAACTAAGCAATATAAGAAAGGCATTACAAATGCCACCAAGCAATAATTAATGAAGCACTTTTACCATCAAGTACTTCATACCATCCATCCAAGCAATATACCATTCAACCATACTCAAGCACTTTGCTCCCCTTTTGAAAACAACAACAATTCATTAGTGCAATAGAGTTATACAAAGAGTAAAAAAAAATGCAATACATCAAAGTCACAGTAAAATATGCAAACACATTTTGAAAAAGCACGGGGTAGGGACATCAATCCTCATCCGAGGAGAAGCAAGCCGCAAGGAGAAGCTCCTTGATGAATTTCTTAAGTTTCCCCATTTTACTCTTGATTTTCGTATTTTCTTCCTTCACTTCTCGGAGCTCTTTTCTAAGAGATGCAACATCTCGAAATGTTTCCCTTTCCACTTTTTCTATTCTATCTTTGAGACTCAAATCCTCAACATCCCGTTCATTATCATCTTCTCCATTGTCTTCTTCATTATTGTGCCCTTCTTCATCTCCCACATTTTTTCGTTCCTTATCTTCTTGTTCCCCGGCATTATCACCTCTTTCTACAATATTTTCAACCTCATTTTCATGAAAGAAATCATCCTGAGGTTGTCGCAAATTTCGAGCACGTCCCCTAGCGGCTCTAGTGGGAACCCGAGGTAATATTCATCTCATTCTTACCATTTGTAGTATATTGTCATTATCAAAATAATAATGACGAATTTCAGTGTTCATCTCATTTTCCGGGTAGCCCGATAGAAATAGAAGTCGACAAATCAAGTTCCCCAATGTATATTGCTTCCTAGTAAGCTTTCTTGATTCGGTCAAACAATACACAAATACGGCCGCATAATTGACCCTTTCGCCCCGGACGATCTTATAAGTAAGAAATAGTTCGATATTGCTAGGAAGTTTCATTTCTTTACCACATACGCAATAAGAACAAATAATAGACACAATTCGGTAATTCGGCGGCATTGCCGAATAGGTTTCCTCCGGAAAAACTCCCAAAAATGTTTTCACTTCATCTAGTGAAACACCAAAAATATCATCATTCCAATGACTACAATCCACATTAACAACTCCATCATTAGGCACATTGAAATGATTACAAATGTCGGTATATGTCCAAGCAAAGTGTCTACCATTAACAAAAGTGTGAAGTTCCAAAGGTCCATATGCCGTAGCATCGACAATCCACATGTTTGCATAAAATAGTTTAATGAGTTCATCATCATAGTGCAAATTTGGATTATCCCAAAGTGACACCCATCCTTGAATTTCAAAATATGCCCTAATATCCGGATATTCATCATGAAATGTCGAAAATCGAACAATACTAGTACGAGAAATTTTCTTATCATTCACTCCAATATTTTCATAATGCTCCTCCGCAAGTTTATTCAAAAAACGAAACAAATTTGCTCTAGAAGGAGGCTTAGAAAGAAGTGACAACTTACTAGAGTCCCAATGAATATTCGATGTTGAAATCTTGGCTCCCAATTCGACAATCTCCTCCTCCGTAAGCCGGTTTTGATTATCTCTATGTGGAACATCATCTTGTTGGGGGTTAGAAGAAGATTTTCCCCTTTGCTTCCTTATTCTCTTTTGAGGATTTTGTCCGGTAAATTGACGGGATGCCATGAGAACAAGATGAAATGGGTGATAAAAACTCAAAGATTGAACCAATTTAAAAGATAATGAGAGGTTTTGAGAAAATTTTGGAGAACGATGGTGTTAGGGTTCGTCACTTGTGAATAAAATGAAAGAGAGAAACAACATACCCTGTTTTTAAAAGTTTACTGCCCGTCTGTTTTACCCAGGTCGACCGGTACCTGCTCCTGGGTACCAGTTTATCCGAAAAATTGCAAATCGAACCCCAAAAGTTTTAAAAATGTGCAAAAGTGCAAGTATGAAATATATTCAAAAAATTAGAGACTCGATTAAAACACGTTTTCGAGTGCCTTTTAAAAACAAATCGAAAAATCCATTTAACGGCACATTTTAGAGATGCTTTGAAATAGTTTAAAAAATAAGCACACAATAATACATCATGGAGAAAATTGAGTTAGAAGTAAAAGTAATACGAGTGAACGTACCTCGATAGTTTATGCAACTCTTTGATGAAGATGAAGATATATATATATATATATATATATCCTACACAAATCTCAAACAATTGTTGCACAAAACGTAATGGTAAAAATGTAGGCTAAAGCAATAATCTATGCCACAAGTATGCTTATGCTATATAAATCCAAAAGAGATGTTAAAACACATGTAAATTCACAAGAGTTTTTAGAAACATCATGCAAGGTCTCATTTTTCAAAAGATTTTAAAAACGCAAATATTTATTGAAGACCTTAATTTAAAAATAAATATTTGAAAACTCATTTTGACAATTAAGGAACAAATAAAAACATGCATAATAACAAAATAAAATGCATATTAAATAGGGAGATACGGTTTACCAATTACGCCATTTCCACGGGTTGTGTCTTTCCCTTTGTTGGTAGTATCTTCCTCTTGAGAAGTCACTTTGTTGATGATGACTTTTCCAATTACTCCATTTCCAAAGATTGTGTCCTTCCCATTGTTGATAATGTCTTTCTCTTGGAAATTCATTGTGATGTTGTCTTCTCCTTTGATCAAATGAAACGGGCATTTGATGTCTTTTTGGCGGTATGACTTTTCTTTGATTATTAATCCGCTGGGTACCTAATATGACATTGTTTTGTGGTACCCTCAAGTATTTGGGTCCTTTGGGATTAGCTTTGAGACTTTTAGGTCTCCAACAATAATTAGAGTTATTTCTAGCCCGACAAGAATTAGCCGTGTGACCCTTTTTACCACAATAAAAGCAAGTAACAATTCTAGAAGTATAATGACCAATATGCTTAGAGACTTGATTTTTTTCATGTGATTAACGACATTAGGCTTATGATCAAGTCCAAGTTTCAATTTATCACAACTATGAACATCAACAATATTGGACATTTTATCGGTACTCAAATTGAATTTTAATAAATCTTTTTTCATGCTATTAATATCCTCAGCAATAGTACTATTTTCCTTTTCAAGGTTTCTAACATTATCAAGTGTGGTAGTCTGAGCACATGAAAGTGATTCATAAGAAGTAAATAAGCTATCTTTATCATTTTTCAAAACATTGAATTCCTTTTTCAAATTTTTGTATTTAACAAGTAAGCTTTGGAATTCATTTTGAAGGTCATCAAAATCATTTTGCAAATCACTATAATCATTTTGTAATTCATTATCATGAGAAGTATAAGGTTTTGAACATACCTCGTTTTCTTCTTCGATGCCCATAAGACATTGTTCGACTTCATCATCGGAAGTTGTAAGAAGCTCATCCCATGTTGTTGGATTTGATGTTGTATCCAATTGAGAAGTAGATGCTTTTGATTAGCTCCTTTTATTTGCATATACTTCATAGATAGCTTCTAGTTTTCTCCATACTTTATGTGCCGATCGAATTCCTACAATATGATCATATTCCGAAGTGGTAAGTGAACAATAAAATAATATTAAGAGCTTTACCATTTAAGGAGAGGATTTTCTTGTCTTCATCATTGAGCTCTTTGAGGACTTTGGAGGTGTAAGGTCCGTCTTTCATTGGGATAGATTCTCCATTAATGACCGTATTCCAAATATCGAACCCGCAACTTTGTAAATAGCATTTCATTCTTTCTTTCCAAAATGTATAATTTTTGGAATCAAATAGTGGTGGCTTGTTGGTGGAGGCACCGGAAAGGTAGACTTCATTCGTAGCCATTGATCGTTCCTCTTTACTCGCGATGTGGAACGAGCTTGCCAAAGAGTTTGGCTCTGATACCACTTGTAATGCCAAGCGACTACAATAATCTAGAGGGGGGGTGAATAGATTATCTCCATTTTCTTGATTATGCCCTGTTTTTCGAATCAAACAAGCCAAGACAAGAATAAAAGTGCGGGAGTAAATAACACGCATCGATTTATAGAGGTTCAACCCACCTAGGGCCTAATCCTCTACCACCCCAGTATCTCCTGGATGGATTTCAAAAAGAAAAAAGGATTTTATTAGTTACCACAATTAATACAACATCACCTTACAACTCCTCTTTGTGGATTACCACAATCTCTCTTGAAGATTACCACAATCTTCAACGGCACCTTGTGAAGATTACCACAATCTTCGGACTTGAAGAATACCAAATTCTTCAATGCCTCAAAGAGCACCAGACTCTTCAATAAAAAGATTACCACAATCTTCTCGCGCCTAACGCCTAGATCATTTCTTACCACAAAAACACTCACAAGGATATCTTGTGTTGAATGATGACCACAAATTCAAGATTATAACTCGATAATGAATAATACAATTTTGAGTGCAAGTGTAATCAAGAAATAAAGCCTAGACCTCAAGATGTGAAAGTGTAAGACCTTAGGCTATTACAACAAGAATATAGACTTCATGCCCTAGTAATTGCGATTAGGGAATTGAAATTTAGATAGATGATAATGTTCAATGCTACAATCATGAATTCTATTTTATGACATGTTTCTTGTGCTATTTGTGAGTTTAATTGGGTTTGTTTGTAATAATTTCTTGACTATTGTGATAATGGTGGAAAATTGTACTTGTTGTGTTCATTTTGCTAAAATAAGGAATTGGTCATTTGTTCTTGTTATTCATGAAATGAATTTGAGGAATTGGTCTTGGGTTCATATGTTAAATATATAGTGGTTGAAGATTGACATTCTTGAATTGTTGTTGCAAGGGGGATTTTTGTTGGGAACACAGGTTAATTTTCACCTAAGCTTTCCATCTTTGGCTATCATTCTTGTTGAATACTTGTGTTGATATGGTGGAATCTTCGATAAATTGGTGCTTCTTCATGCTTGGGTTTGCTTGGAATATTGTCTATGTCTCTTAGAATGATTTTTCACGTTGTTGTAAGTTATGTTGACAGGAATCCCAGGTCGAAATGCAGTCGTACCAGTGATGCTTCATCCTTCGCGCGTCTATTTCTACGCGACCGGTCGCCCTACAGTTTTGACAACAAAATTCTAGCCATTGAAAGCAAATAGTTCTTCCTTAATTTGTGGGATTGATTTCTAACAGCTATATTCTTGATTTTAATTGTATTTTTCTGAAGATTTTTAATCCCCAAGAGGAGCCTATCCATGATCAATCATCTCCTGTAAATAGAGGAAGAATTGGAGCAACAAGTGAACCAATAGAGATACAACACAACAAGATACACTCAAAGCAAAATCTCATTTTTACACAGGGCGACCGGTCAACGGGGGGTCCGACCGATCGACCCTGTGTTAAACCGGTTGGATTCGTTGGAAAAACAAAACAGAGAGATGGCAGTCATTCCAGGCACCTGTCGACCTGTGGTCGACCGGTCAACCACCAGGTCAACCGGTCGACCTCATGAATTTTTCTTCAGTCGTGTTTTCTATTTTTAAAGCACATCTTCAGGTACGAGTTGCCCTATAGGGCGACCGGTCCAACACGAGACAGAAGTGTTGTCTAATTTTTGTCGAAAATAAACTTCAAGAAATACTCCGAACAATTAGTAAAAATATTTTATGTCGATCGGGAGTAAAGACAACATTTAGAAACATTGTTTTGGTGTAAAAATACTTTAAAACAATGTTAGGACATTCATTGTTTAGATTTTGATGAATGCCATGTAAAACTTAGAATAGAAAGTTGGCACCCCAATTCTTGTTGTAAAATGCATTGTAATAAATAGTCTTGCTGTGAGTTAAGTCACCACGACCTAACATGCAAGAAGACAATCAAGACTAGAAGGAAGACTCACGCTGAGAGACAATTTGAGTATGGCAAAGAAGAGTAGACGGGAACTCTTGAAGAAGCAACTAAGATGCATTTGAGTAGAGATCGGTCAAGTCAACTCAAGAAAAGCCAAGTCTCAAGTTGAAGTGATGAGAAGAGTCATCCATGATTGGAGGTCGACTCTAAGTCACCTGGGAAAGCAAAAAATGCGGTAAGTCGAGATAATCAAAAGATCCGTTGTACGTAAATCAAGAGAATTACTTAAACAAGTAATATCTCCATACCACCTTTCTCGAGTGCTCACCCGGAAAGCGTGCAAATGGAATGAACAATGGGAAGCACTACACCGTGTCGAACTCGAAAAGGTGAAAGAACAATTCATACGAGGAAATGGCAATTCCAAGATCGCAACAAGACAAGCCAACGATGCAAGTGACTTTCAAAAATAAGTCTATCTCTTCAACGGGCAAATTTTTGAAAGGTCACTTTAAAAGGCCGAGGAATGACTCGAGAGAAGGTCACCGAACACGAACATTCAAGAAATCAATTAAAATTATAAACGTAAATACTCTCAAATCATTCAAGATTAATCCTCAAGCCTACATTACGAAGTACATCAATCCAACACTTTTGTGAAGGAAAGAGAACTTCAATCAGTTGAAGAGGAAACTTTTGAAGAAAATGGGTCTACATTCCACGAAGTATTGTAGGAATGTTCAAGGTCGAACAAGTCTTAAGCTTTTGGAGGGCTTCGTGATCAAATCCAAAGAGCTTGAGCAAGTGTATTTTTGTAGTAGCAAGCAATTGCCCGTGAAGAAGCCGAGTCGCACGAGAAGCCGGTGAGTGATCAAAGCGTCTCCGGATCGAGTCCCAAAGGATCAAGTTAGTGTGTGATCAAGACTTGTATCCGGACATTACCACTTTGTAAACCGATCATTACCTAGTGGATTCCTCCGGGAGTTGGAGAAGAGAGGAGTAGAAGAATTACCCCATCTTCGAACCTCTATAAAAATTTCACTGTGTCATTTACATTTCAAAGATTTTAATTCCCTGCATTTTTAATTGCTTATATATCTTTGATAAATTTGCTATCCATTTGATAATACAAGTACTAAACCCAAAGACTAAACTCTTACTTAATCAAACTTAAGGGTGTTAAGTCTTCCCCGAAAACAAAACCACAGTTGAGTTAATTTAGAGTCAACAAATGAGTTATTCCATCAACAAAGCTCGATTGAGTCTCATTTGAGAGACTAACTCTCTTGATTGACTAAATCGATCGGTCCATCAAGGACACAATCGTGAATCAACTCGTATATTTAAAAGGACTAAATCGATAATTTGGTAAGGTTTATTCAACCCCCTTCTAAACCTTACACTTACACCCTTGGGACCTACAAGTGGTATCGAGAGCGGTTGGTTCATTGAACCCTCCGCACCGGTTATCGAACTAGATTTCCAAACTTTTCAAAGTCCGCTTTAGTACTTAAACTTTCAAAACTCTTTTATCATTAAAAGTTATCATCATGGAAGCAAACTTAACACGCATCCCTATGTTCACAATTGAAGAATTTGATGATTGGAAAATTCGT
Source organism: Rehmannia glutinosa (assembly GCA_016081115.2). Taxonomy (NCBI): domain Eukaryota; kingdom Viridiplantae; phylum Streptophyta; class Magnoliopsida; order Lamiales; family Orobanchaceae; genus Rehmannia; species Rehmannia glutinosa. The sequence goes on from CM071926.1 coordinate 146,090,798, forward strand.
ATGCGGGCTCATCTATCAAAGATTACATGATGAGATGTGGATAGTAATAGAAGATGGGCCACCGCAAATCTTAAAAGTGAACATACTGTAAGAAGAGTGCTGTTTGAAGGAGAAGAGGATGTTGCTCCCTGCACACGGTCATGGTTGAAAACCAAGAACTCGAATGGACAAATGATGACATAAAAAGATATAACCTGGACAATGTAGCAAGGACATCCTTTACAAAACCTTGGACAAAGCCATGTTCAATAAAGTCAAATCATGCAAAACGGCTAAAGAAATGGGACAAGCCGACATTGATTTGTGAAGGCTCGTGAGCAAATCAAAGAAAACAAATTATCAAATGGTCGTAGTAAATTTGAGAACTTCAAAATGATCTCGGGAGAAAACCTGGATCAACTAGATGCTCGGTTCACGAGAAATCACAAATGAGTCAGTTCGCACTTGGAAAGGAATATACACGAGAGAAATGTGTATGAAGATCCTAAAAAGTCTTCCATTGAATGGGAAATGAAGGTCATGGCATCGAGACATTCCATGGACCTATCAAAGACATCCAACCATGAATTATTCTCGGACCTCAAAGCCTACGAGTTTGAGCCGAGAAGAAAAGACCAGGAAGAGACAATCAGTACCCAAAACAATTTGCTCTAATTGTTAAAGATGGGAAGAGAGCCGAGGTCAAAAAGTCATTGATCCGGAAGAAATAGCCACGATGGTCAAGAGGTTCAACAAGTTCTTCAATAAGAACTACAAGAGAGGAAAGGGTGAATCTTCCGGAAGACACTCGGCTCCCTCCAAATCAAGGGAAGATAGGCCAACCAAGAGAACAGATCATCAAAAAGTTGAGTATCAAAGGTGACAATCCAAGATTGGAAAGAGTCGATCAAAAGGTTGAATATCTATCTTTGAATCAGACAACCTGTGTCACTATGCCATTGATTGGTCCATATCCTATAGTCAACAAATACAGGATGAAGAAGAAAGGAAGGTCTTGAGAGAAAGAAGACAAGAAAGAAAAAGGAAAAAGGCAATGATGGCCGCAGAGGCAAACAAAAGCTAAGTCAAGAGAGACGGTGACTCAGAGCAAGAAGCCGACTACTCAAGTGACTCGAAGAAGAAGCCCCGATCCGCTTGATGGCCAAAGAACAAGATCAACTCGACGACCAAGAAGATGAGGTACAATCTAACTCAACAAACTCGGACACTAGTGATAGTGATTGTGACACACACACTTCATCACCCACTCGATCTTTATGATTCATTAGGCAAAATGATGAAAGATTTTGAACACATGAAATCCTCACACACACTATTAAATGAGGAAAACACCTTACTCAAAAGTCAAAACTCAAAGTGACTAAGGAGCCGAATACTCTAAGTCAAATAGCGATGAGAATGAAAGTTTAAAAATTTGAAAATGCTAAATTAATAGCGTAAATTGCTTTGCGCAATAGAAAAGAGGGACAATGACCTCAAGAATGTTATTGCCTCATTCACTAAGGCATCTAAATCATTGGATGATCTTATTATGAGTCAAAGTGAATGTGGAGACAAGACAGGCTTAAGATTTAATTCCTCTGTGCTATGTCAAACCTCAAAAGTAATTTTGGAAAAAGGATCTTCAAGCCATGAAGAGTCTGAAAAATCCAAAACTCTAAATGTTGCACACACATTCAATCCAAAGCACCATAACAAGAAAAGCGGCCTTGGTTATAAAGGAAAAGGAAAATGACCCATTGAGTGCGGCTGAAAAGGATAGTGAGAAGAGATTCAACTGAGTTCTCAAAGAAACTCCAAACAAAAAATTACTCAGAAAGAAGAAGCGAGCTACCAAAACCCCTTAAAATCCATAAAAGAAATACATATGATGGGAATGGTAGAAAATATCCAAGCCAAGCTGATTGGAATAATGTGAACTATCAGCATAGACTTATGGAATATAAGCCCAAATGGCAAAGGCCTAGAACTCAGCAAAGGCCTGTAGGTCCCAAGGGGTGTAAGTGTAAGGTTTAGAAGGGGGGGGGGGTTGAATAAACCTTACCAAATTTTTCGATTTAGTCCTTTTAAATATACGAGTTGATACTACGATTTGTGTCTTGATGGATAGTCAATTTAGTCACTCAGTAGAGTTAATCTCTCAACAAACTCAACTGAGATGTTGATGGAGTAACTCAGATGTTGGCTCTAAATTAACTCGACTGTGGTTTTGTTTTTTGGAAGACTTAACACCCTTAAGTTTGATTAAGTAAGAGTTTAGTCTTTGGGTTTAGTACTTGTATTATCAAATGGATAGCAAATTTATCAAAGATATATAAGCAGAGTTAAAAATGCAGAATTAAAATCTTTGAAATGTAAATGACATGTTGAAATTTTTATAGAGGTTCGAAGATGGGGTAATTCTTCTTACTCCTCTCTTCTCCAACTCCCGGAGGAATCCACTAGGTAATGATCGGTTTACAAAGTGGTAAAAGTCCAGGATACAAGTCTTGATCACACAGCTAACTTGATCCTTTGGGACTCGGTCCGAGACGCCTTGATCACTCCGGTTGGCTTCTCGCACGACTCGCCTTCTTCACAGGCAGTTTTGCTACTACGACTCACTTGCTCAAGCTCTTTGGATTTGATCACGAAGCCCTCCAAAAGCTTAAGACTTGGTTCGACCTTGAACCTTCCTACAATCCTTCGTGGAATATAGACCCCTTTTCTTAAAAAGTTTCCTCTTCAACTTATTGAAGTTCTCTTCCTTCACGGTGAGTGTTGGATTGATGTACTTCGTAATGTAGGCTTGAGGATTAATCTTGAATGATTTGAGAGTATTTCTGGTTATTATTTTAATTGATTTCTTGAATGTTCGTGGTTCAAAGTTACCTTCTCTCGTAGTCATTCCTCAGCCTTTTATAGTGATCTTTCAAAAATTTGCCCGTTGAAGAGATAGGCTTATTTTTGAAAGTCACTTGCCGTCGTTGGCTTGTCTTGTTGCGATCCTTGGAATTGCCATTTCCTCGTATGAATTGTTCTTTCACCTTTCGAGTTCGACACGGTGTAGTGCTTCCCATTGGTTCATTCCATTTGCACGCCGGGACCGAGCACTCCAAGAAAGGTGGTATGGAGATATTACTTGTTTAAGTAATTCTCTTGATTTCCGTGCAACGGATCTTTTCGATTATCTCGACTTGACCGCATTTCTTTGCTTTCCCCAGGTGACTTAGAGTCAACTTCCAATCATTGGATGACTCTTTCACTTCAACTGAGACTGGCTTTTCTCGAGTTGACTTGACCGATACTCCACTCTGCATCGCATCTGCTTCTTTAGTAGAGTTCCGTCTACTCTTCTTTGCCATACTCATTTGTCTCACAACAGAGTCTTCCTTCCGATCTTGATTGTCTTCTTGCATGTTAGGGCGTAGGGGCTTAACTCGGCTTGGCCAAACTCTAATTGTTACAATGCATTATACAATAAAAATTGGGGTGCCAACTTTCTATTCTAAGTTTTACATGGCATTCATCAAAATCTAAACAATAAAATTCCAATGATTTCCCCCTTTTGATGATGCCAAAACTTAAACCATTCAAAAATGCAAATAACAGAGATACATACAGATAGTGTATTGACATAGAATGTATGCGCATAATCAATCTTTTTATTGATCATATCATTCTTGTACTTTTTACACAATCTGTTTACAAGGTGTATCGAGTTCATATTTGCCTACGCAGAAAAATAAAGAATTTATAGCTTTATTACGTAAGACTTACATTGTATGTATTTTCATAATAAAATACACGAAGGGTTGGACAACAACACTTCATCTTTTTCGTCTCCTTCTTTCATCTTGTTCAAGATCTTCTTTCTCTTCTTCTCTTTTTCTCAAGTCACCGCTTTCTTCTTTTTCTTTTCATATGCCTTCCTCGGCAAACCTTCATCTTTTCTTATTCTTTCCTGTCTCTCCTCCCATAGCCGAGTTTGTCTCTTGTTTTTTCTTCTATTGTTTTTGCATACTCGGCATTAGTTTTAGCCACTTTCAAATTTGCCACTTGGTCAAGTCCATTGATGAGATCTACGTATTCAATATTCTTGGCGAGGCCCCAGTCCAAGCTTCTTCCTCCACCATTGCTTCTTCCTCTACCTCCGGGTGTGTATTATCAGGGGTCTTCTTCTTTCGGTGAGTGACCGGCGGAGTGACGCAGAGTGATGCCAGTAGTCCGCTGTCGCCTTCTTCACATAACGTGAGGCCCTTTTCCCAAGACAAGTCCCAAGCTTGAGCCATAGATATATTTGCAAAGTATCCTCAGTTCGAGCGTTTTAAATTCATCAATCGATCGTGGCTCTGTCCGACATCCGAGATGGCATAAGTGTCTCTGTCTCTTTGGAATGCCTCCGTGTTCTTTCAAGATGTTCATAACTCGGGCATCCATTCTTCCTTCCACTTCCTTCATCCCCGCTTCAATTATTTTTCTCTTTTCACCATAGATACAAAGCAGAGTGTTGGAGTGGCGAGTCACTGAGGAGTTTTCGCTTATAATGTCACCGTGACAAGACCTTGTTGGGGGTTTGTGCAATCATCAAAGTCACATCTCGTCGACCCTTCCCCTCAACAAGCTTCCCTTTCTTTTGTTTTAAGACTTCCTTTGATTTTCCTTCTCGCTCCTTTCTTCTCACTTGATTTTAGCGCTTTAAGGTATTCCTCTTCCCCTTTTTCGCATCATCAAAGGATAGAGGAACCCCAGGGAACATATCTTGGCAAGCATGAAGTCGAAGTCTTCGATGGTCGAGTTACGCTTCAAGTCTCGCCTGCGTTGTATGCAAAGACTAAATTCAGATCGAGTAGCATTGGATTCTCTGCTGAAATCGCTTCATCTCAGCCATGAGAAGGCTGAATTTTCTTGTCATGTGTTCTTCCAAACGCCTGTAGATCATTTGTATTTTGCTCACGCAGCAACTTTATCTCGGCAGTGTGAGCTTCATGCATATGCTCAATATGTTCTCTCGGCTTTGTTTTTGCATCAAAGCATTTTCAGCTCTCCATGCAGACTTGTTGAACAATGTCCGAAGAATCGACTTGTTCCACACGCATTGTTCTTCTTTGTTGCCACCATTCCCGATCCCGGATGTTATGCCTCTTAAATCAGCCAGTGAGATTGGCATCTCTGTTGTCGGGGCCGCATATCCATAGAGGCGATGCCTCTCCATCCGTTCAATCTCGCGAATAATGCCTTGAACACTTCGCGGACTTCAGCTGATTCTTCCCGATTTTGCGGTGATGGCCATGCTGGCGTCAAAATCATAATCACTGGAACAATGGTGCTCGATTGAAAAACGGAGCGGTCTGTGATAGCGTGCGCGTTCATTCTCGACTCTTCATGGAGTTCGGTACTTCGGGGAAAAAGGAAAAGATTCTACAAAAGATTCATCACCGCCAACCGGGATCTGTTCAATGATGAGCGGTGCGCGTGAAGTTCTTTTGGGAATCGATCCTGCCCGCAGCTTAAGGAGCTTGCGCAGTGGTCTCTTATTGAGCTGGGTCTTGTTGTGAAGTGGACCCGCTTGCTGAGCCTCACTGTCTCAAAGCTTCGTTGGTCTCAACTCGATTTTTCCATTTGAGTAGACTGGTCCTCGGCCTTATCGAAGCGTTCGGACGATGATGAGATTTCCATTGGTGGCTCATCATCAAAGTTAAAAGTTTGACGAGTAGTCTTGGGATCGGACTTGCTCGTTCTTGCAACATCCGCACTGAGTCTTTTGGATTTGGCACGGGGATGACTCAGCCTTCTTCTTCGCCTTCCGATCCCGAAAGGTGACATCAGGATTATCTGGGAATCATGAAGTGTGCTTATCTCCTTCTCGGATGGGTCGATGATAGCGGGAGGATGTTCTCGACTTCGACTACCTTACCAGGGAAGTCTCAACCTCCCGTGGGCCTTCATTACCCCAGTCTCTCTGCAGCCGAGGGTTCTGGTCCTCCCTTTCGACAGTTTCACTGTCTTAGGGTCTTCTGCGGTGGCATCCATTGGAGTCTCAACCCCATGGATTGCACTTTCATCGCCAGTGTTAACTCCCAGGGCCGTTCCATCTGTGCCTCGATCGCCTCCGGAGCGTCATTATCCTTCGGAAGCGATTGGCACCTCGGTGAGACAGTCTCAATCGCTCGAGCTTCGTTGATGGCAACTTTGTTCTTCTTGTGTTTGTATTCTCTCTACTTCGCCTCCTTGATTCGTTGTGGAGTCATCGCAGCATCCTCCAACTTGCTGCAGGTGGGAGGAGTTTCACCGGGCGCGCACCGGTGAGTGACTTGGAATGGGGTCACTCGTCTCCAAACTCCATTGTTTCGATTGAATGTTCAGTTGGGGCAAAGCAGTAAAACCTTCAATAGGGCTTCGCTCAATGGGGTCCCCATTGTCCCAGTTTCATCGCCATCTCCCTATTGCTTCTTCCGAGTGAGTCTGGGGAAGTGGCAAGCAACAATAAATGGCTATTTTCGAACCACTCCCATTGGATCGATTTTCGTGTTCGGAGGACTCTCCTGGTCCCTCCATCAATCTTTGCTCGTGAAGGATTCGGATTCTGCAATGCTTGCTGCATTTGCAACTCTTCGTAAGCGGCGGCAAAGAAAGATTCTCTCGGATCCTCATCATCGCCCGAGAAGACATCAAGGAGAGGATGTGTGTGTTCGTAGTGGGAGATAGGCGGATGCTTGCCTTTTCTCACGTGCCTCGGCTTCCTCGCCTTGCTTTTCTCTCTCCTTTTCCTTGAAAAATGCGGGATGTCTAAGCGATTGTCTTCATCAAGTCTTTGGGAGCACGATTTTTAGTCCAAGGAAATTTAGGTTCCTCTTCCTATTCTATAAACTCAGCCGTTGGAACATTTCCTTGACTTACTCAACTTCCATTTCCTCCACTCACGCAGACGATTTTGGATGTCCGGGTAAGGTGGGGATAGGATCATTACATCACTATCTCGCTTTAGCGAGTTTTTTTTGTGTTTCATTGTGTGAACTACAGTGTGTCTTGAGTTGCCTCTGCTGACGCCTTCAGCAGACTTGGCTGTTTCATCAACTACATCCGGAGACTCTACTTTCCAGTAGTCTCCGTATTTGCTCTAGCCGAGTAACCGACTCACTGTTGGTTTCTCCGATTCGGATCGCGCTTGATGATTCTTCTTCGTCTCTAGTTTGTACGAGGGATTTCTCGGTTCGAGACGGTGTCCTCTCGAGTCTTGGGCGGTGGGGGCAGTCTTGGTGTCTTTTTCGAGGAGCGGGCCGTCGTGGCTTCTCGGTTCTCCTCTTTTTGACGATCGGAGAAGGTATTTGTGAGTCCTTCTCGGCCTGGCTGCGGGCGGGAGACACGGCTGCGGGCGGTGACTCTGCTGCGGGCGGAGCATGTTTAGTTTTCTTTCTTTGCAGGGGCGTGATCTTCTTAGTAGCCGGGCGCCTCTCTTTTGGGAGAGAGGAAACAGTTTGTATCTTCAGGGGTGGTGATTCCCCTCATTGGTGTCGCTCTCTTGGCGTAAGCTCTCTTGTGCGCCGGAGAGGTTTGCTCTGAACATCCTCTTGTTAACATGGAATGCCTTCCCATGTCTAAGAGGGACTTCTTTCACCTCCATTAGCCGGCCAATCACTAGGCCATATCCTAGGATCCTCCAAATGAGCCATCTTCCTTGAAGGATTTGTTCCCCACGTTCGGGCAGAGTCGATGTAGACAAACTCGGCCCAGATTTATCTTCTTTTCTCGCGATGATTGCAACCATTACAATCGGCTTTGCCTTTGACATGATTGGTCAAAAGTCGCCAAATTTGATGTCGATACATTTGGCAACTATGTCCAACATGACTTGTGATAATCCTCCTTGGCAGTCTCTTGTTTTGTGTATACACTATTTTATCAAAGCAAAAGTCGGGCTTGGCTATTTCTTTCCAAGCATCGGCCAGTTTACATCACTTCGTTAATCTACGATGCTCCTTCCGCCGGTAGTAACAAAGTGGTCGGCCAAATCCGCGCAGAGATAGTCACCGCTTTCCGTGAACAGATGACTTGATTCCTTCATCGTGAATCTCGGATACACGTAGAATTGTGCGACCTCCTCCACATAGGTCATCGGATATTCTAACGTTAGAAACGGTTTTAGCCCGGTCGTTTCCAACTTTTCAGCGATTTTCTTCACTAGGGTGTCGTCGGACCCCTGTTTCACCATTAAAGTCGAAATCCACCGTAGAGAGCCGGTGTGGATTTGCTTTCCTAACTTGGTAAAGTCATAAGTTGGTGCCATTTTTCAGGATTATATCAAGGAAAAACTTGGAGATTGACTTAGAGATAGATAGGGCTTCGAGAGTATTTTGCCTTTGCTTTTGAGAGAAAGAGATGAACAGGTTTTAGAAGTGTTAGAGAGAAACGGATGAAAATGGTTTAAATATGGTTTATGAAAGGGCGTGCGGGTGGTTTTGAAATGTGATCGAAATCAACGGCTTGGATTTTTTGCACGCTTTATTGAGCATTTAATGTCTCGTATTTAATGCGGCAAGCATTTATATCCAATCATAAGCTTGGTTTGCGGCTTTATGTCCGTACACATCATCATTATCCGACGTATTCCTTAAAACATTCCCGCTTAGTCAAAACATTGCGTTTTGTCACTTTGCTCATAAGTTATTCAGCTTATCCCTTTAGTGATTTATCTCTACTTCTCATAGTTCTCTTAGTGACTCATTATCGGTGACTCGGTGTAAATTTGTCTTTCGTCTGATTGATTCTTGGTGATTTTGATTTTCGGCTCTTTTTCACCCTTTCTGTTCCATTTCTCTTCTTTGATTCGTCCGAGTGTCACTCAAATTCAATTAGTCCCAACTCATGCTTGAGTTCTTCAAATCTTGACTCACATAATGGTTTTGTGAAGATGTCGGCTAGTTGTTTATCGGTTGAGATATATTCCAGGATGATGTCCTTCTTTTCAACATGATCTCTTATGAAGTGATATCGACATCAATGTGCTTTGTTCTTGAATGCAACACAGATTTTGAGTGATTGCAATTGCACTTGTGTTATCACACATGATTGGAATTTCTTTTTCCTCAACCTCATAGTCTCTCATTCTTTGTCTCATCCATAGGACTTGGGCAAGCTGTGTTGCCGCCCTTTGAGCCTATGTATTCCCTCTTTGTAGAGGTGGCTATTGAATTTTGCTTCTTGCTAAACCAGAAATCACTGTTTCTTAGCATTTGACATGTGCCTGAAGTGCTCTTCCTATCAACTGCATCCAAAGATAGTCGAATCAATAGCCAATTAGCTTGAATCCACCTTCCTTTGGATACCATAGGCCTACTTCTTGGCTTCCTTTCAAGTATCTCAATATTCTCTTTTGTCATATGGCTCTCTTTTGGAGCAGATTGAAATCTTGCACATACACCTACAAAGACAAAGGTGATGTCCGTGTTCCGCTTCTTGATATCTTGTTTGATCTACAAAGGCTTGCCATCTACATCCATGTCCATTTTGGTGATGTATTCATTGGTATTTTTACAGAAGATTTATCCTCCATACCAAACTTCTTCATTAAATCTCTGGTGTATTTTGTTTGACTTATGAAGGTTCCATCCTTCACTGTTTCACTTGAAGTCCAAGGAAAAATGTCACTCTCCCATCATGCTCATTTCAAATTTACTTTGCATGAGGTTTGAAAACTTTTCACACAACTCTTTGTTTGTGGATCCAAAAATGATGTCATCCACATATATTTGAACAAGCAAAGATACTCTTTTTGTCTTGAATTCTCGAATGGTGTTCTATCTACTTTTCCTTTTGTGAATCCATTTTCGGTTAGGAATTGTGACAATGTATCATACCAAGCCTCGGGTGCCTGTTTCAATCCATATAGAGCTTTCTTGAGTTTGTATACCTTATCTCCAAGAGTCTTTGTTCAAATCCTGGAGGTTGTTCAACATACACTTCTTCTTCCAATAAACCATTCGGGAATGCACTTTTTACATCCATCGATATACAATGAAATCCTTGTGAGCAAAGATAGGCAAGAAACATCCTTATAGCTTCCAATCTTGCTACGAGGGCAAATGTTTCATCAAAATCTATCCCTTCTTCTTGGCAATATCCTTTGGCTACTAGTCTTGCTTTGTTTCTTACCCACAGAACCTTCCTCGTTCATCTTATTTCGAACACCCATTTGGTGCCGATAACATTTTGATGTATGGGTCTTTGCACTAATTCCCATACTTTATTTCTTTCAAACCGATTCAGACTCTTCTTGCATAGCTTGAATCCAATGTGTGTCGTCCAATGCTTGTGACACGTCTTTGGGCTCTATTTGTGAGATGAAGCATGTGAACATGGCTTCTTGTTGAGTTACGGATCTTGTTTTGACACCTTCTTTTATATCTCCATTTACAAGTTCTCGGTGGATGATCTCTCACCATCTTACATCAGGTTGGAGTAAGTTAATTTGGATTGATCGACTTTTGTGTCATTGTGGTCGACTCTCTCGTAATCATTTACTGCAGATTTTCCATTGTTTTTGAGATTCAAGAATCTCATCTTACGAATTGATGATTCTAGCTTGACTTCAACATAGGGACTCTTACAGTATGGTTGGATGATTGACTTATCGGTGACTCTTCAATGTCTTCTCCATTTACATTTGGCTCATCGAATACCACATGAATGGATTCTTCGTAACCATAGTTCTTTTGTTGAGTATCCTCAGGCTTTGCTTTCGTGAGTATCTAAGAAGATACCTTCATCGCCTTTAGCATCAAAAGCCTTTAGATTGTCTTTGCCATTGTTGTGGATGAAGCATTTACATCCAAATATTAAAATATGCAACATTTGGTTTTCTTCGATCCGGATCTCATAGGAGTCTTTGTCATTTGTCTATTTATCATACATCTGTTTTGGGTGTAGCAAGTCGTGTTGATTGCTTCACCCAAAATCTTTTTGGTAACCCCGCTTGACTAACATGGTCCTTTTGCTTCTTTGAGGGTTCTATTCCTTCTTTCGCAACTCCATTCTTTGTGGAGTTCTTGCTGCCGATAGTTCATGACCAATACCATTTTCAACACAATATCGAGTTATTATTCCATTGACAAATTGATTCTGCATCGATCTTATTTTGATAATGGTTTGACTCTTTCTCGTTTTGAATCCTCTTCATCATTTTGTGGTAGTTTTTGTAGAGTTTCTTTCTTCTTACACATGAATATTGTCCATGTATATCTTGAGTAGTCATCTACTACCACCAAGGTGTATTTCTTTCCACTTATCTTGTTTGGTTCCTTTGGGCCAAATAGATCCATATGAAGCGGATGCAATATTCTTGTTGAGGATGGGCATGTCTTTTCTTTGAATGACGACTTGATTTGTTTTTCCTTCGACATGCGTCACATATACTTTTTTGTATATCGAGCCTGGTAATCCTTCCACAAGATGACTTCTTGCCCGAACTTGTTAATTGTTTTGAAATTCGAGTGACTCGGCTTTTTGTGCCACAACCAACTTGATTCACCGTGCTTTTGCTAATAGACAGTATTGGGTGTTGCGGTTGACCAATCCACTACATACATATTTTTCTGTCTACATCCTTGCAAAGACAACTTCATTTGATTCAATATCTTTGATTTGGCATATTCCCATGTTGAATCTACGTTGTAACCCTTGTCACAGAGTTCGATGCTTAGCAGTTAAAGTTGAGTCCTTCAACATATGCAACGCGTCGTGATTTCTAATCCATTCCTCTTGATGGTTCCAATGCCTCTTATTTCACCAGGAGCTACATTTCCTCCAAATATGACTTTTGCTCCTTTAACTTCCTTGAATTTTGACAATTTTTTCTTATTTCTGTCATATGTCCGGGAACACCACTATCCATGTACCAGGTTTGGCACTTTCACTTCCTTGAACCTCGCAATCAAGGAAATTAAGTTTTAGGTACCCCCATACTTGTCCTGGGTCTGAGGGGTTAAATTGTAAGATGATCCAATCAACTTATAGCACAAAGATATGTGTTGATTAATTATGATTATGGCATCGATAGATGGCAACCCTTTTAGAGTCAAATCATTTGGCTATAGGTTGGTTGGATCATCTTATAATTTAACTCCTTCAGACCCGGCACAAGTATGGGTACCTAAAACTTAATTTCCTTGATTGTAGGTTCAAGGAAATGAGTGCCAAGGAACCTGGTACATGGATAGTGGCTGTTCCGCATATGACTATAAAAAGAGAAATCTGTCAAAAATTCAAGGAAGTAAAAGGAGCAAAAGTGATATTTGGAGGAAATGAAGCTCTGGGTGAAATAAGAGGCATCGATCCATCAAGAGTGAATGGATTAGAAATCACAGATGTTGCATATGTTGAAGGACTCAACTTCAACTTATCGAGCATCACCAACTCGCGGACAAAGGGTTACAATGTTCGATTCAACATGGGTATATGCCAAATCAAGCGATATGAATCAAATGAAGTTGTGGCCGCAAGGATGTAGATGTAAGAATATGTATGTCGTGATTGGTCAATCGCAACACCCAAAGACTCGCCTACTAGCAAAGAGTGCAAATTAATCAAGTTGCCGTGGCACAAAAAGCCGAGTCACCCGAATTTCAAAACATTAACAAGCCGGCAAGAAGTCATCTTGTGGAAGGACTACCGCACTCAAGATACAAAAAGGAGAGTATATGTGACGATGTCGAAGGGAAAACAAATCAAGTCGTCATTCAAAGAAAAGACATGCCCATCTTCAACAAGAATATTGCACCGCTTTCATATGGATCTATTTGGCCCAAAGGAACCAAACAAAGATAAGTGGAAAGAAATACACCTTGGTGGTAGATGACTACTCAAGATATACATGGACAATATTCATGTGTAAGAAGAAAGAAACTCTACAAAAACTACCACAAAATGATGAAGAGGATTCAAAACGAGAAGAGTCAAACCATTATCAAAATAAGATCGTATTGCAGGAATCGAGTTTGTCAATGGAATAATAACTCGATTATATTGAGAATGGTATTGGTCATGAACTATCGGCAGCATGACTCACATGCCAGAACGGAGTTGCGCAAAGGCGAAATGTAACCTCAAAGAAGCAAAGAAGACCATGTTAGTTGGCAGAGTTACTAAAAAGATTTTGGGTCAAGCAATCAACACGACCTTTACACCCAAAATGATGTATGATAAATAGACAGTGGTGACAAAGACTCCTATGAGATCTCGGATCTGGAAGAAAACCAAATGTTGCATATATTTTAATATTTGGATGTAAATGCTTCATCCACAACAATGGCAAAGACAACCTAAAGGCTTTTGATGCTAAAGTCGATGAAGGTATCTTTCTTCAGATACTCACAAAGCAAAGCCTCTGTAATACTCAACAAAAGGACTATGGTTACGAAGAATCCATTCATGTAGTATTCGATGAGCCAAATGTAAATGGAGAAGACATTGAAGAGTCACCGATAAGTTTCGAATCATCCAACCATACGAAAGAATCCCTATGTTGAAGTCTGGCTCGAATTATCAATTCGGAAGAAGATGAGATAGCTGAATCTCAAAACAAAATGGAAAATTTGCAACTAAGTGATTACGAGAGAGCCGACTACATTAAAGAACACAAAACCGTAAGTCGATCAATCACCTAACTTACTCCAACTCGATGTAAGATGGCCGAGAGATCATCCACGTAATCTGTCATTGGAGATATAAGAGAAGGTGTCAAAACAAGATCGTAACTCAACAAGAAGCCATGTTCACATGCTTCATCTCGCAAATAGAGCCCAAAGACGTGTCACAAGCTTTGATGACACACATTGGATTCAAGCTATGCAAGAAGAGCTGAATCGCTTTGAAAGAAAGAAAAGTATGGGAATTAGTGCAAAGACCCATACATCAAAATGTTATGGCACCAAATGGGTGTTGAAATAAATAAGATGAACGAGGAAGGTTCCGTGGTAAGAAACAAAGCAAGACTAGTAGCCAAAGGATATTGCCAAGAAGAAGGGATAGATTTTGATGAAACAATTGCCCCTCGTAGCAAGATTGGAAGCTATAAGGATGTTTTTGCCTATGCGCACTCACAAGGATTTCATCGATATCGATGGATGTAAAAAGTGCATTCCTAAATGGTTTATCGAAGAAGAAGTGTATGTTGAACAACCTCCAGGATTTGAGCAAGACTCTTGGAGATAAGGTATACAAACTCAAGAAAGCTCTATATGGATTGAAACAGCACCCGTGAGCATGGTATGATACTTTGTCACAATTCCTAACCGAAAAATGGATTCATAAAAGGAAAAGTAGATAGAACACTTTTCATAATTCAAGACAAAAAGAGTATATTGCTTGTTCAAATATATGTGGATGACATCATTTTTGGATCCACAAACAAAGAGTCTGTGGTGAAAAGTTTTCAAACCTCATGCAAAGTAAATTTGAAATGAGCATGATGGGGAGAGCCGACATTCTTCCTGGACTCCAAGTGAAACAAACAAGGATGGAACCTTCATAAGTCAAACAAAATACACCATAGATTTAATGAAGAAGTTTGGTATGGAGGAGAAGTCTTCTGTAAAAATTCCAATGAACACATCACCAAAATGGACATGGATGCCGATGGCAAACCCAGTAGACCAAACAAGATACTGAGCACTTATGGATCAATGCTCTATCTCACAAAGAAGCAGCCGGACATCACCTTTGTCAGAGGTGTATGTGCAAGTTTTCAATCTGCTCCAAAAGAGAGCCATATGACAAAGAACTAAGAGAATATTGAGATACTTGAAAGGAAGCCAAGAAGTAGGCCTATGGTATCCAAAGGAAGGTGGATTCAAGCTAATTGGCTATTGATTCGACTATCTTTGGATGCAGAGTGGACGGAGAAGGGCACTTGTGCACATGTCAAATGCTAGGAAACAGGCTGATTTCTGGTTTAGCAAGAAGCAAAATTCAATAGCCACCTCTACAAACAAGGAATACATAGGCATGGCAAATTTGTTGTGCCCAAGTCCTATGGATGAGACAAAGTTTGAAAGACTATGAAGTTGAGGAAAAAGAAATTCCAATCATGTGTGATAACACAAGTGCAATAGCAATCACTCAAAATCCTGTGTTGCACTCAAGAACAAAGCATATTGATGTTAGATATCATTTCATAAGAGATCATGTTGAAAAGAAGGACATCATCTTGGAATATATCTCAACCGATAAACAACTAGCCGACATCTTCACAAAACCATTATGTGAATCAAAATTTGAAGAACTCAAAGATGAGTTAGGGTTAATTGAGTTT
The DNA here is from genome assembly GCA_016081115.2 of Rehmannia glutinosa. Taxonomy (NCBI): domain Eukaryota; kingdom Viridiplantae; phylum Streptophyta; class Magnoliopsida; order Lamiales; family Orobanchaceae; genus Rehmannia; species Rehmannia glutinosa. The sequence goes on from CM071926.1 coordinate 146,106,084, forward strand.
GAGTTAACTTTGAGAAGACTCAAAGAAAAGAAATGGAACACAAAAAGTGAAAAGAGTCAACACACAAATCAGCTCAAGAATCACCAGTTGTATCGGAAAAAGACACTACATCGAGTCGGTGATAGCCGAGTCACTAAGAGAACTCGTGAGAAGTAGAGTTAAATCGCCTAAGGGATAAGTTCGAGTCACTTATGAGCAAAGTGACAAAAACGCAAATCGTTTTTGACTAAGCGGGAATGTTTTAAGGAATACGTCAAAGATAATGATGATGTGTACGTGACATAAAGTCGCACACCAAGCTTATGATTGGATATAAATGTCGCCGCATTAAATACGAGACATTAAATGCTAAATAGGTGTACAAAATCTAAGCCGTTGATTTCGATCACATTTCAAAACCACCCGCACGCCCTTTCATAAACTATATTTAAACCATTTTCGTCCGTTTTCTCTCTCACACTTCTAAAACTGTTCATTTCTTTCTCTCAAAAGCAAAGGCAAAAATTCTCTCGAAACCCTATCTATCTTCAAATCAATTTCGAGTTTTTCTTCGATATAATCCTAAAAAATGGCACCAACTTATGACTTTACCAAGTTAGGAAAGCAAATCCACACCTATCTACGGTGGATTTCGACTTGATCAGAAACAGGTCCGACGACACCCTAGTGAAGAAAATCGCTGAAAAGTTGGAAACGTCCGGGCCTAAAACCGTTTCGACGTTAGAATATCCGATGACATATGTGGAGGAAGTCGCACAATTCTACGTGAATGCCGAGATTCACGATGAAGGAATAAAGTCATCTGCTGTTCACGGAAAGCGGTGACTATCTCGCAGCGATTTGGTCAACACCGCCACTACCAAATGAAGGCGCATCGAGCTTAACGAAGCCGATGTAAACCTCGGGCCGATGCTTGAAAGAAATAGCCAAGCCCGATCTTGATAAAATAGTGTACACAAAGAAACAAGAGATCTGGCTGAAGGAGGATTATCACAAGTCGTTGGACATAGTTGCCAAATGTATCGACATCAAATTTGGCGGCTTTGACAAATCGTCAAAGGCAAAGCGATTGTAATGGCCGCAATCATCGCGAGAAAAAAGAAGATAAATCGGGCTGAGTTTGTCTACAAGACTCTTTAACGTGGGGAACAAATCCTTCAAGGAAGATGGCACATTTGGAGGATCCCTAGGATATGGCCTAGTAATTGGCCGGTGATGGAGGTGAAAGGAGTCCTCTTGACATGGTAAGGCATTCCATGTTAACAAGAGGATGTTTAGAGCAAACCTCTCTCGGCGCATGAAAGAGAGCTTACGCCAAGAGAGCGACACAAGTGAGGGGGAATCGGTGACCAAGATACAAACTGCTTTCTCTCCAACCAAGAAGAAAGTCGCCTCTTGCTAAGCTAAGAAGATCACGCCCTTGCAAAGAAAGAAAACCAAACATGCTCATGCCCCCGCAGCAGAGTCACCGCCCCAAAGCTCGTGTCTCCTGCCCTGCAGCAATGGTCGAGAAGGACTCCCAAATACCTTCTCCGATCGTCAAAGAGGAGAATCGAGAAGCCAAGACAGCCGACTCCTCGAGAAAAAGACACAAAGACGCCCCCGCCGCCAAGACTCTAAGAAACCGTCTCGAACCGTAAATCCCCGTACAAACTAGGAGACGAAGAAGAATTGTCAAACACTCCGAGCTTGAGAAACCGGCCGAGTCGCCCACTCACCGAGCAGATATCGAGAGCTCGGCCGGAGAAGTAGAGTCTCCGGATGTAATTGATGAAACAGCCAAGTCTTTCAAGGCGATCAGCAGAGGCAACCGAAGACACAGCTTGTAGTCCACACAAACAAACACAAGAAGAAGGCGATAAAGCGGATAGTGATGTGATGATCCTATCCCCACTTTACCCGGACATCCAAAATCGTCTCGAGAGTGGAGGTAATGGAAATTGAGTCGATCCAGGGAGCAGTTCCAACGGCCCGAGTTCATAGAAGAAGAAGAGGAATCTGTTGAGCTTCCTTGGACGACCACTATACTCCCAAAGATCGGATGAAGACAATTTGCACGGACATCCTGCAGATCTACAAGGACAAGGAGAAAGAAAAGCAAGCAGAGGAAGCTGAGGCACGTGAGAAGGCCAAGATCTGGCCCTATCTCGGCACCACAGAACACACACATCCTCTCCTTGATGTCTTCTCGACAGCTGATGAGGATCAGGAAAATGTCGCCGCCACGAGAAGAGTTGCAAATGCAAAGCAAGCATTGCACGAATCAAGAATCCTTCACGAGCAAAGATGATGGAGGGACCAGGAGAGTCCTCCGAACACACCGAAATTGATCCAATGGGAGTGGTTCAAAGCAAATCGCCACTTTGTTGTTGCCGCTACCACTTCCCACTCACTCGGAAGAAGGTAATAAGGGACTTGGCGATGAAACGGGATAGTGGGGACCCCGATCGAGCCAACCCCTATTGAAGGTGTTTTACCACCGCCCCAACTACTGAACATTCAATCGAAACAAGGGAGCCTGGAGACGAGTGACCCCATTCAAGTCACTCGGTGGTGCGCCCCGAGGGGGAAACTCCCTCCACCGCAGCAAGGTTGGAGGATGTTGCAGATGACTCCACAACGAATCAAGGAGGCGAAGTAGAGAAAATTCAAACACAAGAAGAACAGCAAGTTGCCATCAACGAAGCTCGCGCTTGAGATTGTCTCACCTGAGGTGCCAATCGCTCCGAAGGCTAATGACGCACGCGAGGAGGCGCCGAGGCCTGAGATGGAACGCCCTAGGAGTTAACACTGGCGATGAAAGTGCAATCCATGGGGTTGAGACTCCAATGGATGCCACCGCAGAAGACCCTAAGACAACCGACACCGTCGAAAGGGAGGACCAGTGCCTCGCTTGCAGAGAGACCGGAGGTAATGAAGGCCCACGGGAGGTTGAGACTTCCGGGGTAAGGTAGTCAAGTAGAGAACATCCCTCCTACTATCATCGACCCATCCGAGAAGGAGATAAGCACACTTCATGATTCCCGGGATAATCCTCGATGTCACCTTTCTCGGGATCGGAAGGCGAAGAAGAAGTCGAGTCATCCCCCGTGATGATCCAAAAGACTCAGTGCGGATGTTCCAAGCACGAGCAAGTCTCGATCCCAAGACTACTCGTCAAACCTTTAATTTTGATGATGAGCCACCAATGGAATCTCATCATCGTCCGATGACGCCATCGATAAGGCCGAGGACCGCTCTACTCATCACCGAGACCAACGAAGTTGCGTTGAGATACACTGAGGCAAAGAAACCGGGACCACTTCACAACAAAACCCAGTGAACTGTAGTCCACCGCGCAAGCTCCTTTTCGCGCAGCAGATCGATTTCCAAAAGAACTTCACGCGCACCGCTCATCATCGAACAAATCCCGGTTGGCGGTGATGAATCCTTTGTAGAATCTTTTCCTTTTTCTCTGGAGATACAGGAACTCTATGAAGAGTCGAAACGAACAAGCACGCTTATCGCGCATCGCTCCGCTTTTCAATCGGCACCATTGTTCCGGTGATTATGATTTTGACGCCGCATGGCTATCACCGCAACGGAAGAATCAATCAAGTCCGAAGTGTTCAAGGCATTATTCGGCGAGATTGAACGGATGGAGAGGCATCAGGCCTCTATGGATATGCGATCGACAACAGAGATGCCAATCTCACGGGCCGATTTAAGAGGCATGAGTCCGGATCGGGGAATGGTGGCAAAGAAAGAAACAATGCGTGTGGAACAAGTGAGATACTTCAGACATTGTTCAACAAGCTGCTGGTATAGAGAGCGAAAATGCCGATGCAAAAACGGCCGAGAGAACATATTGAGCACATGCATGAAGCTCACATTGCCGAGGTTAAGTGCTGCGTGAGCAAAACAATAGTGATCTACAACATTTGGAAGAGACCATGAATACAAAATTCAGCCTTCTCATGGCTAAGATGAAGCTGATTTCAGCAGAGTCCAACGCTACTCGATCCGATTTCGTGGCCTTTTACTCGCAGCAGACTCGAGACAAAACTCAACTATCGCCAGGCTCGACTTCCGCTTGCAAGTCTGTTTCCAGCGTTCCTCTCTCCTTTGATGATGCCAAAAAGGGGGAAGAGGAATACCTAAAGCGCAAGGGGATCTCAAGTAGTTGAGAAGGAAGAAGCAGCATGCGAAGGTAAAATCGGTGAGAAGTGTTAAAACAGGAAGAAAGGAAAATCTGCTGAGGGGAAGGATCAAAAGATATGACCTTGATGATTGCACAAACCCTCAACAGGTCTGTCACAGGTGACATTATCAGCAGCAAACTCCCTCAGAACTCTGCCACTCCAACACTCTGCTTTGTATGTATATGAAAAGAGAAAAACAATTGAAGCAGGGATGAAGGAAGTGGAAGGAAGAATGGATGCCCGAGTTATGAACATCTTGAAAGAACATGGAGGCATTCCAGAGAGACAAGAGACACTTATGCCATTTCGGATGTCGGGACAGAGCCACGATCAGTTGATGAATTTAAAACGCTCGAATGGTGAGGGGATACTTTGCAAATATGTCTATGGCTCAAGCTTGGGACTTGTATGGGAAAAGGGAAATCAGTGAGGAAGTGTTAAAACAGAAGAAAGGAAAATCTTTGAGGGGGAAGGATCAAAAGATATGACCTTGATGATTGCACAAACCCCTCAACATGGTCCCGTCACACGGTGACATTATCGCAGCAAACTCCTCAGTAACTCGCCACTCCAACACTCTGTTGTATCTATGGTGAAAAGAGAAAAACAATTGAAGCGGGGATGAAGGAAGTGGAAGGAAGAATGGATGCCCGAGTTATGAACATCTTGAAAGAACATGGAGGCATTCCAATGAGAGAGACACTTATGCCATTTCGGATGTCGGGACAGAGCCACGATCGATTGATGAATTTAAAACGCTTTCGAACCGAGGGATACTTTGCAAATATGTCTATGGCTCAAGCTTGGGACTTGTCTCGGGAAAATGGTCTCACGTTATGTGAAGAAGAAGCCGACAGCAAACAGATTACCGGCGATCACTCCGCTGGTCACTCCGGTCACTCACCGAAAGAAGAAAGACAAAGATACGCCCCGCAGGTAGATGAAGAAGCAGTGGTGGAGGAAGAAGCTTCGGACCCAGGCCTCCGCCAAGAATATTGAATCACGTAGATCCGGAAAGAAAGGAGGGATCTATCGGGCTGGGCTTGACCAAGTGGCAAATTTGCAAGTGGCTAAAAGTAACGCCGAGTATGCAAAAAGATTAGAAGAAGAAAACAAGAGACAAACTCAGCTATGGGAGGAGAGACAGAAAGAATAAGAAGAGATGAAGCCGCCAGGAAGGCATATGAAAAGAAAAAGAAGGAAATTTGACGATTTACGAGAAAAAGAGAAGAAGAGAAGAAGATCTTTGAACAAGATGAAAGAAGGAGACAAATGAAGGAGATGAAGAGTTGTTGTCCAACCCTTCGTGTATTTTATTATGTAAATACATACAATGTAAGTCTTCTCGTAATAAAACTATAAATTCTTTATTCTTTTGTAGACAAATATGTACTGACGATACACCGGTAAACAAATTGTGTAAAAGAACAAGAATGATATGATCAATAAAAGAATTGATTCTCAAGATACATTCTATGTCAATACACTATCTCGTATGTATCTTTGTTGTTTGCATTTTTTTTTAATGGTTTAAGTTTTGGCATCATCAAAAAGGGGGAAATTGTTAGGAAATTCATTGTTTAGATTTTGATGAATGCCATGTAAAACTTAGAATAGAAAGTTGGCACCCCAATTCTTGTTGTAAAATGCATTGTAATAAATAGTCTTGGCCGCTGCCGAGTTAAGTCACTACGACCTAACATGCAAGAAGACAAATCAAGACTAGAAGGAAGACTCACGCGAGACAAATTGAGTATGGCAAAGAAGAGTAGACGGAACTCCCATCAAGAAGCAATCGAGATGCGGTGAGTAGAGTATCGTCCAAGTCAACTCAAGAAAAGCCAAGTCTCAAGTTGAAGTGACGGAAGAGTCATCCATGATTGGAAGTCGACTCTAAGTCACCTGGGGAAAGCAAAGAAATGCGTCAAGTCGAGATAATCGTAAAAGATCCGTTGTACGTAAATCAAGAGAATTACTTAAACAAGTAATATCTCCATACCACCTTTCTGAGTGCTCACCCGTAAGCGTGCAAATGGAATGAACCAATGGGAAGCACTACACCGTGTCGTAACTCAAAAGGTGAAAGAACAATTCATACGAGGAAATGGCAATTCCAAGGATCGCAACAAGACAAGCCAACGATCGCAAGTGACTTTCAAAAATAAGTCTATCTCTTCAACGGGCAAATTTTTGAAAGGTCGCTTTAAAAGGCCGAGGAATGACTCGAGAGAAGGTCACCAACCACGAACATTCAAGAAATCAATTAAAATTATAACCTTAAATACTCTCAAATCATTCAAGATTAATCCTCAAGCCTACATTACGAAGTACATCAATCCAACACTAACCCGTGAAGGAAAGAGAACTTCAATCGGTTGAAGAGGAAACTTTTGAAGAAAAGGGGTCTACATTCCACGAAGGATTGTAGGAAGGTTCAAGGTCGAACCAAGTCTTAAGCTTTTGGAGGGCTTCGTGATCAAATCCAAAGAGCTTGAGCAAGTGAGTAGTAGCAAGGCAACCGCCCGTGAAGAAGCCGAGTCGCACGAGAAGCCGTTTGAGTGATCAAGGCGTCTCGTGATCGAGTCCCAAAGGATCAAGTTAATCGTGGTGATCAAGACTTGTATCCTGGGATGTTACCACTTTGTAAACCGATCATTACCTAGTGGATTCCTCCAGAGTTGGAGAAGAGAGGAGTAGAAGAATTACCCCATCTTCGAACCTCTATAAAAATTTCATTTCGTGTCATTTACATTTCAAAGATTTTAATTCCCGCATTTTTAATTGCTTATATATCTTTGATAAATTTGCTATCCATTTGATAATACAAGTACTAAACCCAAAGACTAAACTCTTACTTAATCAAACTTAAGGGTGTTAAGTCTTCCAATGAAAACAAAACCACAAGTTGAGTTAATTTAGAGTCAACTTGGTGAGTTATTCCATCAACAAAAGCTCGGTTGAGTCGTTGAGAGACTAACTCTTGATTGACTAAATCGATCGTCCATCAAGGACACAATTGTGTAGAATCAACTCAGTATATTTAAAAGGACTAAATCGAAAATTTGGTAAGGTTTATTCAACCCCCTTCTAAACCTTACACTTACACCCCTTGGGACCTACAAACAAAATCATCAAAATCATGATAAAAACATTTATCAAACACTACCATCCACCTCCACCACCACCACCACGCTGATTCAAGAAGTACTTTTTACGCATTCCTCTTTACTTTTGATAATTTCCTCATATGTTCGGACAAAGCATATTTTATGTTTTGAAATGTCACAAGAATGCGTAATTTAGTACTGTTGCATTTTTGCATTGCATTTAGGATTGCATGTAGAGCAAAAAATTTGCATTAAAATGTTTTTGTAGAATTTTTGATTTTGATTTTTATTTTTTTAGCACGTTTATTGTTTTAGCATGTTTATTTGCTTTTGTGTGTGATTTAATCAAGATTTTCGAAAGAGTACAAAGCTTCCATATGATTTTTACTATGAGCATTTGATTTTATGAGATGACATATTTTTGTTAATAATGCGATAAATAGTTGAGGAGATGTCTTATATTTGTTTAGCAATAGTTAAGAAAATTGGGTATTTGGGCATGTTGCGAAAAATAAGCCTGTGAGCTTTTGTGCCTTTAACTGCTTTATGTTATGCAGTCTTATTTTTTCTTGAGTGTATCATTTATGATTGCTAGAACTCTACAACTTGCTTTGGTATCTTCATTTAAACCATGTGTGTGTGCAAATTTTGAAAATGATTTAAGGCCATCTTTGTTTTAGCCTACTTAGCCTAAAAAGCTTACATATGAACTCATGATTCCCTAGTTAGCCACGTTTGAGCCTTAACTTTTTATTGTTAGCCACATTTTTTGTCTTTAAAATTGAAAAGATGTTATCCCTAAAATTACTTGAGCTTATAGAAAATGAACAAGTTTGGGGGAGATGTGGTAAAAATTGTGAAAAAGAGAGAAAGTTGGCGAAAGAATGAGGGATGAACAGTGTCTAGGTAAATGAGAGAATTATGAAGCTCGAAAAAGAAAAGAAAAATCTTGGAAAAAGAAAGAGAGAAAAAAAGCGAGCCAAAGAAAGAGAAGAAAAAGAGAAGAAAAGAAAAAAAAATTGGAAAATTATGAAGAAAATTGAGAGTTTGAAGCTAAAGAAGAAAAAGAAACAAGGGCAAAAAAGGTCTAAGAATGAAAAGGAGAAAAAGGGTGGAGTTGAGTTGACAAAAAAAAAATATCTTGAAAGAATGAGTTTATGATAAAATCGGGTTGGTGAATTGCAAGTCTGTGTATTAAAATTCTATTTGCTCAAGTCAAGTCACTTAATCCAAATTTTCCTTACCTTTACCAAAGAGCCTACATTACAACCAAATGAAAGTCCTTTTTGATTCTTAAGTTGTGCACACAAAAGTGGTAGAGATGTTAGATGATTTGCAAGCCTATGGTAGTTCTACATTCACTGAATTGATTTTGAGCGTAAACATTTACAATACACTTTGAGAGTTGAGTGATACACTACTTCTTGCGAGTCGTGATGTCAAGTACCCGAGGGAGTATTAATCTTGCCGAACTTGTAATTGATGACTTCTTGATAATGAATTGCACGGTCTACATAGATATGGAGTCAAATGAGATTAAATATTTTTAGTGTTCTTGTGTGTTCTTTGTACCCCTTGATTTTATTTTTAAAATTTGCTCGAGGATGAGCAATGTTTAAGTTTGGGGGATTTTGATACGTATAAAATATATGTGTATTTAGGGGCTTAAAATGGTATACAATTGATGCATTTGCATGTACATTTAGTGTGTTTTACTTGGTTCCCTTAAAAGGGCATGATATTGCGTATTCTTGTAACTTTTTACAGGAAACGGAGCTTAAATGAAAAGATATATGTTGAAAGGCCCGAACAAGATCGATGTGTGCAAAGAGAAGATCAAAACGACAAAGGAACCGAACAAAAACCAGTCACACGGTCGGACCGTGTGGGACTACACGACCTAACCATGTGAAGATGGGTGTCCGTGTGAAGTGTTCAGGAGACAATAGGGGCGAAAGAAGCTGCACGATCTGGCCGTGTGAGACCACATGACTGTGTGGAGTGACTGTGTGAAACTCACATGGGCCGTGCGGATGTCTGTGGTGGAATTTTGTGTCCTTTTCCTACTCGAACTCTATAAGTGATCTCTCCAAGCACCTATATAAAGGACCCAAGGGCTGCACGAAAAAACATACATCCATACAACATACAACACACCAAAATACACATGATTACAACATCAAAGGTCTTCTGAGAGAGGAGGGATAGGTTACGAAGGACACCACAAGACCTTTCACATCTACAGAAGCACAAGAGCTTCGAAGGCTTGGAATGAGTATCCATCCTGACAAGAAGGGGTTTTCTTTCTAAGTTTAGATCTCTTGTCTATGCATAAACAATGTCACAATATTGATTTCAAGTTTATCTAGGAATTTGTTATCAATGTTTGACTAATCTTTCGGATCCTAGGGCATAATCAAAACTGTTGATTCATGTTAAATCTTGATTAATTATTTTCTTAATTGATTCATGTGTTCTATTTTATGAATTCGAGTGCTTATTTATAATTGTGGATTATTTGCCCAATAATTTGCATGTCATACTTGTTAGTCCATAATCCGGGAGGTGAGTTCTAGCAAGACGAAAATTGAATTCAGACATAAACAGGGTAATGCATCAGAAGACTACATCTGTTTGTGGGGAGTATTTCAATTCAAGGATCAGTTGAGAGTTAATAATAGTTGTGATGTATCGAGAGACCTCCATTATTATTAATCTACTGTTTATGCACCACCCAGGAGGAGGAATAAACTATTTTAGGAATTGAACCCATAGAAAAACATGAATTTGTTTTAAAACATTAATTGAATTTAATATTGAAAGCATTTTGAGATTATGTGCCTAAAGTTGCTTCTGTAGTTGTTGAAAATACTTGTGGAGTTCGAAAATTTATTTGTTTTATTTTTATTTTTCCAATAGCCTAAGTGTTTTGTAGTCCATCCCTAAGGAATACAACATTGCTTGCCATTATCCTATAAACTATATTGTACACTTGCAAAGATAGAGATCCAAATATTTTTGGTGAACATCAGTTGTGTCCTCGGGGACGTGATCATCTGATTCCCCTCAGAAGTGGCAATCTTCTTTGCATGTGGCCTCTTCTAAGCAGCTGAGAGGTTGGCCTTAAACATCCTCTTGTTTGCATGGAAATGCTTTCCCCTGCGAAGAGGTACACCTTTCTTCTCCATCAAAATGCCTAGAATCGGCCACAACCGGGGAATGCACAAGCTCCCTATCCACCACCTTCACGTTATGGACATTTTGGCACAACTTCTCAAAGGTGAACTTGCTCCAATTCACCTCAACCACCTCCATGGTTGCAGCCATGACAATCGCCTTAGTTTGGACAACTGATTGAATGACCCAAACTTCATGTCGATGCACTTGGCCACCACATCCATCACCGTAGTATTCATCTTTAATGGCCTTCTTGAGTTCAGAGTAGTTCACTTTGCCAGCTAACTTTGTTTTGGCAATCTCCTTCCAGGCTTTCACCAGGTCGAACTCTTTCCCAGTTAGTTCCTTGAGTCCATTGGATGGAAGGTGCAGTACTTAGCCAAGTCGGCGAGCCAACTTAATCTCTTTTCCATTCACAGAACAATGGATGCCATCGTCGTGAACAACAGTGTTCACGCAGAACATAGCAACTTTCTTTTGGAAGGTTTAAGTCATCTACAGAGAGAGACACCTTTTGAGCCCAGATTTCTCCAGACGACGAGCTATCTTCTCAGCCAAAACCTTGTCCTCAGAATGCTTGACAAGCCCTTTGAAATCCACCAGGGAGCCAGTGTGGATCATATCAGCAAGTTTTCCAAAATCAAGAGCAACTTGTTTTGGGGCCATTTCAAATTTTTCTGAGTGTTTGCACGAAGAACTAGGGTTTGGTTGCTGAGAGATTTTCTGGAAATTTTGAATGCTTGGAGAGTGAAAGTGAGGAGAGAGAAATGAATTTTGACTATATATGCGACTTGAAGAGACGGTTTCAGAATCTCAAAGGTTTCAAAGTTGATCAACAGCTGAGACCAAAACTTTCAAAGGCACTAATTACTTCGCATTAAATGTGGCAGTATTTATATCCAATCATAACTAAACCGTCACAGCTTTTACTGACAACATTTAATGATGCTGACGTCAAGTGGAAAATATTCCCGCTTAAATGCAAACGACCTTGTTTTGTCACTTATGCAAACGACCTTGTTTTGTCACTTAGTACATAAATGAGCCAGCTTTCTTCATTTATGACTTGAATTTGCTTCTCTCTTCCTTCTATTCGACTAAATGAAAATCGGTTGTCTAGCTAACTCGATTTTGCTGAACAGCCATAAAAGCTGTTTCACTTTGCTGAATAAGTGAAACTCTTCTGATATGCAATTTTCCCATCTTTAACTCTGTTGAATGAGTTTTCTGAGAATGGTAACATAGCTCAGTCAATCCAAGCTCATTCTTAAGTTCTTTAAATCTTGATTTACGTAAGGGTTTTGTGAATATATAAGCTAATTGCTTCTCATTTGATATTTATTCCAATGTGATGTCTTTCTTTTCAACATGATCTCTTATGAAATGATACCTAACATCAATGTGCTTGGTTCTTGAGTGCAATACTGGATTATGAGTGATTGCAATGGCACTTGTGTTATCACACATAATTGGAATTTCTTTTTCTTCTATGTCATAATCCCTCAATTGTTGCCTCATCCATAAAACTTGGGCACAACAGTTACCTGCAATAATGTACTCTGTTTCAACTGTGGATGTAGTTATTGAGTTTTGTTTCTTGCTGAACCAAGAAACTAATATGTTTCCAAGTATTTGACAAGTACCAAATGTACTTTTCCTGTCAACTCTACATCCAACATAGGCTGAATATCCAATCAGCTTAAATCCACCTTCTTTTGGATACCATAAGCCAACTTCTTGGCGTCCCTTCAAATATATCAGGCATCTCTTAGTTGCAGTCATATGAATTTCTTTTGGAGTATACTGAAATCTAGCACATACATCTACATCAAAGGTGATGTCTGATCTACTTTCAGTCAAGTAGAGGAATGATCCAATAAGTTCTCTATATCTGGTTTGATCAACCGATTTTCCTTTTGCATCCATATCCATCATTACATGAGTATTCATGGGAATCTTCACAGATGACTTCTCTTGCATACCAAATTTCTTCATTAAATCTCTGGTATATTTGGTTTGACTTATGAAGGTTCCATCCTTCATTTGGTTAATGTGAAGACCTATGAAGAAAGTCAGCTCTCCCATCATGCTCATCTCAAACTTCTCTTTCATAAGGTTTGAGAATTTGTCACACAGCTATTTGTTTGTGGATCCAAAGATAATATCATCCACATAGATTTGAACAAGAAGTATACTCTCTCTATCTTGAATTCTGAAGAGTGTTCTGTCAATTTTGCCTTTGGTGAATCCATTGTCTATAAGAAACTGAGGCAATGTATCATACCATGCTATTGGTGCTTACTTCAAACCATATAATGCTTTCTTGAGCTTGTAGGCTTTGTCTCCAATAGTTTTATGCTCAAAACTTAGAGTTTGTTCCACATAGACATTTTCTTCTAAAAGTCCATTCAAAAATGAACTTATCACATCCATTGGATAGTCCAGTGAGGTTTCTTGTGTGCTGCATAAGCAATAAACATCCGTATTGGTTCCAATCTGACAATAGGTGCAAAGGTTTCATCAAAACTTATTCATTCTTCTTGGCAATACCCTTTGGCTACCAATCTTGCTTTGTTTCTCACAACAGCTAATTCCTCATTCATCTTGTTTCTAAATACCCACTTAGTACCAATAACATTTTGGTGCGTAGGCCTTTGAACCGATTCTCAAACTTTATTTCTTTCAAACTGATTCAACTCTTCCTACATAGCTAGAATCCAATGAGTGTCATCCAATGCTTGTACACATCCTTTAGCTCAATTTGAGAAATGAAACAAGTAAACATGGCTTCATGTTGAGTCCTGGATCTGGTTCTCACTCCTTTTCTAACATCTCCAATGACTAAATTAGGTGGATGGTCTCTCAGCCATCTCACATTTTGTTGGAGTAAGTCTGCTAGGTTGAGTCTTATTGCAGCTAAGTTGTCTTGAACAACTTATTCTTGGTTTTCATCATTCAGTTGCAAGCCTTCCAGCTGTCTCTGAGATTCAGCTATCTCATCCTCATCAGGATCGAGTATTCTAATATCTGCTTCTGCATAGGGACTCTTTCGATAGTCAGCTGATTCATCTTTTCAGCTAACTCATCAATGTCTTCTTTATTTACATTGGATTCATCAAAAACCACATGGATAGACTCCTCTGTGACCATAGTCCTCTTATTTAGAACTCTGAAAGCTTTACTCTTAGCTGAGTATCCTAAAAAGAAACCTTCATCAGCTTTAGCATCAAAAGCTTTCAAGTTGTCCTTGCCATTATTATGAATGAAACACTTGCTTTAAAAGATATGAAAATATCCCACATTAGGCTCTCTTCTTGTCCAAATTTCATAAAGGGTTTTGGACAGCTGCCTATTTATCATACACATATTCTGAGTGTTACAAGCAGTGTTAATGGCTTCAGCCCGAAATCTCTTAGGCAGTCCAGCTTCAGCTAACATGGACCTTGCAGTTTCCTTGAGGGTTATGTTCCTTCTTTCAGCTACTCTATTCTACTATAGAGTTCTTGAAGCTGATAACTCATGCGCAATACCATTCTCTCAGGCAATCATGAATTATAATCCCATTGACAAACTCGGTTCCTCAGCCGGATCTTATCTTGATAATGATTTGACTCTTCTCATTTTGAACTCTCTTCATAAGCTGTGAATGTTTCTGCAAAGTTTCCTTCTTTTTACACATAAAGATAGTCCATGTGTCTTGAATAATCATCTATCAACACTAAGGTGTATTTCTTTACACTTATACTTGTTGGTTCAACAGGAACAAACAAATCCATATGCAATAAATGAAAGATCCTTGTTGAAGAAGGACTTGGTTTATCCTTGAATGAAGACTTGATTTGTTTTCCCTTCTGGCATGCATCACAAATGCTCTCTTTCTTGTACATTGAGTCTGGAAATCCTTCCACAAGATGACTCCTTGCAAGCTTGTTGATTGTCTTGAAATTCAGGTGACTCAGCTTTTTGTGCCACAACCAGCTTGACTCGGATGTGCTTTTGCTAATAGGCATGTACTTTATGTAGCAGTAGACCAATCCATTATATAGATATTTTTCTTTCTTGTTCCAGATAGCACAACTTCATTTGATTCAAGATATTTGATTTGCGAGACACCCATGTTGAATCCGACATTGTAGCCTTTATCACGAGTTGGTCGATATTCAGATTGAAATTCAACCCTTTAACATAGACTACATCTGTGATTTCCAATCCATTTTTCTTTATAGATCTAATGCCTCTGATTTCTGCTGGATCTTCATTTCCTCCAAATATGTCTTTTGCTCCTCTTGACTCTTTGAAGTTGGATAAATTCTTCTTATTCCCAATCATATGTCTGGAACAACCATTGTCCATGTATGCAAGTTCCTTGACACTCGGTTGTTCCCGAACTCGCAATCAAGGAAATCAAGTTTTAGGTACCAAAACTGTCGGGTCCCGAGAGGTTAGCACTATAAGGTAATCCAACCAACATATTTCCATAATAATAATGAATCTTAGCAAATTGTTTAGGAGCTTTAGGAACATATAGTTGTCTCTTTTGTCTTTATGCATGTGAGTGTGATGGTGCATTTGCTTTCTTTGGATAGTATGAAACTTTTGTGCATTATTGGCAGTGTGCTTGGGTGCATAAGTGTATTGATATTGATTCATTTGCCTTGAGAATGACCTATATTGAGTCTGAGGTCTTTGCCACTTGGGCTTGTATCCCATAGGACTTGGTTGATATTTCATTTGATTGTTCCAATCGGCCTGAGTAGGGTAGTTTCTACCATTCTCTTCATATGGTTTTCTTTGTTGAAACCTCTAGGGCCTTTGGTAGTTCTCCTTTGTTTTCACATAATATTTTTTGTTTAGAGTCTGCTGATGGACTCTTCTAAATTTAGTTTCAGCAACCCTCTCAACAAACTAAGTTGGCTTCTTACCCTTATCTTTGTAACCTATGCCAACATGTGTGTGTTTGTGATTGTGTGTGGGTGCAACATATGGTGCTTTTGGCTTTTGGATTCCCCCATTTCTTGAGGATCCTTTTTTCAAAGTCACCCTCGGAGTTTGAGCATTGACAAAGGAATTAAATCCTAAGCCTACCTTATCTCCAATTTCTTTTTGTATCATCATCTATTCATCCAATGTTTTGGATGACTTGCTAAGTGATGCCATCACATTTTTCAAATCTTTTTCCCTCTTTTCTCTTTTAGCTAAGTCTGCTATGACCTTAGCTATCTCAGCCTTCAGCTCTTTATTCTCATCAGCTATGTGACCAAGAGTACTCAGCTCTTCAGTCAGCTGTGAGTTTTGGCTTTTGAGCTGGTTGTTTTTCTCATGTAAAAGTGTGTATGAGGTTTGCACGTGATCAAAATCTTTCATTATTTTATCTAATGAATCATAAATATCTGTGGGTGATGAAGTGTGTATGTCACTATCACTATCATCGGAATGTGAGCTAGATGAGTCAGAATTTACCTCATCTTCATGTTCCTTAGCCATGAGACATATCAGTGCCTCTTCTTCAGTGTCAGAGGAATAGTCCGCTTCACAGTTGTCTAACTCAGTTGTCTCCTGGCACTTAGTTGTGTCAGGTTCAACAACCACCATAACTTTATTTCTTTCCTGTCTTCTTTCCCTGAAGACTTTCATTTCTTCCTCATTTCTGTATTTGTTGACTGGTGGATAAGAACAGTCAACTACAAAATGTCCTGGTTGTCTCGATTCAAAGACATGTTTTAAGCTTTCGATATCTAGCTCTCTAATTTTCACTCTCTTTGGGGTTCTTTCTTCCTTGCTCTTGGAAGGTGTTGAGTGTCTTACGGAGGTTTCATCCTTGTTCCTTTATGTAGTTTTTATTGAAGAACTTGTTGAATTTTTAACTATTAGGGCTATTTCCTCTTGATCTATGATGTCATTGGATTCAACTTTCTTTGATTCTCCAGCCAATAGAGCAGATGTTTTGGGTACAACTATCTCTTCTTGCTCCTTTCTTCTGAGCTCAAATTCACATGCTTTTAAGTCCGAGAATAACTCATGGTTGAACATTCTTGTAAAATCCATTGAATGCCCGAGGCCATCACCTTCATTTCCTACTCGGTAGGGAGCGACCTTAGAATTTTCATACACATTTTCTTTGTGTATATTCTTTTCCCCAGTGAAAGGTCTTTTGTAATCTCAGTGAATCTGAAATCCAGTTGATCCAGAGTTTCACCTGCAAGCATTTTGAAGTTTTCAAACTTCTGTACAACAACAATTAGCTTGTTCTCTTTAATCTTCTCTAATCCTTCGCAGATTAGAGTCAGCTTTTCCCATATCTCACGAGCAGTCTTGCAAGATTTAACTTTATTAAACATAGCTTTGTCAAGAGTTTTATTTAAGATGTCATTGGCCACATTGTCCAAGTTATATCTCTTTCGATCCTCGTTGGTCCATTCACTTCTTGGTTTTTCAACCACAGTGGGCCTTTCAGTTGCACCATCCTCAGCAGCAGCTCTCACAGTTGTATTCACTTTTGTGATTTGTATGGGTCCATCTTCTATGGCGAACCACATTTCATCGTGCAGTGCTGAGAGATGTGCCTACATACGAATTTTCCAATCATTAAACTCTTCAACAGTGAACATGGGAATACGAGATAGATTTGCTTCCATGATAATAACGCTTTGAAAGAAAGTTTAAAAATAGTCAAATGTTAATCTTTGAAAAGATTGAGCTAGTTTAGTAACCAGTGTGGAAGGTTCTTCGAACCAACCGCTAACGCTTGTAGGTCCCAAGGGATGTTAATGCTAAGTCTAGAAGGGGGAGTTGAATTAGACTTAACCAATTTTTCGATTTTTATCTTAAAATCAGAGTTTTTACACAAGTAGCAGCTTAGTCCTTTAAGACAGCTTAGTTCAACCTCAACAGGATAGTTAAGCACTTAACAGACTCGACTGAGCTGTTGACAGAGTAACTCAGCTGAGTGAAGTGAGCTCTTTAAAAATTCAGCTTACTTGGTTTTTACAGCGGAAGTCTTACACCCTTTTTGTTAAATGATTTTACAATACTTGTTTTGAGTTAGTTATTATCAGTTGAGTCAAGCAAATGTATCTATCAGTAGAATGAAATATGCGAGAATTTAAAGTCCTGAAAACAAAAAGACACAAGGCGATTTTATAGTGGTTTGAGGATGGGGTAATTTCTCTACTCTACTCTTCTCCAACTCATGGAGGTAATCCACTAATGCAACTAGAACCAGCAAAATCGGCCCGGCCCTAGCCAGCCCGCATATAGGACTGGGCTGGGCTTTATTTTTTAAGGCCCAAAAAAAATCAGGCCTAAATCGCCCGATCCAGTAGGCCCGTCGAGCTCCGGCCAAAAAAGCCCGATTTTTTCGGGCTGGCCCGAGCCCGACATCATGTGATAAAAAAAAATGCAAATCCCTTTCTTTGTTTGGAAATGGCCCATAATCCCCCTGCCTTTTGTAATGCAAGTCTTTAGTTTAGATGGAATATTTTATTATTTTCCTTTGAAACTAGTAGTCTGGAAACACTCAAATAATTTCCCACCTCTTCCCCTTTCCATTATTTTATCTCTTTATGTTGGTTATACTTGAGACCAATCAATTGATTATCTTTATATTTTATCCCTCTTTTTATCTTTTTTTATTCCTCTCATAAAGAAAGAAAACTTTTGTAGAAAATTACCTTTTTCCCTCCAATTTATACCAATAAGAAAAGGCTAATTCTTTCCCAGGAAACGAGAGTTTGAAAAAAAAAGTCACCACTTTGGCTTCTCAAATATTATTTATTTTTTAAAAATACTTTAACTTGGGCCGATTTGGCCCGATGGCCCGTGGTAGGGTTGGGCTGGGCTAGTAAAATCGAGGCTCGATGCAAACTTGGGCCGGCCCGATCTGGCCCGATTTTACCTGCCCGTTGCTGGATCGCATCGGCGTGCCCGCCCGACGCATTGCCGACTCTAAATGCAACAAATTCTAAAGATAGATATAATAGTCCAAGTAGGCCTTGATTACGTAGCTGCACTACAAGAAAAATGCTAATAGACATCGGTTAAAAATCGATATTTAGTGAAGAAAAAAACCAATGCTGAAACCTCTATTGTTAAAGGGGGTTTTCAACATCGATTTTCCACCGATGTCAATACGTGCAACATCGGTGAAGAAACGATGTTTATTAACAAACATAACCGATGTTAAAGCCCTTGTTGTTAAAGTGCGGATTATTTAACAACAGTGTTTAACCGATGTTGATTCGTATAACAACATCATTTTTTAACATCAGTGTTTAACTGATTTTGATTCTTGAAAACACAACGGCTTATAAGTGTTTTTTAACTGGTTTAGTTAGTTAGGAAATGACATCGGTTTTGAACCGATGTCTATATTAGAACCAATGTTGTTTGTTATTTAAACTGATTTCATTTTGCTCAACAATATTGTGTTTTTTTCACTCCTCTAACTAACGACAATAGTACCAATATTCACCAATCTAAATCAACCAACAATTAATTACAATCGAAATTAACAAATATAACCTACATTAAGCCATCGATTCAAAATGTGCACAACGAGTATACGTAAAGGCCAAAATGTGGCTATACAAACGAGTACTTAAAGGCCTTAATGTTGCAACATCCTCACAGTTCCCAATTTGTCAACTTACATTGCAAATCCTTACTAGTAAAGTTTTTAAACAAAATCCAACGAGTGCTAGTGGAAATGGAACAGACACATCCTGAAACATCCTTCGACCCCACCGGCATGAGACACGTAAACATCCTTCGACCCCACTCGTAAAGCAACCTGAAATTGGAGAATCCATGTCTTAATTCCGAATGAAATTATGTTATTAAGTTATACTTCAACATAGAATGGAAGAGCTATAAATTTAATAGTTAGACCTATTGAAATTTCCAAAATATATCTGATTATTCCCAATGAAAATATGTTATTAAGTTATACTAACAAATTTAAGCACTGTTTCAAGTTTATATTGTCAAGCTCATTGATACCAGCCTTGCAACACCAAAAATGCATCCTTGAAGTGCTATCCGCTTGTATTAGCCTTATTCGGACTTGAACAAGATGATGAGGTCAGACATTAGCAGGGGTGATGTCACCTCTCACATTGGTTCTAAAGGAAATTAAGCTAATATTCGCGACAGGTGCAAAATAGGGTCTTCCTAAAGTGCGTCAACAAATGAAATATTTTCAGTATGCTTCACTATGAAACTTCTGGCTCTTATGGAAGGACATCCAGAGCAACAAGCAGTCAAAAAATAAATAAATAAACCAAAGGAGAAAAAGAATATATAGAAAGAAAAAATATTGGTCTTACTTGTGTTTCCTTGTCATTGGAGTTTAACCTCTTATCATAAGCATCAACAAAACACCCTCTTTCACTTTCTAGAATAAGATCTCTAAATGGCTCCCAAGCTACCAATAAACAGAAAAAAAAAAAAAAAAAAAAACTTCCACCAAGTTTAGATCTCCAGCTACTCCAATCAGCATGATGAGAACATGAAAAAAATCATCTACTCAACACTACTTTCCAAATTTTTCAGTCAAAAAGAGCTTTCTTCAACATTCAAGTAGCCGGAACTAATTATAATGTAAGAGATTAACAGGGATAGAGCATAAAAAACCTCTAACCTACAATAATACGATAACTTAGAAAGTGTGGCACACTTGCTGATATTTTTTATAAGTTCTTCACATGACCAATATTTGGTAAGAACCTAGACTCATCATTTCATATATAGACATAGAAGGACTAATTCCATCTAAATTTCCTTAACATCTCGAAAGGAATAAGAATATAAGTTTGTTAAAACTTAAGGCTTTTATGGCACAATCGGAACGCAGCAATATGCACTTTCTTAATCTTATATCATACGCACCAATCACCTGATCCATTTCAATTAAACCCCATATTTTTCCACTTCAAATAAGCCAGTTCAACCATACTTAGGAAAACGGATAAAGGAAAAAGAAAAAAAGAAGAAAGCAACCATCAGGGAATATTGCAGCAGATCCACCCTCATAAAACCAATCGATTTCTTTCTTGCACAACAGGAAAATGCCTGTCAATACCATACCACTGGACTTAAAAAAGATGCTAGAGCTAGAGCGAGTGTTCTTCCCCATGAACCACCAAAAACCTGCAAATTCATGTCGATGGGAACTGGAAAGGACATAAAGTAGCAATACCCAAAGTATCAATAAGAAAATCTTTTACCAGCTATTCTGGAACTTTTAGGTGATCTCTTAGCTTTTTAATGTCCTCAATGAGGTCCCAAGTTGTATTCTCCTCCAGGCAAGCATGAGGTGTACTTCTACCAGCACCTCGCCGAAAGGAGTTCATAGAAAATGAGACACACTACACTACTAAGCATCCTAATAAACCGAAAAGCCCAGTATAAACCTGATCAAATAAGATGATCCTATAGAAATTAGGATCAAAGAATTTAAAGTCTTGCCTCCTGGACCTCCATGGGGAAGAACCACTGGCTGCAAGAATTAAAGATAATAAAAAAACTACATGAAGTTGAACATAACTAACATAATCTGATTTATATTTTTGCCAGAAAAGCCCAAAGCAGAATAGTGAGATACTCATTAGTGCTGAACCCGCTAAATATAGTTATGTTATGGGTTGCTGCTGCTATCTCCTCATACCTCTGAAATATTCCAAGTCATGGTAGAATTGCATCAGGCAATCAAGTTGGAATAGACATAACATACAGTATGTACTATGCTTACAGTTCCTTATAATATTATGAAGCTAGCATCATTTAGGATTAATACGAAAAGTTTTGTCGATAGATACTATAACAAAGAATTAAATAGCTGGCCACCACTGAGAACCATATGTTTTAAGGAGTAATATTGACTCATACAAAACAAATCTTAAGTATTCATTCAAGCAATAGGAAAATGAATCACATTATCAATTCCATTCTTCAAGCACCCTATGTTATGTTCACCTATTCTAGGATACTCAAACTCCTTCATATGGAAACAAAAAAAAGCATATAAATTTATTTTAAGATGCGCTAGTCCATCTAGATCCAATGTTAAATTAATAGCACAAATTCCATTCTTTAACAATACATATTCTTCCATACATTCTCAACTTTGACATCATTGATTTCCCTATCCAAAAGAAAGAAGAACGAAAAGAATCAATACATGAACTTACCCAGTTCCGAAAAGAGATGGCAAAAACCAAATTTAGCTGACCAATATTGGCATTAAAACGTGTTTGTGTAGTTAATTCCTTAATATGGTAAATGTGCTTCAGTAGTTGATACATGTGAAGTGTTTAATGAAACTAGAATGTAATAATACATTTTCATATCCCACAACAACCAAAATTAAGAAATTTTATTTCCAGGAAGCATGCACACATCCGGATCATACGTATTTTTATGTTAATAGTTGTACATGGCGGTGGTAAAGAAACTTAAAGTCATAGTTAGCGCAATCCAATCATTTGGCCAGCCTAATCATATACTGATTTTATCTTTCAAAACAAGGTCTACATAAAGATTGTGTTCACTGGTGAAAAATCATACTGGCAGAAGGAAAAAAATTGTTTAGCCAACTTGTAAACTCATAAACTAAATTATAAGTGTATACAATATCATTATTGAAATGGTTGCTTATGCACTGCCCTGCTTTTAGAAAATGTGCCATAAGTCCTATAAAAAGTTACTAAACAACCATATATGCATTTCTCTAATATCATTTGAATCATGATTTATGACATATGAACTTCCAATTATCTTCCTCGTAACCTTATGCAAGTGGAATCATCCAACAGAGATGATACTATTTATGTTCCTAAAATTAAATTAAAAGGTGAGCAGGTTGACACCACTTTATGTCCTCAAAACAAGTTGAGAATAAGACACTACTGTCACATTATTAATAATATAATGTATTTTTTTACTACAGAGACAACATCATTCAACTGTATGTGTGTAATTCCATTCTGATTTTATATTCTTAAAAAAAATTCAAATGCTAAACAGTTTGAAAAATAAATGTATATGTCAAGTACGAAGAAGTAAAGAAAATGAAACACATGAAACCAAAACATACAGGGTTAATCACAAAAAACTACCCCTGAGATTTAGCCTAATTATAAAAAAAACCCAATTATCTTTTGAAATAAATTACTAATACCCCTGATATTTGTTTTTAGCTTACAACATTGCTGCCTCAAAAGGCCTCAAGATGCTGGTATTTGTTTAGGTAAATACAAACCTCAAGGGGTATTTGTAATTTCGAAAGATAACTTGAGCCTTTTGTAATTAGCCTAAACCTCAGGGCAGTTTTCATAATTATATATCCCAAAAGTAAATCTAATGAAATTTACCTTATGTAAGATCTTTAGTTCCTCATAGGCATTCCACTTCATCTTTGATATCTCTTGTCTAATCCTGTAGTGCTGTGGGCCTCCTAAAAAATATATACAAAATGTTACATCTATGAATTAGATAGTGAAAGTTGAGATTTAGCCAAATAGATCATGGACTTGATAAATACTGTAGCAACCAGAAATCATGCTCAAAGAAACCCATCATACTAAGAATCAGAATGCATGTGGAGTAAACATCCCTGGGATGACAAAGAAGTATCAGCCAATATATCTAGCCTTCTTCACACTTCTTTAATAACTTATATATACCACTGTAACTTGAAAACAATATACATTCATCTTAATTTAGGATTTTTTATGTCCCCTGGAAACTTGTGAACTGGTATAAAACAAAAGGATATATGATGGGAACCACCACCACTAACAAATGTACTCCACCATTTTCCAAATCACGTGCCATTCTTGCAAACACAAGTTCCAGCATGAAGCTAATGCTAGTTCAGTGACGCCCACATCAATGCGCTTAAGCAGCACAATTGTCTGCCAATTAACCCAATAACTATTCTCCTGCAAAAATTGATAAGCAAATAAAGATATGTAGATTTATTGTGTTATTGATCATTTTTATGTCTTATTGAATATGCTGTTTAAAAGAAGTATTTATTTATCACAAAAATGATCAAGTACTACATGGATCACGCCATCAAACAAAATATGACTTCTAATAAGAAATATAGAAAGAAAGAAAGAAAATGAATCAGGACACTCACAATTATCAATCTCTCTGATGTGGGCTTCTACACATATTGTGGATAAACCATGCCGAGATTTTCCAAGCTTTTATTAGCATAAGGACATCCTAAAGAATTCCATACAGACAACAAAGTTAAGTACAACACAGACATCACTCCTCAACCCTTTGAAATTTCTGCAATTAAGAAATATGAAAAAACTAGCACATTAAAACAATCTCAGACATCTCCAACTACATTGTACAGACTTTTTCTTAAGAGAAAGGCTCCTCTATGTACATTTTACAAGATTGTTTTGACAAGACATTAGCTCGCTAGATCATCATCACATGAAGCAGATTTATCTATAAGGACTTCCGATCCACCATTGAAAGAGAAAATAAGAAAGGAAAACAAATCAATGAGTATATGCATCAATAAGTAATTAAACATCATTTTAGCTCTAAAATCGGAAAACTACAACATTTTCTCTATAAATATCCATGTTCTGTAAGAGTTAGGTTACACAATTTCGTCAACTATAATTTGACACAAATGATTCGTGTACAGGATTCTATAGCTCAATTCATAAAACAAAAGGAGGAGGAGGGGATAACAATAATTCAAACCCTGAGGCAAGGAAATTATCCACGTAAGAATAGACGCCAACCATGTAAAGGCTTTAGCGGCAGTTCTGGAAGATGAACAGAAGGAGAATCGGGTTAGTCAGCACGATCCTCATTCAAAATCACAACAATTAAGAAAATCGTATAGGGTGATGAAAAGTTAATCTGCATCTGTGAATTTCATTTTAGAGAATTCGGAACAGAATTTTATTTCAACTGATCAACTTACTGAAGAAAAAGCTGGTGACACAGCTTATATACAGGACTTTTTAGCGCCAGATCCAAACGGACCAATGAGAGCTTGACAAGTGTCAAGTCTGTTAGGAAAAAACTGAATAAACGTAGCATACTAAAAGAATCGTAAAAGTGAAACAACTTTAAGCTAACAGCTCAACACCCCCCGCAAGTGGGAATGTGAGTAGAGGGACACATTCCCACTTGACAAAAAAATTTCAAAAAGCACGACCTCCAAGTGCCTTAGTGAACAAATCCGCAGGTTGAAGACGAGTAGAGATATGTTGTGGAAAAATCAAACCAACCTTATATTGGTTTCGAACGATGTGACAATCTATGTCAAGATGTTTAGTGCGCTCATGAAAGATGGGGTTAGCGGTAATGTGTAATGCAGCCCTGTTAACACACTCAACCGAATAGGCAAGGCAATGGGTATGTGCAGACACCTTGCTAAGATTATAAAGCCACCGCAACTCGCAAATTGTAGGAGCCATGGAACGATACTCAGCTTCTGAAGATGACTTGGACACCGTTTTCTATTTCTTAGTTTTCCATGAGACAAGTGATTGACAAAAAAAAATGCAATACCACTTAGAGACTTCCGAGTGACTAAACACGTACCCCAATCCGCATCTCGCAATATGCATCAAAGTGAGGCAACGAACCAGCAGGATAGAATAAACCTAAAGAAACAGTTCCCTTCAAATACTTCAATAAATGAATAGCCACATCCCAGTGGGATTGTGTAGGAGCATGAACATATTGACTATGTTGTTGGACACCAAACGATATGTGAGGCCTTGACAAATTCAAGTAAAGGAGCCTACCAATAAGCCTGCAGATCTTGTGCGAAAAGATCGTGCAGGCAACACCATCACGAAAAAGAAATGTTAAAGCCCTGAGGAAAAAGAGTGGAGGTAGGTTTACATCCCAACAAAACAGCATCATCTAATAAAATCCAAAATGTATTTTTTCTGGCAGAGATGAGTTCCCATTTCATTCCTCAGTAATTTTAACCCAGAAAATATTTAGCAGCTCCCAAGTCTTTAATAGTAAACAAGCCATGAAGGTAGTCCTTGAGGTCCTGAATGAGCAGCTCAGAAGTTCTTGTGATCAAAACATCATCCACATAGATCAAAAGAGCCAAGAAGGAGTTGGATGTTTGCTTTACAAACAAACAGTTGTCAGTAGTTGATTGCACAAAACCATAAGTCTTCAATTTATCAGAAAATTCCAAGTTCCACTACCTCGAGGCTTGCTTGAGGCCATATAAGCTTCTCTTAAGAAGACAGACTTCACCTTTTTTTAGCTTTGAAATAATCCTCAGGAGGTAGCATGTAAACCTCCTCATCCAAATATCCATGAAGGAACGCATTGCTAATATCAATATGGTGAAGGGGCCAACACCGTTGCGTTGCTAGAGCAATAACCATTCTAATCGACATCGACTTGGCAATAGGAGAAAAACTCTCCAATAAATCAATCCCTTCAATCAATAGAGATACCTTTGCCACCAGTCTTGCCTTGAATCTGTCAACACTTCCATCAGGATTCCGTTTAATTTTGTACACCCATTTTGAACCAATGGCTTTCTTTCCATGAGGCAATGGAGTCAGTTCCCAGGTCTCATTTTCTTCAAGTGCAGTCAGCTCCTTGTTCATAGCTTCAACCCAATCCTTGTCTTGAGCAGCCTGAGCATAGTTAGCAGGTTCACTGGCTGAAGCAGTGATATTTGTGAGGAAAGCATGATATGAAGGAGACAACATGGAATGAGCAACATAAGGGAAACATTCTAGATGATAAGTGAGGGCTTAAGCAGAGTAGGCTGAGAGACAGGAGTGTGACATGTGACTGAATTGGTTACATAATCCTTCAACCAAGCTGTTTTTTGTTTGGACCTCTGTCCTCTTCCAAGAATTTCAACTGGTTTTGTTAAATGGGTAGTATATGCTGCATCTGTGTCCTGGCTGGAATTGCTATTTTCAACATGATTATCTGCTAATGTCTGCATAGGAAGAGGAACTTCCATTGTGGGATAGGATTCATCATGAAATGGGAATTTGGATTCATAAAATATGACATCCCTAGATATGAAAATCTCCTTGGAATGTAAGTTATAAAGCTTGTACCCCTTTACACCTGTAATGTAACCAAGGAAGGCACAAGGTGTTGCTCTAATCTCAAATTTCCCTTTTCCAGGACCAATTTTGGATTGAAAACACAAGCGTCCAAAAACCCTGAATCTGTCATATTTTGGAGGCTCATGGTGAAGCACCTCATAAGGTGACTTCCAATTCAAAACAGCAGTAGGAAGAGAGTTTATTATGTGAACAGCTGCAAGCAATGTGTAAGGCCAAAACCTCTTTGGAACCTGTGATTGGAATAATAATGATTTAGCAATTTCAAGTATATGTCTATGTTTCCTCTCCACCACTCCATTATGTTGTGGTGGGTAAGGACAGGTTTTCTGGTGCAAAATCCCATTTCTAGCAAACAAATCTTGAGTCTCTCTCCCAACAAATTCTAATCCATTATCAGATCTCACCTTCTTAAATAGTCTGCTGATATTGATTTTCAATGAACAAGAAAAACTGAGTCAAGTGTGTCACAACCTCTGACTTATATTTCATCAAATATATCCATGTTGCCCTGGTATAATCATCCACTATTGTCAACATGTAAGAAGAATTTGTAACAGAGTATTCATTATATGGTCCCCAAATATCAATATGAATCAATTCAAAAGCATAAGTGGATTGAATAATACTCAAACGAAAAATCAATCTACATTGCTTTTGCTTCATGACAAGTGGTACAAACATCCAAAGCAATTTTATTACAATATGACTTCAAAATCTGAATATGTTGTGAACAAGTGAGGGATGTATGTCCCAATCTTTTGTGCCAAATCTCAGTATTATTAGTAACATGACTACCTACAACTCCATTAAATTATGTTCCCTGGAAAAATATACGATCCTGCAAAAGCCTTCCCAACGACGCCTTTGATACTTCTATCCTTAGGGGTCCCGCAACCAACACTTATTGTGTGAAAACTTGCATTCAAGTGAACTCCTTCAAGTAATCGACTAATGGAAAGCAAGTTATATTTGAAGTTTGGCACAATCAAGGCATCCGTAAGAAGCATATATCATCAGACAGTCTAACATCTCCAACATGTGTCGCAGACACATTAGTTCCATCTGGAAAATGCACAGTCACAGCACTTGTCATAAGCTTAGGCTTATCAACCAATTCTGGAAATGAGCATATATGCTTACTTGACTCAGTATCTGCAAGCCAATTCTCCTTACCAATCACATCCAATAAGGATAATGTAAAATGTGTATCCTGCTTCATACCTGAGTAGTCCAAAAAATGTGAGAAGGAGTGTGTATCTCCCTGAGTAGTGAGATTCGACCAGGACGGTATTTGGCTACCTCTTTTCGTATCATTCTTTGCCGCAATGTCGATGACTCTCCTTTATGTACCTCATGTTCTTCCTTGGCTTTCATAGATCCTGAATCTGAATTATCAACCATATTAACTGACTGATTTGTCCTTTGCTCCTTCAACTCCTTATACCAATCCAGATATCCATTTAATTTGAAACATTCCTTCATCTCATGGCCATTAAAACCATAATGACTACAAAGCAATTTTGCACTTTCCTCTTTAGTTTTCATTGGTGGACCACCTCTGCCTCTCCCATACATATTTGATCCAGGCACATTTCTATTCATCCCCCTTCTAGGTGTTGAATTATTATTTCCACTGCCAAAGGTTCCCTTCACCAACATTGCAGTTGTGTCAAGCGATCCAGCACCTTAGTATGCACAATCTTTTGTTTCTCAACCTTTAAAATCATAGAGTAAGTCTTATTGACTGTATGCAATGGATCCATGAGCAATATTTGATTCTTCACCGGCTCAAAAACATCATTTAATCTCATAAGAAATTGAATCAGTTTAATATCCCTATCATTCTCAAATATTGCCTTCCCAGCAGTACATATACATTCAGGTATTTTCACTAAGCAAGCATACTCATACCATAAGCACTTCAATTTTGTGTAATAAGTAGTAACATTTGAGGTACCTTGTGTGAAATTCGTGATTTCCTTCTGCAACTGATATCTCAGAGGTCCATTGCTTTCTCCATATCTCTCAGCAAGTTCATCCCATAGTTGTTTCGAGCTCTTCACATATAGAAATGCTTTGACAATATCCTTCGAAATTGCATTGAGTAACCACGAAATCACCATGAAATCCACCTTTTGATACTATTTGTATGCTTCAGTATTAGCCTCTGGAATTTTCACAGTTCCATAGATAAAACCGAGCTTGGATTTCGCTCCAAGTGCGAATCTCATCGCACGACGCCAGTGCAAGTAATTTGAACCACTGAGTGGATTCGTCACCAATATCATCCCGGGGTGATCGGATCCATGTAATGAAAGAGGATCGAGATCCTTCGTGTATACGGATGCCATTTTCAGAGATGCATTCTCTTTTTCTACCAATCCTGCTTCAATTCGAGCCATAATTTAAACCATGCTCTGGTACCATGATGAAAAGTTAATCTGCACGCATCTGTGAATTTCATTTTAGAAAATTTAGAACAGAATTTTATTTCAACTGATCAACTTACTGAAGAAGAAGCTGGTGACACAACTTATATATAGGACTCTTTAGCGCCAATTCAAACTGGCCAATGATAGCTTGACAAGTGTCAAGTGTGTTAGGAAAACATTGAATAAATGTAACATACTAAAAATATCGTAAAAGTGAAAAAACAACTTTAAGCTAACAGCTCAACATAGGGGGAAGTGAAACTCTAGGGAATAGGGTTTTACCAGTGGAGGCGCTGTGAACTCCGGGATGAGCAGTGGCGGCCGCCGGTGTATCTGGATCAATACCGGCGATGGTCTGGGGCAGTCGATTCTTGTTCGACATCTTTATGTTCAAGGAATCCGTTCGTTGCTATGAGAAAGAGATTTAGAGAGGAGTTAATGTGTTTTAGGGGGGAACTCTGGTTGTGTTATTAAGAATGAGTAGGGAAAAGAGAACCGATTAAATATTTGTTAATTAATCCATCTGTTATTTAATCCATGATTTATTTTAAATTTGTATAATTATAAATCCATGAGAAAATGTTTTTGACTTTTTTTAACTCAAAAATGACTGTAAGTCGTTTTTGGGAACCAAAAAAGCCAAATCGCATTTTTAATTACTTTAAAAAAAAAGAATTTTCCAGACAATCGTCATCGGTTACAAAAAATGTTGTTTATTTTATGACGTAAAAGGATACATATACATCGTCAACCAAAACCGTCGCAAAGGCCGATATCAATTATGCTAATAGACATCGGCTTAGACATCCGTGCAGTAAAACCGATATCCATTAGCGAAAAATCCGCTCATACACATCGGTTTCTAGAGAACCCGATGTTAAAACATATTAGAAAACAGAACAATTAGGAAAATGACGTCTTTTTGGTGATGTCTATTCAAATTTTTTCTTGTAGTGCTGGCTCTACTCCAAGGACTCAGCTTCTTCGCAAGAAGGGTATCTCACTACTTCAGCTCCTTCAAACCCTTGGAATTGATCAGGTAACCCTCCAACGGATTCAAAGCAGGTTCTAACTTGAAACTCACTACACTTCCTTCACTTAGTGGATGTGAAGACCCCTTTGTTATTTAAAATAACTTTTTCTCTTCAACTGGTTGGAGCTTTTCTTCCTCTTTAATTTCTTTCTTCACTGTATGTGTTGGATAGATACACCTCGAATATAGGCTTGAGGATTAGAGTGTTTTTCTTGAGAGTATGTTTGCTTGCTTGTTTTTTGCTCGAATGTGTCTGAATGCCTTGGTCTCTCACAAATGTTCCTCAGTCTTTTATAGTGACTAATTGAAAAAGTATCCGTTGAAGAGAGAGACATTTTTCAAACTTCACTTCTTGATCGTTGGCTTGTCTTGTTGGTGTAGCAAATGATGTTGACCCAACCTTAATTTAATGTTCTGTAAGCTACCAGAACTCTGCAGCTTTCTGCAAACATCTCATTGGTTCCAAGCCTCGTGTACTCTTTCAACAAGACAGCTTTAAGGTGTGTCCCTTTGCCATTTTGGGTAAGTTCTTGACTTTTCATTCCAATGGACTTCTTCAGCTTTCTTCGAGTCCTTAGGCTGCTTTACACCGTTGTTAAGTTTTCTCTATACATCTGGGAATGACTCAATTGTTTGTCTGCTGACAAACACAACTTTTTATACTTCATTGAATTTCTTCTTCGATACTCTGCTATAACTCAACTGATTCTTCACTGTGTCCTTCAGTCAACTTCTGCGATCTTCAACTTGGCTGCTTCTTTACTCATCTTATATTTCCTTCTATTACATAGTTGAATTACAACAGAAAATAGGGTGCCAACTTTCTAATCTAAGTTTTACATGCATAATCAAAATTTATACAAATAAATTCCCCAACATGAATGATTCGAACGAACAAGCAAAAATAATGATTGACTGATTATTCCTTTTTTGATTGAATTGCTTTATCCTAGAATTGATTGTTTGGCCAACTTTTAAATATCTTGAGGGAATAATTGACTAAATTCAATTAGGAGATTAGGTATGAATCAACAATATATTATCTAATTTTGTTAACTAATTGGGTAAATTAGATCTATCTAAACTTAATGTGTGCATACGAAAGTTATCAGATCTAGGCCTAGTTTATATGTGTTTTCTTAATTGTTTAATTGCATGATCAATTGATTGATATTCTGCTTGTGAGTTTGATTAGATGATTTTGAAATCCTAAATGTTTATCCATATCGTTTTATCGGGTTTAATTGTGTCTAAGTAGTTTTAATTGCTCTTTTACTTATATTTCTTTAGTTATTAAAATCAAACATATTTGGTTAGAATGTTTATGATTTATTTTATGTTTATTGTGATACATAATAATTATCTGCGACTAAGTCTTCCTTGAGAGATGACTTGTGGTTAACTCACCGCTCTACGATTGATCTCGTTCTCTTGCAAGGATCGTTAGACTTTCATAGGTGTTTAGTGGTTGAACAATTATCTATCAATCTTTCTTTCATTCTAGAACTAAACATTTTGAATTGGATCTTCATTGTATACCATAGTAAGTTCCAGCCAGGTAATATATGTTCAACATGTCCCAGTTGCGGATATGTTTTGACTAATTAAACCTGGACAATTTTTCCTTTGCCTGAGAAACAAAATGAATATTGTTTCAAGAGCCTCAGCCAAAATTGAGGGGGAAGAAAGCCACCACAATCAAATATCAAATGATGATTAGATGATCATTTGATATACATTAAGCTGCACTCGTTCATATATAGTATAAAATAGATAAGAAATAGAGCCGATTTTTTTATAGCCTTTTTGGCCAATTGAAAATCCTTTTTAGCCATCTTTTTCAAACACATCTTTTTTAGCCATTTCGGGGTGCTAAATGACATAGCTGCCCTTTAGTAGTTTTACAACCCATTTTTCGAATCACAACATAACCAAACACTCGAAAAACACATAGTAACCCCCCAAAAATTCGAACACGACAACTTTGACGATGGCGATCGAATTGACGACGACGACTGCATCGACCTCTATAGTTTTTTTTGTTAATTTCATATTTTTTTGTTGATTTATTTAGTCTTATAGTTGTTTTAGGTTAGGATTGTTAGGATTGTTTGTAGTTTTAGAAGAAATTCTAGGGATTTATAGTGAATTTTGTGTTGGTGTGGAGCTTGGGATGTTGTTAATGGCAGAAAGTGAGAGAGGGGAAGAAGACGACGGCTGGCGAGTTACATGTGTAACTCGAAATCGATCGAGTTACTGTATCTCAATATCGAGTAATGTGAAGAAATGTGAAGATAATGATATAATACGTATATCGAGTTAAATGTAACTGGATACCCAATAATTAGGATATCCAGTTACATAACTTGATATCGAGTTATGATTAATCGATATCGAGTTTTCAAAAAAAAATAGTAGGCGTTAGTCAAACCAGCAATAACTCGTTATTGAGTTATTGTTCAATCTTCTCTCACTTATTATAACCAGTTATTTTGTTTTTCTCCAAAAAACTTTGAATTCACGTAACTTTTTCGTTTTAAATTCGTTTTGCATGTATAATATATCAAATTAATCATCTTTTCGATATCTATAATTCAACACCCATATTGCATATTTAAAAATGAAAAATATAGGTTCGATTTTTTAAAATGTTTGAAAGAAAGAGTAAGAGGATATATATAGATAAGTGAAAGAAAGAGAAATAATCCAAATATCAAACAAATATGCTAGAAGGGCGTGTATGTCATTTTACACCCAAAATGGCTAAAGAAAGATGTGATACAAAAAATGACTATTTTTCATCTTTACATTTTGTAAATGGCTATTTTGTAAAATTTCCACTAAGGGAATATGTTTTCTTATCCGTTGTGCCGGAATTCCTCTGCATATGGAACCAATCATATTCTAGCACTTGTAGGTTAGCATAGCAACGAATAGTCTATATATAGAGATTCCATTTGGTACACAATGTAATTAGATATATATTCATTTTCCTGTCCTTTTCACATTGTCCTTTGCTCTGCAACCATTTCAATATGAATTTCAACAAATATTTTCACTAATGGATATGGTACACGATTTTTAACTGGTCAAAACTTCCATTTGAAATATTTGAATTGAAGATTTTACCATTTGAAGAAATATCAAAATTTGAAAGTTTTTTCTCTTACTTGTTCTTTCTTCTCGTTCATTATGATTGCATATTTACTACATTTTTATTGCGTATTTACTACATTGTGATTACATAATTAATACATTCTTATTGCATGCATTTTATTTTATATGTCCTGCAAAATAAGAAGCATATAAATTATCACTGCATAGTTAGTACATTCTTATTTGTAAATACTATATTATGATTGCATATTTTATTTTACCTATATTATGGTTGCATAAGATCGTGAAGAATATTTCCAAAAAATATATTGTAACTGTCCACAAGTAGTACGGTAATAAATGGATGATTGTTGACTAATTTACTCTTGTGATATGTTATATAGGAAATAAATAATTTATAAATTTGTTAAAATATTTGTTGTTTAAAAAATTGACCAACGATTGAGATTTGTCTCTATGGATTCACCCCATAGAGTGGTCTCATATAACTCGAGTCATATTTACATATATATATATATATATATGTAGGGATGAGATCCTATGAGACCATAGCTATAGATAGGAACATGAGACTCAATCCACACCCTCCAACCAAATAAAATAAAAGGTTAGGATTTAATGACATTTTATAGTAATTAAAAAATAGTGGGGACCAAATAGGAGTACAATTGGAATGTTAAATTCAGCCAAATAATCGTTTTCCTAAAATCAAGGAATAAAATCTTACCATAATCACCATCTTCTTCTCCCAACGTGAACGCAGCGTCAAAACCCGGAAAAAAAAATCCAAATTGCGTCGTAAAGTCCGAAACCAACGCCCAAATATCGCCTTTAATCATCGTCTTCTCCCATGATCAAAGCAACGTAAAAAACAGAGAAATCCCACGCAAAAATCGAACCCGCAAAACACAAAGAAAAATCGAAATTACAATCGCGAAAAAACACCAAAAATTGAAAACCAAGCATCAAAACACAAATCAAACCATCATCAAAAAGTTTCCAAAAAAACGCACCCACATCGTGTATTACCCACACATCGCCCTTCAATGACAACATCGGATCAATAAACGTATGCTTTGAAATTATGTGTTTTTAGATGAAGAATCACGTGTTTTTAGTTATGTAATAATGTTTGTTTAGTAATAGCACATTGTTTTTTGTTATTTTGTGCGAGCATGTATATTTGGTTTGGAATTATGTGTTTTTAGATGTAGAATTATGTGTTTTTAGTTATGTAATAATGTTTGTTTAGTAATAACACTGTTTTTTTGTTATTTGTGCGAGCATGTATATTTGTTTTGGAATCATGTGTATTTCGCTATAGAATAATGTGTGTTTAGTTATATAATAATGTGTATATAGTTTTGGGTTAAATGGATTAGCTTAATCAATAATCAGACATAATTTTGTGCGTAAAATACACACAATGTAGTAACTACGAATACAATATTAACGTTGTATAACAACATTCCGACCATATGTACGGGAAAAATGCATATTTATATTGATTAAAAAGAACACACCCCATGTCTGCAACCTATTTACACATTATTTGTGTATTACCTACACATCGTCCTTCAATGACAACATCAGGATCAATAAACGTATGTTTTGGAATTATGTGTTTTTAGATGTAGAATCATGTGTTTTTAGTTATGTAATAATGTTTGTTTAGTAATAGCGCACTGTTTTTTGTTATTTTGTGCGAGCATGTATATTTGTTTTGGAATCATGTGTATTTAGCTATAGAATAATGTGTGTTTAGTTATATAATAATGTGTATATAGTTTTGGGTTAATGGATGCTTAATCGTACATAATTTTGTACGTAAGTACACACAATGTAGTAACTATGAATACAATATTAATCTTTGTATAACAACATTCCGAACATATGTACGTGAAAATGCAAATTTATATTGATTAAAAAGAAAACACCCCATGTCTGAATCATTCATATCCACAATTCAAGAAACCATCTAAGTCATATACAAAAAAGATGAGCACAAATTTGCATACTTCGTTGTCTATTTAAAACAAAACTACAATACTATCTTTCCCGTTCAAAATTTTATGGCTTCTTCCAAACATCTATCCTTTAGCTCATTGCTATGGTTGAGGATTATTGCAGCTGAGTACTTCGTGCGTAAGTTAGACAGTTGAGACGCATTATTCTTCTCCAAACCACAATCCCATCCCTTGGTGTCACCGCCCATTTAGCTCTCCATATGCCTCATGGCATATGTACTACAATCAACTTTGTTTGTGGTATCTCTCCAAGGCATGCATAGTCTAGACGGGGTGAATTCTCCAAGTAGTTTGAAAACATCTGAACCTGCAAATATACCATGGAAAATAACTTCAAACTTCGTAGACTATATATTACAATTAACCATATCATACTAACTAACTACACATAATTTCATACTTAACTACACACAATTACATACCTATTTAAACACACCCATTCTGCACTCAAAAACTATCTTCCAATAGCTTAAGATTTAGTGTTTTTCTTTTCCATAGATGGATGCATAACTAAGGAGATTTTTTGCCATGCAATGGTGTTTGGATTTTGAGGGCAAGCATGTCCCCACATTATATACCTAAACGCACATTATTCTGAGACAATATACATGCTCGCATAAAGTAACAAAAAACAATGTGCTATTACTAAATAAACATTATTACAAAACTAAAAACACATAATTCTACAACTAAAACACATAATTCCAAATCGTATGCTATCCAAGACATATAGATCTTTGAATAAACATATGATCGGGACAAATGTTTAAGCAACACCTTGTACAAATTCTAATACCTAACAACACAATTTAGAATCGATAAAAACACAACATGCATAATCGATTGAACAAAAATAAAAAAGCTCACCAACTTGTCCAAAGAAATCTCCATATTTCTCTCATTTTGCTTCCACCGACAGACGAGTTGTCGATAATATGGCAGTTAAACCTCTTGACATCAAAGGTCACCAAAAAGATGTGCTCGCTCTTACAAATCGGGAAGAAAAACTGAAACACATGCTACTCACACTTATACTTTTCTCTCTCCCAACCCAACTGATCGAGGGACACAATAATATCCTAAGCCAAATAGATTATTCAAATTTTATAACGAATGTAACATGTAAACTTAATTCTGATAACTGTAAATCAAAATAAGCAGTCTTCAGCAGTATCAATTAAGAAATAAGATGCACAAGCGTAATGAAAAAAGAAAAACGGAGAGAACCAAACAACATTCATAATCTGATTTGCACATCCCTTCATTTAGTTTCCTCTTCTTAAAACCCCTACAGCGTAAATTCAACAAACCCCCAAAATTAAAATCCACATAATGTATATACATCGCATTATCAAGCTTCAAATTTTTTGCAAATCTCTTATACCTAAAAGATTATTCCCTAAAATTAAACAAATAAGAACAATAGAAATCGATAATAAAAACCCAAATTGGAACCCTAACATCAACAAACACCAAAATCAAAAAGAAAATAAAAAATCACAGAAAACTTACAATGATTTGTGCGAGACCGACCGTGATGAAGATAGGAAGAAGATTCGTAATGCATTGCGGATGGAGCCCGACCGTGGTGAAGAGATGAAGAAGACTCGATGCAATGGCTTCAAGATTTTGAAGATGGAACGATGGAGATGAAAGAAAGAAGAAGAAACGTATATCTGGAAAATAGGGAGAGAAAAAATCGCGGGATATTGATAATAAGATTCAGTTACCAAATTCAAAAATTAGGGATTTACAATTATATCCTTTGAATAAAAAGACAGATTACTTTCCTACATTTGCTTGCCACCACCATGACTAAAATAGATGGGTAAAATCTGGACCATTGATTATTAAATCAAATGGTCTAAATGTGGTCTCATGTTCTTACCTAAAGGCCCTGGTCTCATTTGATCATATCCCTATATATGTATATATATATATATATATAGGGAGAGAGTTATATGAGACCACCTCATAGGATAAGTCCATAGGGACCAATTCTAGCCACATATCTAGATTTTTCAATGGTTGTGATTTTAGAGCTAAAAATTCAGATTAAATGTTGGTAATTAGAGAAAGGGGTAAATTAGTCATCCTACAAAATTACCCAATATTCATGGGATTCTGTTCACATTATGATCACACAATCTATCCAAATCTCACATCAAATTCAACGTGAACAAATCTCATCTTCCTTAATCATCTTCCTTCTTCAATCGACTCATCGTGAGAAATCATTCATCCTTCTTGTTCAACGCACTATTGTGTGAAAAAGTTGCGCAACAATTTGTCATAGTTGCTAGAACTTGACTTGATTCAAGTTTGCTTATGAAGATGTAATTTGTTGCTTGTGTAGATGTGTCATTGTGTTTTTAATTTTTATATAACATTAACTACATAAGCAAGTCATAAGCAACAAATCCATACTACATAAGCAACAATCCTATACTACATAAGCAACAAATATACACTACGTATGCACCACGAATATATTAGCTACATAAGCAAGTCATAGCAACAAACTCATACTACATAAGCAACAAGCCTATACTACATAAGCAATGAATATACACTATGTATGCACCACGGATACACATAAGCAACAAATCTATATTAGATAAGCAACAAATATACACTATGTATGCACCACAAATATATTAACTACATAAGCAAGTCATAAGCAATAAAACCATACTACATAAGCGATAAGCATATACTATATAAGCAACGAATATACACTACACATGCATCATAGATACATTAACTACATAAGCAAGTCATAAGCAACAACCCTATACTACATAAGCAACAGAGAAATTTTTTTGAAATCGAAACACTTTGGAGAGAGATGCGTGCGAAAGAGTGGGTGAAATCACGTGAAAGATGGAATAAAATCTTAGTAACTGATTCTAAAGTGCCAAATTACCACCCTACCATTTTTAATTGTTGAAACAAAAAAATAAACATAAAAAAGCCCTAAAAATTTGGACCACCCAAAATTGTTGATCTATGGTTAGGATGTGTCCCCATGGACTCACCCCAAGTAGGAGGACCTATTTGATCCATATCATATATATATATATATATATATATATATATGTATATATATATATTATATATATATAAAGAGAGACTATTCTTAAAATAGTACCCATAAATATCCCCCGCCCATTTTTTCAATGCTATAAAAAGCAACAAAAGTCTAGAAAAAAATAAAAAAATTGTAAATTTATGATTTCCAAATTTGTGTATTGCATTAATTGATTTTCCAAATATGTTTGTGCAGTATATTAATTAATATATTTGTCTTTTTTAAAAATTTAATACTTTTTTCGTTTTTGATTAGTTTTTAACATGTAATATATCAAATTAATCATATTTTTATTATCTTCAGTTTGACACTCATATTGCATAAATAAAATTAAAAACTAATAAATAAAAATATATATTTACTCAAAATTTTATTAAATTATTAAAAACATATAATTTTTTAAGTTTTAGACAACTCAACAAATGTTTTTCAAAAGATGTATAAACTTGCTTGAAATATATAATCAATTTGTATTCTTTATTTTTTTATTTTTCTAAAGTTTTAATCTATTGTTGGATATTTAACATAATATTTTGTGAAAATGTATTAAATTAGTATAATAATAATAATTTGATAAATCTTAAATTATTTTATTCGGGTTAAGACATATCATCCTGCAACCATTCCCCAGTTCAATGGACATGGCCCGGATGAGTCTTGAGATACCCCGCTTTGGCCCGCTCCATTACAATTCTCATAAATATCAGTTTTTAATATTAAAATTATACAATACGTTATTATATTACATTTCATGCACCACTAGTATATATAAAGAGAGTTGTTTCTCAAAATGGTCACCAAAATTTTTTCCGCCCATTTCATATTGCTATAAAAAGCAACAAAAGTCTGGAATAAAACAAAGGTAAAAATATCTTTGGGATTTTATGGTTTTCACATCTGTATGTACTGCATTAATTAGTTTTCCAAATCTGTTTGATTATTATATTTTTTCTATTTAAAAAAATTAATATTATTTTCGTTTTTGATTAAATTTTGAAATATAATATATCAAATTAATCAACTTTTTACAATCTTCAATTTGACATACATATTGCATATATAAAATAAAAAATAAACGTAACAAATAAAAATAAAGGATAAATTTACTCAAAATTTTATTTTTTTAATAGGTTTAAAAAATTATTCATTCAGGCTATTGGACATCAATTTATATATTTATGTATTTTGGCTATTTGTGATACATATAGTTGTTATTTGGACTTCACTCATTT
The DNA here is from genome assembly GCA_016081115.2 of Rehmannia glutinosa. NCBI lineage: Eukaryota > Viridiplantae > Streptophyta > Magnoliopsida > Lamiales > Orobanchaceae > Rehmannia > Rehmannia glutinosa. Next base: position 146,145,584 of record CM071926.1, read on the forward strand.
CTTCATAATTATATAGAATTATATTTAAGTTGATTAAATTCAATTAAAATTAATTTTAATTGAATAGAATTCCTCAAAATATGTATGTAAATATTATATACATATGCATATACAGCATTATATATATATATATATATGTATGTAAGAAGAAATCAAATCTATAAATATGTATATAGGGAGAGATTATTTTAGGAATAATAAAACAAATCTCGCCCATTTCACCTTTCTAAATATGGAAAATACTTAATTATTATTAACAAAGTTTAAATAATGAAAATAGTAATTTAATATATATATATATATATAACGAAAATTCGTTGATAATAGTTTATTGAATTTTTCTCACCCATTTGTAGTTACTATAAAAAGTAACAAAAATATGCGTAAATATAAAAAGTGATAAATATTTGGTATTTGATTATTTTTGGTTGTCAACTTTATTTAAATTATCACTTTTAAAAATAATTTAAAATAGAATTATGTAAAATTAGCTCTCCAAATCTATGTGTGTAATGCATTATTATTATATTATCTTTTTTTCAAAAAAATAATAACTTTTATATTTTAATCTTTTTTTGACGTATAATAGATCAAATTAATCATTTTTTATGATCTTCAATTCGACACCTATATTGAATATATAAAATAAAATAATAATAAATACAAAAAATATAAGAAATATTTACTCATTTTATTGTCATTTGTAATGAATTTTAAAAATTATGCATTCGGGCTATTAGACATCAATTTGTATTAGTCTATTTATGATATATATAGTCGTTATTTGGGCTTAGCTTTATTAGACATTAATTTGTATTTGGCTATTTATGATATATATAGTCGTTATTTGAGCTTAGCTCATTTATTTATAATTATATAGAATTATATTTAAATTTATTAAATTCAATTAAAAAAACTTATTTTAATTGAAGAAAATGTCTCAAAATATATATCCAAATTTTATTTATCACATATATCCATACATAGCATTATATATTTATGTAAGAAGAAAATTAAGATTTATTCAATATGAAATTATATTCGTAATAGTAGTTTATAAATAGAAAATTATATTAATGTGCTTTTTATATTAATAGAATTTTTTTATTTGTCAATGTATTTTTATATTTAAGTTTCAAACTTGTACATTTGGAACTAGATATGAATTTGTTTATTTGATAAGTTTTTTAATATATGTGTATATATAAATATAAAATATTTCTTTTTGGAATGTTTTATTTTCTCTTAAAAATGCGTCGCTAAATATAAAACATGGTTTTTGTTTAATTCCGTTAATAATTTTGACAATTTTTCAACTTCTTAGACCCCAAAAATTTTAAAATTTGAAATGACATTATTTATTATTATATTGAAAATACCATTTATTAACTATTCAACGTTAGGGTAGTAAAAAAATCAACATCGGGAAGTAATCAAAGTTTTTTCAAACTTTTACTTTCTTATAGATAAGCATGTTCTATAAATAGATAAAATTAATATTCACACAACCAATATTTCGTATTTAAAGAGATTTTTTTTTAGATTATAATATGTTTTAATTGTTTAACCGTATGATTTATAATAAATTAATTATCTTTATATTTTAATTATTTTTTAAAATTTTAAACTTTTTGCAGTTCCTACTTTTTTAAACATAGCTAACATAAATTCATAATATATATAAATAAATAATTAGAACACGTAAAATTGTAAAGAATCTTGGGTTTAATTTTTTATATTAAAAAATATAAATAGAATTAATTAATAATAGATAAATTAATATACATATCCAGGGGAATGTGGATGGCAATGGAAAATCGCCATTTTATCTAATCGAATGAGAAAGTGGATGGAGATATAAATATAATCCATGTCCCATTCCCGGTTCTAAACAAGCAGGAAATCCCTATCCCCGAATTAACTAGAAAATTTCCCGTCTCATTCTATTCGGTTACTAATGGGGATAGTTACCCACGGGGATATTGGCATCCCTAAATTTGGGAAATATAATTCATAGAACTATTAAAAAATATACATGTAATAATATAAAAAGTAAATCTTTGCGGATATACACCTTCGCATCGCACGGGTAAAACACTACTAAGTTAATTTTAAGGGACGCATTGTAGATTTATCCCTTTATGGATAAGCCAAGAATAATATTCTAGCAATTAAACTCACTCACGTCTTTATCACTAGACGGGTCTTTCCTTTTGAAAGATTTTGATAGGCAGATTTTCTAGGTTTTGGAGGTTCTAAACTTGGTAATTTTTTTTAGTTCTCCATTTCAAACTTGATTGTTTAGTATATTAGTATTTTATTTAAGCTAATTTTCGGTTGCGTGTTTATCTTGTTTCATTGCGTACTTAGTATAATATTATTATATACGTACTAGTTTATGTATATTTATAGTATGACTGTATAGTTGGTATATCCATATTTCATAGTTAGTAAATACTTGTTTCATGTTTAATTACTATACATTTTCTGGTGGCACATTTTATCTATGTGGCATTGCATATTTTACTAAGGCTCATTGCATAATTAGTCTAATGTTATTGTATACATACTAGTTCCTGTATTTTTGTAGTATGATTGAATAGTTGGTATATCAATATTTCATAGTTAGTTGTTTACTATATATTTTCTGGTCGCATATTTTATTTCTATGGCACTACATATTTTACTACAGTATGATTTCATACTTAATATATGCTTGTTGTTTTTTCATCACTATACATTTTTTTGGTTGCATGTTTTAGCACTCTGTTACTGCATTTTTACTAAAGTATGACTGTATAGTTAGTGAATTAGCATTGCATATTTAGTGATTTATGAATACATCATTGAAGAAGACGACTTTTTTCTATTGTTGGAGTTCTTAAATCTGATGGTCCATTTATTTCTTTTTCGTGAATAGATGTGAGTCGATGACATAGAATCATGAAATATATCTTCTAAAAATATTGTGTAACAGTGAGGCCCCATAATTTTATACCTATAAATCAAGCATTCGGTCATATATTGGAATAAAAGCTCATTTCGAACTAGTCGAGACATGATAGTTTTTTTCTCTACGAGCCTACACATGCGCCATGATGGATTAATCAAATTTTTTATAATTAACCAACTTTGTTATAATAATGCCATTTAATCTAATGTATTTTTATTTTATTGAACCTTAGTAGTATAGTTATTAAATTCCAATTTTACTACTTAATTTAATCCATAACTATTAGATTAGTAGTAGCATCTTAGTTATAACAAGTATGATATAATTACATTGTATGACATTACTAACCTTGACTTGTATATGTAATGATAATATATAGTATATAGTTATATATATAGTATATTGTTACATATTACAAAGGAGGATGACTTGGTAGTCATAGGTTAGGAGGCTAAAAGTATCCACATGATCTCCTAGAACCTACACCTATCTCACCACACCTAGTCACCATTAGGATTATGGAAGCCTACACTCCATCCCCGCATGTGCTTTCACCTCTCCCCATACAAGCAATCCCATTTCCCATGCACTCAACCCTCACCCACTGGGTGATGTGTGTAAAATATACGTGCATTTAAGGGCTTATTTTGATATATAATTGATGCATTTGTACGCATATTTTGTGTATTTTACTTGGTTTCCCTTGTTGGGCGTGATACTGTGTACTCTTGTGAATTTTACAGAAAATAGAGCTAAATTGGATAAAATGCGATATCACATTCAAATGATATGTCAAAATACAATGTACGAGCAAGAAATGTGAAGGAGAGAAGCATGGACGATCGAACAAAAGAGAATTTCCTTCAAAAACGTCCAAATGCGCTAACAGTGTCCAGCACTGGCAGGGTTTAGTATTTTGGCCATAACTTTCTCTACAAAATTGATAATAAGGTAATTCAAGTGGCTATGAAAAGCTAAGAGAAAGGGCTAAAATTTTTATCAAGACCCCAGGAGCAAATTCGAACGTTTCCTAGTCACACGGCCGGACCGTGTGGAACTACACGGCCGTGTGACATGCCCGTGTGAAAAATGACATATCCGTTTGAAAAAGGGAAGAAACGGAGGACGGAAATAAGACACATAGCTAGACCGTGTGAAATCCACATAGGCGTGTGAGGTTGGGCTGAGAAAAACCCACACGGTCGTGTAAGGCCACATGGCCAGGCCGTGTGGGACTCTGTCACGCATTTTTTGGAGTCCTTTTCTCGTTCCACCTGTACAAGTGATCTCTCTCATCATCTATAAAAGGTACCTAAGGCTTGCATGAAAAATAATCACTTTATGCACAATACGACACATCAAATTACGCTGGAACAGAAGATTTAAAGTCTTCTGAGAGAGGAGGGCTAGGTCGCGAAGAACACCACAAGGCCTTTCGCATCTACGGGAGCACAAGAGCTTCGAAGGCTTAGGAGAGGAATCCATCCTGACAAGAAGGAGTTTTCTTTCTATGTCTAGATCTCTTGTCTGTGCTTAAATGATGTCATAATATTGATTTCGAATTTGTCTATGAATTTGTTATCAATGTTTGGCTAATCTTTTGGATCCTATGGGCATAATCAAAATTGCGGATTCATGTTAAATCTTGATTAATTGCTTTCTTAATTGATTCATGCTTTCTATTTTACGAATTCGTGTGCTTATTCTTAATTTCTTTTTATTTGGCCAATAATTAGCATGCATATTTGTTAGTGGAAAATTCGGAAGAGGAGTTCTAACAAAGACGAAATCGAATTCAGACATAAACGGGTGTAGCGAGTCGGGAGACCTACAACTGTTTATGGGGAATCATTCAATTTATAAATCTTTTGGGAGTTAATAATAGTTGTATCGAGTCTGGAGACCTAGAATTGTTATAAGTCTACTGTTTATGCGTCGCCCGGGAAGGGGAATAAACTATCTTAGGAATTGAGCCCATAGAATTTCATGAATTGGTTTTGAAACTTAGTTGGATTTAATATTGAAGAAACATGTTGAGAATATGTGCAATAGGTTGATCCTATAGTTGTTGAAAATACTTGTGGGGTTCCCAAATTTATTTCTTTTTATTTCTTTATTTTCGATTTTTATTGTAATTGGATATTCGGTCGCTTCAATAAAATTGGAATGCGATGTTATTATTGACTAAGTGTTTCACATATCAATCCCTGAGGAATACGACCTTGCTTGCTATTATTCAATAAACTACACTGTACACTTGCATTTGTATGATCTAAATATTTTTGGCGAACAAGTTTTTGGGAAATCCATCCGACAAGAAGGGGTTTTCTTTCTATGTCTAGATATCTTGTCTGTGATTAAACGATGTCATAATACTGATTTAGAATTTATCTATGAATTTATTATCAATGTTTGGTTAATATTTCAGATCTTAGGGGCATAATCGAAACTGTGGATTCATGTTAAATCTTGATTAATTGTTTTCTTAATTGATTCATGTTTTCTATTTTATAAATTCCAGTTCTTATTCTTAATTGCTTTTTATTTGGCCATTAATTTGCATGTCATATTTGTTAGTGCGAAATTCGTAAGAGAAATTCTAACAAAGACGGAAATCGAATTCAGACATAAACGGGTGTATCGAGTCGGGAGACCTACAACTGTTTATGGGGAGTCATTCAATTCATAGATCTTTTTAAAGTTAATAATAGTTGTATCGAATTGGGAGACCTACAATTGTTATTAATCTACTGTTTATGCGCTGCCCGGGATGTGGAATAAACTATCTTAGGAATTGAACCCATAGAATTGCATGAATTAGTTTTGAAATTTTAATTGGATTTAATATTGAAGAAACGTGTTGAGATTATGTGCCTAAGGTTGCTCCTGTAGTTGTTAAAAATACTTGTAGAGTTCGCAAATTTATTTCTTTTATTTTGTCATTTTCGATTTTTATCAAAAACTGGATATTCGGTCGCTTCAATAAAATTAGAATACTATGTTATTATAGCCTAAGTGTTTCACATATCAATCCCTGAGGAATATAACCTTGCTTGTCATTATTCTATGAACTACACTGTACACTTGCAGTTGTAAGAACCAAAATATTTTTGGCGAATAAGTTTTTGGGGTGCATTGCCAAGAGGGAGAAAATGGAGAAAAATAAAGTTTTATGTAATTGTTTCTAAATTGATCATTTATCCAACACTCAATCAAGAAAAAATAAATAAAAATAAAACACAACTCTTCCTCCACTTTAGACAAAGGACCGGAAGTAGAGGGGAAAAAGAGAAGAGACTTTGTGTTTGTTGAAGTCTTCAAGTAGTAGGAAGGGAAGAAGTAATAGAAGGCTATTAAGTTAAGTGATTAAATTTTTCTTTTGATACTTAAATTTTACCTTTAGTTCTTACACCAAACTCTTTATCCTCCATTTTCTTTTTCTTTTTCTTTAAGGAGTCAAACTAAGGTAGAACAAGAATGGATTTTTCGAGCTCAAACTCGTCAACTATTTTGTGAGGTGGGTGGTAAAAATTTCAAACCCTTCATATATATTTAAATGCATAACACTGATTTTTATGTCTTTATATAGCCATATGCATCTTTTAAAATGACATTCATGATGAAGAAAATTTCATTTTGAAGTTATGCTTAATATTCTTAAGGTGAAATGTGATAAAAAAAAAAAAAAGTATGTTTGATGCCATTTTTGTGTCCCTACTTGAATCTAAAAATTTTCTGAAATTCATGTGTCTTTATATGATGTATTTTTCTATATTATGGTGTAATTTAGTATGGATTTATGGGGAATAAAATTGTTAGGGCCAAAACGATATTTTTGGACCTATGTGTGATTTAATAAACTTGGAGGACCTATTTGTAATTTTTGAAACTGATCTGGACTGATACCAAAATAACATATACTTTGACACCTACAAACTATTCGTATATGGTTATAGAGGTTGAAACGTAAACTTTTAAGCTAACGTGTAAAAAAATTGCAAATCTTGTAAAATAAGGGGTAAATTTGTAAATTATAAAAATTCCAGAAACGGAACCTATAAACTGAAATTTTTAATCTTAAAATATTATTTATCACCTACTGGATCTACCACGAAAATTTGAGTGAAATCTGAGTTGAAACAGAAGTTGTCGACAAAACGGTAAATATGCAAGTTTTGTAAAAAAATAGGGGCAAAACTGTAAATTTCGAAAATTTCCAGAAAATATTAAAATTGATATAATCTCAAAATATTATTTATAACCTACTAGACCTACCCCAAAAACTTGAGCGGAATCTGGGTTGTAAAATAAACGTTATCACCGAAATGATGAAAATGCATACTTCTAAGTAAGTAGGGGACATTTTGTAACTTTCTGAGACTGGACCGCGAACCTAGTAAAATTATAATATTTCTTAAGTATTTTGAACTCATAAAAATTAATTTCTTGATAAGTGGATCCCAGTTCGCCAGCCATCAGATTATAAAGGTTCTAATCTAAAATTGCTATTTTCCGGACTTAAAGGGGTAGGATTGAAATTTTTAAATCCCGCTACCAAACCGGTTGGAAATTAAATTTCTACTGACTTAGTGAAAATCTTTTCATTAAAGTGCAAGTGTACAGTATAGCTAGCAGATAACAGCGAACAATGTCGTAATCTTCAGGGATTGAATACGAAAAACATAAGTACAGTAAATATCATATTTCAATTTTATTTAAGCAACCAAAAATCAAAGGGTTTGTTTATCTAACTAAGCCAAAGTTATCAAATAAAATATCTATAAATTGTTAAAGAACCGAACTTCACAAGTTTTCAACAAATGCGAAAGCAACCTGAGGAACATAATCTCAACATGCTTCATCAATGTAAATTCCAATTAATGTTTCATCAAAACCATTTCTATGTATCTATGAGTTCATTTCCTAGAGTAGTTTATTCCCCCTCCCGAAGCAAATAAGTAGTTGATTAATACCATTTTCTAGTATCCCTACTCAACAATTAATATTAACTCCCAAAAGATCTTAGTATTGAAGTAAACCCCTACAAACAGTTATAAGCCAAATCTATACCCGTTTATGTTATGAATTGGTTTTTGTAAGTTATAATTCATCTTCTGAAGTATGAACTAACAAATAAGACATGCAAATTATTGATCACATAATCTATAAGAAATAAACACTCGAATTCATAAATAGAACACAAGAAACTAATTAAGTAAAACAATTAAATTAGAATTAACATGAATGCACAGTTTTAATCGTGCCCTGGGATCAACAAGATTTAGCCTAACATACTTGAAAACAAATTCATTGACAAACTTAAAATCAAATAAGTTGACATTGAATTAAATACAAACAAAAGATCTAAACTATTAGGATAGAACCTTTCTTGTCAGGATGGATCCTTCTTCAAAGTCTCAAACTCTTGTGCCTTCGTAGATGCGAAAGCTCTTGTGTCGTTCTTCATTGAATTGTGTTTTTCTCTCAGAAGTATGTGTAATTGAGTATTTCCAGGTGTTAAAATCATCTCCCTTGAGGTGTAGGGCTTGGTCTTCCTTTTATAGATGCTTTGAGAGATCACTGGTAGAGTTCCGACGAAATTAGGAAACAAAATCCACCGAAGACAAAATACACGACCGTGTATTAATATACGATTCGATCGTGTTTTCTATTTTTGTCTCTATTTTGGCCTGAAGCAAATTACACGATCATGTACTATTACACGGTTGGGTCGTATATTCCGTCTCTCAAACTCTTCCCTCGAACAAGTCGGACGGGCGTGTAATATCACACGGTTGCAGAATACACGGACGTGTATTATTACACGGGCTGACCGTGTTTTCTATTTTCGTCATTTTCTCCACATATTTGATCGTCTCTTCCCATTCGATATTTTTTTCCACGTCGTCCTACTGATATCTTTTCAATATAAGCTCCGTTCCCGCAAAAAAACGCAAGAATTATACTGTAATACGCCCAATAAAGAAAGCCAACTAAAACACATTAAATATATGCTCCTTGAGTGGGAAACAATAGTTCTTCCACCCATGGATAAGTCTCGCTTGTGCCTTGGAATGCTTATCGAAAATGGTCCAGGAAGAGGGTACATTCCGGTGAAGTAGGGAGTTCGTCCATCAAATCCGTATGTGAGTAAGCAATTTGCAAGATCGAGTCGTGTGAATTCACCCCCCGTGTGCATCTGTCCGAGCTCCTTTCTTGGGTACATGTTCTTCCACTGAATCTAGAGCAACCCCATATTCAAGTATATCTTCGTTTGTAACATCGAAACACATAACTTGAGACCTATTTAGGTTGCACATCGGAACATCTATCTTTTGCCCTTCGGGGACAAAAGTAATTGTAGGCTGCTGTTAGAGAATTTTCTAACCGCAAGTCTACGGTGTCAAGTTTTAATATAGAGTAGTAAGGTTGTCGAATCCACAGGGAATAATTATCGAATTATTGCTAAGTACTATAATATAGTAGTCTAACTTTATTTAGAAATTCAATATATGATGGAGTGATTATACTAAAAATACTAAAAATAAATCAAGAATATGAAAATATTAATGAGTTTATCCAAATGATTAAATGAATTCTAGAGATATGATGAATCTAGTTATCCCTTATGTTGTCAATACGGTTTATCAATCATCAATTACCAATTTATAAGTCAAGATTTCTACAATAATCATTCCCTCTCTCAAGTGCCAAATGATTTTAGATTCAATTGGGAAATCAATATCTCTATAAAAATCACCAATTAAAATCTCAATAAAAACTATGAATCTTGATAAAAGACTTCAAAGGATTCACAAATCTCTCAATTCTATGAAATCCTAGGTTATGCTATTCCAAGGTCATGTATTCAATTACCTTTCTCAAGTGTCAAATCAAATACACCAAACAATCTAAATTATTGATCAAGTAATTTAGAAGTAATAGATCCAAATAGCACAAATAAGTTGATAGATCTAGATTGACAAACCACAATCTCAAAACATAAGTTCAAACATAGATTACATCATTCCTCTAGAATTATAGAGTTTAGCTCATGATTAAAGAAAATGAATCCATGAAAATACAATAATACATCTTACAAGATATGAAGAAAAGCAACAAAATAAGAACAAGAGTAGAGGGATCTTCTCTATTTCTAGATGATAGAAGCCTCCAATCTTCTTCTCCAAATTCTTCTCAAGATGCTCAAATCTTTCTTCCTTGTCTTGTAGTTGTTTTTATCCTCTTCCCAAGGGTTCCAAGATCCCCAATTTCAAGCCCCAAGGCTAGTATTTATATGCCACAATAATCCAAGAAAGGGAGTAGGTAAGCATAGGTTTTTCCGCCCCCGGGCGCTGCGGCGCCCGCGCATGGGCGCTGCGGCGCCCAGCAATCTCGTGCCAGTTTATCGCACGGGCGCTGCGGCTTGCCAGGCGCATGAAGCTGCGGCGCGCAAAGAACTCTCCTCGCAATGTTTCCGCCGGGCTGCGTCAGCCAATGTAGGTCCTAAGGGGTGTAAGTGTAAGGTTTAGAAGGGGGTTGAATAAACCTTACCAAATTTTCGATTTAGTCCTTTTAAATCTACAGAGTTAATTCTACACAAATTTTGTGTCCTTGATGGACAATCGAATTAGTCACTCAAGAGAGTTAATCTCTCAAATGACTTTTGAGCCATTGATGGAGTAACTCATTTGTTGGCTACAATTTAACTGTTTGTGGTTTTATTTTATTGGAAGACTTAACACCCTTAAGTTTGATTTTAGAGCTTGATTTAGTACTTATAAATTATCAATTGGATAGCAAATTTATCGTGAGATATAAGCGAGTTAAAAGTGCGAGAATTTAAATCTTTGAAATGTAAATGACACAAGAAAGTTTTTATAGAGGTTCGAAGATGGGGTAATTCTTCTACTCCTCTCTTCTCCAACTCCTGGAGGAATCCACTAAGTAATGATCGGTTTACAAAGTGGTAATGGTCCGGATACAAGTCTTGATCACAACGGCCGACTTGATCCTTTGGGACTCGATCACGGAGACGCCTTGATCACTCATCCGGCTTCTCGTGCACGACCGAGCTTCTTCACTGGCGGCGCTTGCTACTACACTGACTCACTTGCTCAAGCTCTTTGGATTTGATCACAAAGCCCTCCAAATGCTTAAGACTTAGTTCAACCTTGAACTTTTCTACAATCCTTCCTGGAAAGTAGACCCCTTGTTTTCAAAGGTTTCCTCTTCAATGGTTGAAGTTCTCTTTCCTTCACAGGTAAGTGTTGGATTGATATACTTGAAATGTAGGCTTGAGGATTGAGATTGTTTGAGTTTTCTAATGTGCTTGTATATCTCACGTATGTGTCATTCATGCATCCTCTTTTCTCAAACAAACTCTCGGCCTTTTATAGTGAACTTTCAAAAATTTGCCCGTTGAAGAGATATGCTTATTTTTGAAAGTCACTTTGCGATCGTTGGCTTGCGTTCTTGGAATTCTTTGTTTCCTCGTATGAATTGTTGTTTCACCTTTTCGAGTTCGACACGGTGTAGTGCTTCCCATTGGTTCATTCCTTTTGCACGCTTTCGGGACCGAGCACTCCAAGAAAGGTGGTATGGAGATATTACTTGTTTAAGTAAATCTCTTGATTTCTCTGTGATTCTTTTCTGATTATCTCGACTTGACCGCATTTCCTTGCTTTCCCAGGTGACTTAGAGTCGAGACTTCCAATCATTGGATGACTCTTTTGTCACTTCAACTTGAGACTTGGCTTTTCTTGAGTTGACTTGACTCGATGCTCCACTCACTTTGCATCTGGTGCTTCTTGATAGAGTTCCCGTCTACTCTTCTTTGCCATACTCAGCTGTCTCACAGCAGAGTCTTCCTTCCAGTCTTCAGTTGTCTTCTTGCATGTTAGGGCGTAGCTGTCTTGACTCAGCTTGGCCAGCTCTATTCATTACAATGCATTTTACAACAAGAATTGGGGTGCCAACTTTCTATTCTAAGTTTTACATGGCATTCATCAAAATCTAAACAATAAAATTCCTAACAATTTCCCCCTTTTTGATGATGCCAAAACTTAAACCATACAAAGATGCAAATAACAAAGATACATCTGAGATAGTGTATTGACATAGAATGTATCTTATTTGAATCAATCCTTTTATTGATCATATCATTCTTGTACTTAACTGTTGTTTTACAAAGTGTATCGAGTATATAATTGTCTTCAAAAAAATTTATAACTTTATTACGTAGAAGACTTACATTGTATGTATTTACATAATAAAATACACGAAGGGTTGACAAACAACACTTCATCTCCTTTGTCTCCTTCTTTCATCTTGTTCAAAGATCTTCTTTCTTCTTCTCTTCTTCTCGTCGCGTCATTTGCCTTCTTTTTCTTCTCATATGCTTTCTGGCGACTTCATCTTTTCTTAGTCTTTCTGTCTCTCCGCCATAGCCGCTGAGTTTGTCTCTTGTTTTCTTCTTCTAATCTCTTTGCATACTTAGCGTTAGACTTAGCCACTTTTAAATTTGCCACCGGTCAAGCCGCCCTTGAAGAGATCCCTCCTTTCTTTCCCGGATCTACGTATTCAATATTCTTGGCGCGAGGCCTAGGTCCAAGCTTCTTCCTCCACCATCGCTTCTTCCTCTACCTGCGGGCGTATCTTGTCTTGGGGCTTCTTTCTTTCGGTGAGTGACAATGAGTGACAAAGCAGAGGATCGGTTGTCTCTTCACTGTCGTCGCCTTCTTCACACAATGTGAGACCCTTTTCCCAAGACAAGTCCCAAGCTTGAGCCATGGACATATTTGCAAAATATCCTTGATTCGAGCGTTTTGAATTCGTCAACGATCGTGGCTCTGTCCCGACATCCGAAATGGCATACGTGTCTCACAACCGGAATGCCTCCATGTTCTTTCAAGATGTTCATCACCCTGGCATCCATTCTTCCTTCCACTTCCTTCATCCCCGCTTCAATTGCTTTTCTCTTCTCGGCCATAGATAACAGAGTGTTGGAGTGGCAGAGTCATGAGGAGTTTGCCGCTTATAATGTCATTTGTGACAGGACCTGTTGGGGGTTTGTGCAATCATCAAGGTCATATCTTTTGATCCTTCCCCTCAGAGATTTTCCTTTCTTGATTTCAAAATTTCCTCGGTGATTTTCCTTCTCATTTGCTCCTTCTCATTTGCTCCTTTCTTTTCTCGCTTCAGATTTTCTTTGCTTTAAGGTATTCTCTTCCCCCTTTTTGGCATCATCAAAGGATAGAGGAACCCAGGGGGAACATCTTTGGCAAGCATGAAGTCGAGTCTTCGATGGTGGAATTGCTTCAAGTCTGCTTTGCGTTGTATGCGGCTCGAATTGAGCGAGTAGCGTTGGATTCTCATTGAAATCGCTTCATCTCGGCCATGAGAAGGCTGAATTTTCTTGTCATGTGTTCTTCCAAACGCGTATATCATTTGCATTACTCGCTCACGCAGCGACTTGATCTCGGCAAAGTGTGAGCTTCATGCATATGCTCAATGTGTTCCTCGCCTTCGTTTCGCATCAACATTTTCGACTCTCCACACCCGACTTGTTGAACAAGGTTCGAAGTATCTCACCTGTTCCACACGCATTGATTCTTTGTTGCCACCATTCCCTTATCGATTTGTGATGCCTCTCAAGTCGGTGTAAGGTTGGCATCTCTGTTGTCCAGCGCATGTCCAAAGAGGCTCGATGCCTCTCCATCCGTTCAACCTCAAGCCAAAGAGTGCCTTGAACACTTCTCGAACTTGGTGATTCTTCATTTGCGATTGATGGCCATCTTTGTCGAAATCAAAATCGGCCTGGAACAATGGTGCCTCGAGTGAAAAACAGGAGGTGGTGCGTGATAGCGTGCTTGCTCATTTTTCGACTCTTCGTGGAGTTCGGTATCTCCGGTGAGAAAGGGAAAGATTCTACAAAAGATTCATCACCGCCGTGGGATGTTCGATGATGAGCGGTGCGCGTGAAGTTCTTTTGGGAATCGATCCGGTTGTAGCTTGAGGAGCCGGAGAGCGGTGGTTTCGGTTGTTGGGTTTGGTTGTGAAATAGACCCGCTTTGAGCCTCATATGTCTTAATGACTTCGTTGGTCTCGGTGATTTTTCCTTTTCGATGAGACTTGTCCTCGGCCTTATCAGCACTTCATCGGACGATGATGAGATTTCTAGTGGTGGCTCATCATCAAAGTTAAAAGTTTGACGAGTAGTCTTGGGATCGGACTTGCTCGTGCCTGGAACATCCCACTGAGTCGTTTGGATTTGTCATGGGGTTGACTCAGCTTCTTCTTCGCTTTCTCCGATCCGGAAAAGTGACATCGGGGTTGTCCTGGGAATCATGAAGTGCGCGATCTCCTTCTCGGATGGGTCGATGATTGCGGGAGGGATGTTCTCTACTTGACCTCTTTACCCGGGAAGTCTCAACCTCCCGTGGGCCTTCATTTCCTCCGGCAGTCTCTCTACTGCTGCGAGGCTCTGGTCCTCCCTTTCGACGAGTGTTTTGTCTTAGGGTCTTCTGATGGCATCCATTGGAGTCTCAACCCCATGGGTTGCACTTTCATCGCCGCCAGTGTTAACTCCCGGGGATGTTCCTTCCTCGTGCCTCGACTGCATCGGCGGCGTCATTAGCCTTCAGAGCGAGTTGGCATCTCGGTGAGACAGTCTCAAGCCTCGAGCTTCGTTGATGGCAACTTGTCGTTGTTCTTCTTGTGATTGTAATTTCTCTTCTTCGCCTCCTTGCTTCTTTGTGGAGTCATCTGCAAAGCATCCTCCGACCTTGCCGCTGCGGTGGAGGGGTTTCCCCTCAGCCGGCGCACCCGGTGAGTGACTTGGAGTGGGGTCACTCGTCTCGGACTCATTGTTTCGATTAATGGTTCAGCCGTTGGGGCGGTGGTAGCACACCTTCAATAGGGGTTGGCTCGGGGTCCCCACTTGTGATCTCATCGCCATTTCCTTATCGCTTTCTCTTCCGAGTGAGTGGGAAGTGGGTAAAGAAGAACATCGTGTACATTTATTTTTGAACCACTCCCATAGGATCGATTTCAGTGTGTTGGGAGGACTCTCCTGGTCCCTCCATTAGTCTTTGCTCGTGAAGAATTCTTGATTCGTGCAATGCTTCTTTGCATTTGCAACTCTTCGGGCAAAGACAACATTCTCCGGTTCCTCGTCACTTTCGGAGAAGACATCAAGGAGAGGATGTGTGTGTTACGTCGGGTGCGGAGATGGGGACAGATCTTGCCTTCTCACGTGCTTCGGCTTCTTGACTTGCTTTTCTCTCTCCCCTGCCCTTGTAGATTTGCAGGATGTCAGGCGGTTGTCTTCATCAAGTCCGAAACACACGATGAGTTAGTCAAGGAAATTAAGCGGTTCCTCTTCTTCTTCTATGAACTCGGCCGTTGGAACTGTTCCTTGACTTGCTCAACTTCCATTTTCTCCACTCACGCAGACGATTTTGGATGTCCGGGTAAGGTGGAGATAGGATCATTACATCACTATCCGCTGGCAAAATTTGGTTCTTTCTTGTGTTTATTTGTGTGAGCTACAACAGTGTGTCTTGGTTGCCTCTGCTGATCGCCTTCAAAGAGACTTGGTGTTTCATCAACTACATCGGAGACTCTACTTCTCGGTAGTCTCCGGTATTTGTGCTAGCCGAGTAATCGACTCAAATTTCTTGGTTTCTCTGTTCGACTCGCTTGACGAGTCTTCTTCGTCTCCTGGTTTGTACCTGGGAATTTCAGCCCGGGCGGTGTCCTCTCGAGTCTTGGGCGGGGCGGGGGCGGTGTTGGTGTTTGTTTCGAGGAGCCGTCTTGGCTTGTCGATTCTCCTCCTTTTGACGATCGGAGAAGGCATTTGAGAGTCCTTCTCGACGGCTGCAGGGCAGTGACACGGTCTTTGGGCAGTGACTCTGCTGGGGGCGGAGCATGTTTGGTTTTCTTTTTTGCGCAGGGGCAGAGTCTTTTCTTGGGCTGCAGGGGGCAGCCTTTTCTTTCTTGGCGGAGAGGAAGCGGTGATCTTCTTGGTCGGTGATTCCCCTTCACCGGTGTCGACTCTCTTGGCATAAGCTCGCTTCGAGCACCGAGAGAGGTTAGCTCGAACATCCTCTTGTTAACATGGAAGGCCTTCCCATGTCTAAGAGGGACTCCTTTCACCTCCAATAGCCGGCCAATCACAGGCCATATCCCGGGGATCCTCCAAATGTGCCATCTTCTTTGAAGGACTTGTTCCCCACGCGTTTTGGCAGATCTGTGTAGATAAACTCAGCCCAGTTTATCTTCTTTTCTTCGATGATTGCAGCCATCACAATCGCTTTGCCTTTTGATAGTTGGTCAAAGTTTCGCCAAATTTGATGTCGATACATTTGGCAACTATGTCCAACAATTTGTGATAATCCTCCTTGATCTTCTCTTGTTTTTTGTGTATATAATTTTATCGGCCAGTCGGACTTGGCTATTTCTTTCCATCGTCGGCCAAGTTTACATCACTTCCTTAATCTCGGTTGCTCCTTCGCGGGTAGTGAGCAATATTCACCAAATCCTCATGGCGGTGATAGTCACCGCTTCCGTGAGAAGATGACTTGATTCCTTCGTCGTGAATCTCGGCATTCACGTAAAATTGTGCGACCTCCTCCACATAGGTCATAGGATATTCCAGCGTTAGAAACGGTTTTAGTCCAGGACGTTTCCAACTTTTCGGCGATTTTCTTCACCAGGGTGTCGTCGGACCGCTTCACCATTCCGTTTAAATCCACCGTCGAACAGGTGTGGATTTGCTTTCTAGCTTGGTAAAGTCATAAGTTGGTGCCATTTCTCAGGATTATATCAAGAAAAATCTCGAGAAATTGATTTGAAGGTTGATAGGGTTTCGAGAGTATTTGCCTTTGCCTTTTGAGAGAAAGATATGAGCAGTTTTTAGAAGTGTGAGAGAGAAACGGACGAAAATGGTTTAAATATGGTTTATGAAAGGGCGTGCAGGCGGTTTTGAATTGTGATCGAAATCAACGGCTTGGATTTTGACGCCTATTGAGCATTTCACGTCTCGTATTTAATGCGGGCAAAGCATTTATATCCAATCATAAGCTTAGTGTGCGGCTTTATGTCCGTACACATCATCATTATCTTTGACGTGTTCCTTAAAACATTCATTAAGTCAAAACGATTGCGTTTTTGTCACTTTGCTCATAAGTTATTGACTTATTTCTTAGGTGATTTAACTCTATTCCTCATGATTCTCTTAGTGACTCGGCCTATCACCGACTTGGTGTATTGTCTTCCGACATCTGGTGATTTTCGGTGATTTTTGTTTTCAGCTCTTTTTCACTTCTTTTTTGTTTCTAATACTCTTCTTTGATTGATTAAATGAGTGTCGGCTCAATTAACCCCAACTCATGCTTGAGTTCTTCAAATCTTGACTCACATAATGGTTTTGTGAAGATGTCGACTAGTTGTTTATCGGTTGAGATGTATTCCAAGATAATGTCCTTCTTTTCAACATGATCTCTTATGAAATGATATCGACATCTATATGTTTTGTTCTTGAGTGCAACACAGGATTTTGAGTGATTGCAATGGCACTTGTGTTATCACACATGATTGGAATTTCTTTTTCTTCAACTTCATAGTCTCTCATTTGTTGTCTCATCCATAGGACTTGGGCTGTTTTGCCCTTGACTATGTATTCGCCTCATTTTGTAGAGGTGGCTATTGAGTTTTGCTTCTTGCTAAACCAGGAAATTAGTCTGTTTCTAAGCATTTGACAGTGCACGAAGTGCTCTTCCCGTCCACTCTGCATCCGGCGTAGTCGAGTCCGAATAGCCAATTAGTCGAATCCACCTTCCTTTGGATACCATAGCCCTTCTTGGCTTCCTTTCAAGTATCTCGATTCTTTTTTTATTTCTTTGTCATATGGCTCTCTTTTGGAGCAGATTGAAATCTTGCACATACACCTACAAAGCAAAGGTGATGTCCGCCTACTTTTGTGAGATAGAGCAATGATCCAATAAGTGCTCGTATCTTGTTTGATCTGAGGTTTGCCATCCGCATCCATGTCCATTTTGTGATGTGTTCATTGGTATTTTTACGAAGACTTCTCCTCCATACCAAATTTCTTCATTAAGTCTCTGGTGTATTTTGTTTGACTTATGAAGGTTCCATCCTTCATTTGTTTTACTTGGAGTCCAAGGAAGAATGTCGACTCTCCCATCATGCTCATTTCAAATTTGCTTTGCATGAGGTTTGAGAATTTTTCACATGACTCTTTGTTAGTGGATCCAAAAATGATGTCATCCACATATATTTGAACAAGCAAAGATACTCTTCTTGTGTCTTGAATTCTGAAAAGTGTTCTATCTACTTTTCCTTTTGTGAATCCATTTTCAGTTAGGAATTGTGACAGGGTATCATACCATGCTCTGGGTGCCTGTTTCAATCCATACAGGGCTTTCTTGAGTTTGTATACCTTGTCTCCAAGAGTCTTTTGCTCAAATCCTGGAGGTTGTTCAACATACACTTCTTCTTCCAATAAACCATTTAGGAATGCACTTTTTACATCCATCTGATATACAATGAAATTCTTATGAGCTGCATAGGCAAGAAACATCCTTATAGCTTCCAATCTTGCTACAGGGGCAAATGTTTCATCAAAATCTATCCCTTCTTCTTGGCAATATCCTTTGGCTACCAATCTTGCTTTGTTTCTTACCACAAATCCTTCCTCGTTCATTTTATTTCTGAATACCCATTTGGTTCCAATAACATTTTGATGTATGGGTCTTTGCACTAGTTCCCATACTTTATTTCTTTCAAACTGATTCAGCTCTTCTTGCATAGCTTGAATCCAATGTGTGTCATCCAATGCTTGTGACACATCTTTTGGCTCTATTTGCGAGATGAAGCATGTGAACATAGCTTCTTGTTGAGTTCGATCTTGTTTTGACACCTTCTCTCATATCTCCAATGACAAGTTCGGTGGATGGTCTCTCGGCCATCTCACATCAGGTTGGAGTGAGTTAGTTGGATTGATCGACTTGCGGCTGTGTTCTTTGTGGTCGCTCTTTCGTGGTCACTTAGCCGCAAATTTTCCATTTGCTTTTGAGATTGACTATCTCATCTTCTTTCAATTGATAATCCGACTTCAAACTTCAAAGATAGGGACTCTTCGTATGATTGGATGATTGACTTATCGGTGACTCTTCAATGTCTTCTCCATTTACATTTGGCTCATCGAATACTACATGAATGGATTCTTCTCGTAACCATAGTTCTTTTGTTGAGTATTCTCGTAGGCTTTGCTTTCATTGAGTATCTAAGAAGATACCTTCATCACTTTAGCATCAAAAGCCTTTTAGGTTGTCTTTGCCATTGTTGTGGATGAAGCATTTACATCCGAATATCCTGAAATATGCAACATTTGGTATTCTTCCATCCGGATCTCATAGGAGTCTTTGTCATTTGTCTATTTATCATACATCTGTTTTGGGTGTAGCAAGTTTGTGTTGATTGCTTGACCAAAATCTTTTTGGTAACCTGCTTCACTAACATGGTCCTTGCCGCTTCTTTAAGGGTTGTTTCCTTCTTTCTCGCAACTCCATTCTTTGTGGAGTCCTTGCTGCCGATAGTTCATGACCAATACCATTCTCAATACAAGATCTTGAGTTATTATTCCATTGACAAACTCGGTTCCTCTATCGATCTTATTTTGATAATGGTTTGACTCTTCTCATTTTGAATCCTCTTCATCATTTTGTGGTAGTTTTTGTAGGGTTTCTTTCTTCTTGCACATGAATATTGTCCATGTATATCTTGAGTAGTCATCTACTACCACCAAGGTGTATTTCTTTCCACTTATCTTTGAATTTTGGTTCCACTTTGGGCCAAATAGATCCATATGAAGCAGATGATATTCTTGTTGAGGATGGGCATGTCTTTTCTTTGACGACTGACTTGATTTGTTTTCCCTTCGACATGCATCACATATACTCTTCTTCTTGTATATCTTGAGTCTGGAAGTCCTTCTACAAGATGACTTCTTGCTAGCTTGTTAATTGTTTTGAAATTCAGGTGACTCGGCTTTTTGTGCCTGACCAACTTGATTCAATTTGTGCTCTTTGCTAGTAGAGGCAGTCTTGGGTGTTGCAGTTGACCAATCCACTACATACATATTCTTCTGTCTACTTCCTTGCAAAGACAACTTCATTTGATTCAATATCTTGATTTGGCATACATCCATGTTGAATCCAACATTGTAGCCCTTGTCACGAGGCGATCGATACTCGTAAGTTGAAGTTGAGTCCTTCAACAAATGCAACATCGTGATTTCTAATCCATTCTCTTGATGGATCCAATGCCTCTTATTTCACCAGGAGCTTCATTTCCTCCAAATATGACTTTGGCTCCTTTGACTTCCTTGAATTTTGTGATTTCTCTTATTTCTGTCATATGTCGG
Source organism: Rehmannia glutinosa (assembly GCA_016081115.2). NCBI lineage: Eukaryota > Viridiplantae > Streptophyta > Magnoliopsida > Lamiales > Orobanchaceae > Rehmannia > Rehmannia glutinosa. The sequence goes on from CM071926.1 coordinate 146,165,986, forward strand.
GGACCAGACCATCCGTCCATGTACCAGGTTCCTTGGCACTCACTGTTCCTTGAACCCGCAATCAAGGAAATTAAATTTTAGGTACCCATACTTGTGCGGGTCCTGAGGGGTTAGAATTGTAAGATGATCCAACCAACCTATAGCCAGATGATTTGACTCTAAGGGGTTGCCATCTATCAGTGCCATAATCATAATTAATCCTGGCAAATTGCTTGGGGATTCTAGGTTCATACAGTTTGTCTCTTTTGTCTGTATACTGCATATGTGTTTTAGCAATTGCCTTCCTTGGGTAATTGTGGTGTTTTTGAGTGTAGTGCCTAGGTACATATGTGTGTGTGATGAAAGCTCTTGTGCTTTTGGAATGGCCTTTCTTTGAGTTCTAGGCCTTTGCCATTTGGGCTTATATTCCGTAAGTCTATCTTTGATAGTTCACATTATTCCAATCAACTTGGCTTGGATATTTTCTACCATTCCCATCATATGTATTTCTTTTATGGATTTTCTGGGATTTTTGGTAGCTCGCTTCCTTTTACAGAGTATTTTACGTTAGGAGTTTCTTTGATGGACTCATTTGAATCTCTTCTCGTTGTCCTTTCAAAGATACTCAATCGGGTGTTTTCCTTTTCCTTTGTAACCAAGGCCGTTTGCTTAGTATTGTGCTTTGGAGTGAAAGTGTGTGCAATATTTAGAGTTTTGGATTTTTCAGGACTCTTCATGACTTGAAGATCCTTTTTCCAAAATTACTCTTGAGGTTTGACATGGCACAAAGGAATTAAATCTAAGCCCTGTCTTGTCTCCACATTCTCTTTGACTCATAATAAGATCATCCAATGATTTAGATGCCTTAGTGAACAAGGCAATAACATTTTTGAGGTCATTCTCCTCTTTTCTATAGCAAAGCAATTTCTCGCTACTAATTTAGCATTTTCGGCCTTTAAACTTTCATTTTCAATGACTATTTGACTTAGAGTACTCGGCTCCTTAGTCGACTTTGAGTTTTGACTTTTAAGTAGGTTGTTTTCCTCATTCAATAGTGTGTGTGAGGATTTAATGTGCTCAAAATCTTTCATCATTTTGCCTAATGAATCATAAAGATCAAGAGGTGATGAAGTGTGTGTGTCACGATCACTATCACTAGTGTCCGAGCTTCTTTGAATTAGATTGTACCTCATCTTCTTGATCTTGTTCTTTGGCCATTAAGCGGATCAAGGCTTCTTCTTGAGTCACTCGAGTAGTCGACTTCACTTGCTCTCGAATCATTTGTCTCTCTTGACTTGGTCGTTTGTCTCGGCGATCTCTGCTGACCATCATTGCCTTTTTCTTTTCTTGTCTTCTTTTTCGAAGACCTTTCTTTCTTCTTCATTTCTGTCTTGTTGACTACAGGATATGAGCGATCAATGGCATAGTGACTGGTTGTCTACAATTCCAACATAGATATTCAGCCTTTTGATCGACTCTTTCTACTCTTGAGTTGTCGGCCCTTTGATACTCAACTTGTTGATGATCCATTCTCTTGGTTGGCCTATCATCCCTTGATTTGGAGGAGAGCCGAGTGTCTTACGGAAGATTCACCCTTTCTCTCTTGTAGTTCTTGTTAAAGAACTTGTTAAACCTTTTGACCATCAAAATTTTATTTCTTCCGGGTCAATTGCCTCTTTGACCTCGACTCTCTTCCCATTTTTGACAATTAGAGCAAATTGTTTTGGGTACAAATTTTGTCTCTTCCTGGTCTTTTTCTTCTCACCAAACTCATAGGCTTTGAGTGTCCGAGAATAGTTCATGGTTGGATGTCTTTAATAGGTCCATGGAATGTCTCGGTGCCATGACCTTCATTTCCCATTCAGTGGAAGACTTTTTAGGATCTTCATACACATTTCCTTCGTGTATATTCCTTTCCAAGTGTAGAAACTGACTCATTTGTGATTTACGTAAACCGAGCGTCTAGTTGATCCGATTCTCTCCCGAGATCATTTTGAAATTTTCAAACTTGACCACTCGATAATTTGTTTTCTTTGATTTGCTTCGAGCCTTCACAAATCAATGTCACTTGTCCCCATTTCTTTAGCCGTTTTACATGATTTGACTTTGTTGAACATGGCTTTGTCCAAGGTTTTGTAGAGGATGTCCTTGGCTACATTATCCAGGTTGTATCTTTTTTGTCATCATTTGTCCATTCAGTTCTTGGTTTTTCAACCATGACTGGTCTAGAGCAACATCTTCTTCTCCTTCAAACCGCAACTCTTCGCATGCAATTTGTGTTCACCTTTAATATTTGTAGAGGCCCATCTTCTATAACTATCCACATCTCATCATGTAATCTTTGATAGATGAGCTCGCATCGAATTTTCCAATCATCAAATTCTTCAATAGTGAACATAGGGATGCGTGTCAAATTTGCTTCCATGATAATGACTTTTAATAAAAAGAGTTTTGAAAGTTTAAGTACTAAAGCGGACTTTGAAAAGTTTGGAGATCTAGTTCAAGTAACCATGCGGAGGGTTCAATGAACCAACGGCTCGATACCACTTGTAGGTCCCAAAGGGGTGTAAGTGTAAGGTTTAGAAGGGGGTTGAATAAACCTTACCAAATTTTCGATTTAGTCCTTTTAAATCTACAGAGTTAATTCTACACATTTGTGTCCTTGATGGACGGTCGAATTAGTCACTCAAGTAGAGTTAATCTCTCAATAGACTCGGTGAGAAATTGATGGAGTAACTCGGTTGTTGGCTACAATTTAACTCATTTGTGGTTTTATTTTCAGTAGGAAGACTTAACACCCTTAAGTTTGATTTTAGAGCTTGATTTAGTACTTATAAATTATCAATTGGATAGCAAATTTATCAGATATAAGCGATTAAAAGTGCGGGAATTTAAATCTTGAAATGTAAATGACATGATAAAGTTTTTATAGAGGTTCGAAGATGGGGTAATTCTTCTACTCCTCTCTTCTCCAACTCCTGGAGGAATCCACTAAGTAATGATCAGTTTACAAAGTGGTAACAGTCCGGATACAAGTCTTGATCACAACGGCCGACTTGATCCTTTGGGACTCGTCCGGGAGACGCCTTGATCACTCGGCTTCTCGTGCGACTCGAACTTCTTCACAGGCATGCCGCTTACTACTGACTCACTTGCTCAAGCTCTTTGGATTTGATCACGAAGCCCTCCAAATGCTTAAGACTTAGTTCAACCTTGAACTTTTCTACAATCCTTCCCTGGAAAGTAGACCCCTTGTTTTCAAAGGTTTCTCTTCAATCTGGTTGAAGTTCTCTTTCCTTCACAGGTAAGTGTTGGATTGATATACTTGAAATGTAGGCTTGAGGATTGAGATTGTTTCGGTTTTCTAATGTGCTTGTATATCTCACGTATGTGTCATTCATGCATCCTCTTTTCTCAAACAAACTCCTCGGCCTTTTATAGTGAACTTTCAAAAATTTGCCCGTTGAAGAGATAGCTTATTTTTTGAAAGTCACTTTGCGTCGTTGGCTTGCGGTTCTTGGAATTCTTGTTTCTCGTATGAATTGTTGTTTCACCTTTTCGAGTTCGACACGGTGTAGTGCTTCCCATTGGTTCATTCCTTTTGCACGCTTCTCGGGGATCGAGCACTCCAAGAAAGGTGGTATGGAGATATTACTTGTTTAAGTAAATCTCTTGATTTCGTGCAACGGTTCTTTTACGATTATCTCGACTTGATTGCATTTCCTTGCTTTCCCAGGTGACTTAGAGTCACTTCCAATCATGGATGACTCTTGTCACTTCAACTTGAGACTTGGCTTTTCTTGAGTTGACTTGATCGATGCTCCACTCATTTTGCATCTCAGCTTTGCTTCTTGATAGAGTTCCGTCTACTCTTCTTTGCCATACTCACTGTCTCACGCAGCAGAGTCTTCCTTCCGATCTTGATTGTCTTCTTGCATGTTAGGGCGTAGTTTGTCTGACTCAGCTTGGCCAGCGGCTTCTATTCATTACAATGCATTTTACAACAAGAATTGGGGTGTGCCAACTTTCTATTCTAAGTTTTACATGGCATTCATCAAAATCTAAACAATAAAATTCCTAACACCCAACCGCAATGTGCCAATGTTAATTTCTTTTTTGTTTTGAGGCCCAGGCAGTAGCAGTGCCCGCCCGTCGGGTCAAAGTGCGATTTTCCTTTTTCAAACGCGATTTCTTCTTTCTTCGCGCCGTTTTTCATCGTTTTCTTCATTTCTCGGCTAACAAATCTGTAGTGACTCTTCATTGACACTATTTGAAATAAATTGGACTCTAAAGACTCTAAAAACACCCAAAATAAAACCAAATTCTAATAAAAAATACTCAAATAAGTTGGTAAAATACCAACTTAACAGCTGCTAATTGATCGTGAAAATCTTTTTACTAAACTGCAAGTGTACAATGTAGCTAGTAGATAGCAGCGAGCAAGGTCGTATTCCTCAGGGATTGAATACAAAACACATAAAGTACAATAAATATCGTATTTCAATTTTATTGAAGCGACCAAAATCAAAGAGTTGTTATCTAATCTAAGCCTAAGTTATCAAATAAAATATTGATAAATTGTTAAATATCCGAACTTCACAAGACATAAACAAATACGAAAGCAACCCTAGGAATATAATCTCAACAGGCTTCATCAATGTAAATTAATGTTTCATGAAAATCAGTTTCTGTATATCTATGGGTTCAATTCCAAAAGTAGTTTATTCCCCCTACCGAAGCAAATAAACAGTTCATTAATACCAATTGCTAGTATCAATTAATGTTTCATGAACACCAGTTTATGTGTATCTATGGGTTCAATTCCTAAAGTAGTTAATTCCCCCTCCCGAAGCAAATAAACAATTGATTAATACCAATTGCTAGTATCCCTACACAACAATTAATATTAACTCCCAAAAGATCTTAGAATTGAAGTAAACCTCCACAAACAGTTATAAGCCTCCCGACTCTATATCCATTTATGTTATGAATTCGTTTTCCGTAAGTTAGAACTCATCTCCCTAATTATGAACTAACAAATAAGACATCCAAATTATTGATCAGATAATCTACAAGAAATAAGCACTCGAATTAATAGAACACAAGAAACCAATTAAGTAAAACTATCAAATTAGAAATAACATTAATACACTGTTTTTATTGTGTCCTAGGATCAAAAAGATTTAGCCTAACATACTTGAAAACAAATTCATAGACAAACTTGAAATCAAATAAGTTGATATTGAATTAAGTAAAAACAAAAGATCTAAACTATGAGGATAGAACCCTTCTTGTCAGGATGGATCCTTCTTCAAAGTCTCGAACTCTTGTGCCTTCGTAGATGCAAAAGGTCTTGTGTCGTTCTTCATTGAATTGTGTTTTTCTCTTAGAAATATGTGTAATTGTGTATTTCCAAGTGTAAAAACCGTCTCCCTTGAGGTGTAGGGCTTGGTCTTCTTTTTATTTTTAGACATAACTGCAAGGATAGAATAATATGATTGATTTAGTGATGATGATGGTGATTCGTACGCGCTAGAGTTTCTTTAACACTATTGGAGCGCCATACTGTGGATGAAGGGTGAAATCGACAAACGGCGCGTGCACGTAGGTCGGAGAAAGTTCGAAGGAGAAATTGAGTAAGAGCATCGCGAAGAAAGTTTTAGACTCCAACAAAGCGAAATTCTGAGCAATGCAGATACGTGGACCCCACCCGAAAGGCATATATGCGTTTTCACCTTTAGTAGCTTTCATAATTCCTTCAGCAAACCTTTCGGGGTTGAATTCTCCAGCGTCTTTACCCCATATCTCAGTGCTCCTTTGCAAAATAATTATTGGGCATGTTACTAGTGTGTCTTTTGGGATTGTGTACCCACCTAATATTGTTTCTTCTTTAACAAGTCTACTGAGTTCCATGGATGATGGGAATAAACGCAACATCTCGTTTAAAATCATTGTTGCCTGCATTGACAATTAATTAAACAATAAATAAAACCCATAGAATTGATTAGAAGTCCATATTTTGTATTCGATAAGGGAAAATAATTTCTTTCATCCTATAAGTTGGATAATCTTGAGATTTAGTTATCTAAGTAGCCATCTTTAAATTTTAGTTCAACATCTTTTAAATATTAGTACATATTTAGTCTTATTTAATTTAACTGAAATTTTGTAAGTTTATATAAAATTGTTGACTATAATCGGTCAGGTGGAAACATGTCAAAAAATATTGCGAATTTCGCTGATTTGGCGCAAAATATTTTGGTCAATTTTTGGTGATTCTACACATCAATTTTTATGTCAAATCACTAAAATCCCTATATATCTTAGACATATTAGCACACATTGGTCCTAGTTAACAATTAGGGTAAATTACATAATTCTGGTCAACACTGGACTAAATGTCCAAATATTTAAAAAATATTGGACCAAAATTTAAGGGTGACTATTTAGAGGATCAAATCTCCAAGTAGTCCAAGTCATAGGATTGAAACTATTTTCCCTTATATTCATTTTGTAGTTTGTATTACATATATGTATTGATAAGTGCGGACATGTGAACAAGTGGATTTATTTGGCAAATTTTTTAAAACTTTTGGCGACCAAACAACTAAAATTGAGAGCTTTTTAAAAATTCTATGACTATTTGGCAAATCATGATTTTTGCAGGACTATCATTGCCTACTTTCTATGGATACAAACTTAAAATTGAAATTTACCCCTTGAATTTATTTTATATTTTATACAAGTCTAGTACCAACAAGAATGACTAAAGTACCCTTAGAGATGAGTGTTGGTACATGCTTACAATATTTCTGTTGGTAAATTTAAAAACTGGTGGTGATTAATTTGACAGTAATGGGTCAGTATATATAGTTTGGAGAAAATAATATTTTTTTGTTCTATTAGAATTCTATAGGTAACTGTAAATTTAGTGACATAATCATTTTGTAGTGAATGAATTAATTAACGAAACCTTAAACTTACAATTTTGAGCTTCCCCAAGTCCTCATAAGTGATTTCTTTTTTGTTGCCTAGTACTTGTACTGCCTCTTCTCTAGCACGAGCTTGCCAGTCTTGGTGAGCCGAAAGCATAACCATGGTCCAAGTCAAGAGATTCGAATTGGTCTCATAACCTGCGTAGAAAAATATCTTGCACTGTCCAATAATATCATCAATAATCCTCTGACGATCTCCATCATTTAAATTTTCCCCATCGTACAATTCTTGCATGAATAAATCCAGTAAGTCCTGATTGGCATGCTCTACTCCAGCCTTTCTCTTTTCTAGTCTTTGATTAATCATGGAGGTAAATGATGCTCGTACGTATTTGTCAATTTCTTTGGCTCTTCGATTCTTTTTGGTTGGGAAATACCTACAATTTTATAGCAACACATGCATGAGTTCCAAAATTTTATGGAATACCAAGTAATAGATAGGGATAATTACAAAAAAAATAAAAGAGCCTGGGATTCGTGCTAATTAGGAAAAAAAATCTTAGGTTTGATTCTGCCTCATTGGAAAAAAAATTAAAAAAAAAAAGGAACCTTACTTTTCTCCAGGTAGAGTTAATGGATTGGTAGCTAATTTTCCCATAAATGCAAGCTCTGAGAGTTGTAAGAAAGTCTGTTTTAGCTGCTCAGTATAGGTAGAGTCAAACATTAATCGCGCCAATACTGAACTAGTAAATACTTCGAGATAGGGGTACACATCAAAGCAACAAGACCCCCCACCCTTTGATGCCATCTCCTTCCATTCATTTAGGGTGTTTTGAGAGCACACTTGAATCGCAGGCACCATTGGCTGTTTTAAGCAACAGAAAAAATAGAATGTCAAGACTTATAGCTCAAAACTAAAGGGCTTATTAGTTTTTTTATTAATTAGGGCATGCTAGATCCAACATATTTCCTGTTCTGATGAAATGTTTTAGATAATGTACCGAACTATTCAACCGGAAACCAGGGCTAAGACTGGTCAAATAAACCTCCAAAAACATCCCGCGGTCAAAACCAGTCGAACTGTTTGGAACCGGTCAGAACAGGCAAAAATTGATTTTAATCTGTTTTTAATTTTTTTATTTCTTTTAGAATTTAAATTTGATAATTCTTATTATAGTTATGTGATTTACTTGAAATTTGAGATATATTATATATATAATATATTTTATTTTTAAAATACATTACATTATTGTTTAATACAATATTAAAAAGAATTAATTAATTTTGATTAAACTGGTTAAATCGGTGGTTGAACAGGTCCGACCCACTAAACACTTACCGGTGGCTTGACTTTACCGGTTTGTTTGCATGTACGCTACATAAAACATTGTTTTGATGACAATGTCAAGTAATGGCAAGTGCAAAATATAAAACACATTCATACCTCAAGATCATTCTTTTAAATAATTAAATTTGAAAGTTAGTAGATGTATTTTTTTCTTTTTTATAATTAGGCCAAATTTTAAGAATAATTTATATAACTTAATTACTCTATTTTAAATTATTCAATAATGATAAAATTCACCTTCAATTTTTCCAAATGAAAAGCGGGGTTCAACTTCATTCTAGCTTTTGCCCACTCTTCACCCTCTTTAATAACAAGGCCGGTAGCCAACATCTTAGCTATTTCATTGGATGTTTTAAAAGACTTATGATATGTATGGTATTTAGTCAGCACTTCTCTAATAACATCAGGGCCCATTACGAATACTCGTGGTCTTGGCCCTGACCAAATGAATGAATAATTTCCTGCATATATGAAATACAAAATTTCAAATTTACAAGAGTGATATATATTTTTTATTTCACTAATAATAATAATGAATAATGTGGATTTTAAATTTTTGATTTGGCAAATTTTAAAATGTAAATCTTACAAGGAAATTCTAATTTAGCTGAAAAATTGCTTATTTGGACCCGAATGTTGATAACATGGACAACAATTAAGCAATTTTTCAATTTGGAGGAAAAATTGACACTTGTTTGCTGACTGTATATACATTTGACAAAAAAATTAACAAAAATGACAAGTAAGCATAGGATGGGTTCCAGCCAAATTATTGGGATCGGAATTCTATTCTAGGTTCTGCTTACTTGTCATTTTTATTTGTTTTTGTCTCAACATAAAATATACAGTGAGACTTCAGCTTAAGTAGCCACTGGTGTCAAAGTTAAAACTCTAGAAAGCATACTTTTTAGCTTACGTCTTAGCCTTGAAGGAGTCAAAATTTTAAAAGAGGAGAACACAAACGTGACAATTTTCCTTACAAATTAGAAAAAAAAAAAATTCCTCGATTTGTCGTTCATGTCATCAACATTCCGGTCCAAATCACTAATTTACAGTTAAATTGGAATTTTTTTTGGCGAAATAGGAATAAATGTCCCAAATTTTTAATGTTACCGAGCTAAAACCAAACATTGATAACTTAGCGGACCAAAAGTCTAAGTAGGCCAAGTTACCATACCAATATTACAATTTTCCCAAAATATAATATATGGCACAGTTAAGATATATATCAATATATAGCTAGCCATACATAATATAACATCAACAAAAAAAAAAATTTAAAATGAAGAGTTTAACTCCGGTTTGCTAATTAAATCTTGGATTCTACATCAGGAAAAAAAGCTTAGTAAAATCGATTATCATACTAAATTTTTCTACATAATTTTCTAGTACCGTATGTCTTTATGGCGTTGAGAATATTTGGCATGATACGCGGCGCAATGTCGTCGTGAATACCAATAGGTTTGGAATAGGCTTCCTTATACATAAGTTCAGCCTCTTTAGTATCCCCAAATAGAAACTTGTAAGAACTTCCTTTCATGCCTTGCTTTCTAAATAACTTCTCAGTCTTCCTTGGTTTCACCCAAACCCAATTGAAAAATTGCCATGCCCACAAAACTAGTATGCCAAACACTGGAATGAGGGCAATTTTCCACATTTTGTCTACTTTAATTTCTGTTGGTAAGGTTTCTTCTAAAGTCCGTTTTATTTATAGATCATTCATTGGCCAAAGAAGTGGTGACTAATGCAAAGAATATTGCTAATAAATGCAGAAATCAAGTGGCAGCATGGCTCATGCATGTGGCTATTTTTTTCTATTTTTGGTAATTGACAATGACTTAATTGGACAAATAAAATCATTGCATGGATGCCTGATACGTCACGATCACTTTTTTGTTTGTTTATTTGACTCAATTATGGATTTGTCACTTGGAATTAAAAAATAAATGTTTTATGTACTTTTAAAAATTGAGAATAATTATATTTTACCTATATTAACTGCAAGAGTGTTTAATTACAAGATAACAGTACCACGATCTGATCAGAACAGAAATTTCAGTAGTATTTATCACCATTTGTAAGAGTGTTGACTAGGGTTCAAACCCTATATCTTTCAATTTCTTTGAAATTTATCTTTTCCCCTCTAACCACCTCTCCCAACTTATTTAAAAACACAAAAACTCTGTCCAGGACCGTCTAACAGTCCGGCCGTTAAACGGATCGACCCGCGGACCCGGTGGTATTTTCGTAATATTAGCGGTGGTGTTTAGTAATTTTCAGGGACCACCGATATTAACAGTCCTTCTGAAAAGTATTAGTTGTCATTCTAAAAAGTATTAGCAATTCTTATGAAATGTATTAGTAGTTCCCTAAAGAGTTTTTTAGTATTTTCCCTGAATATACTCCCAAAATATATTAGCAATCCCTCAAAAGTATTAGTAGTTCCTCGAGAAAGTATTAGTAGTTCCTTGAATATAATTAATTTTTTCTCCCGAAATATATTAACAGACCTTCTGAAAAGTATTAGTCGTCCTTCTAAAAGGTATTAGCAGTTCTTCTGAAATGTATTATTAGTTTCCCTGAATATATAATTAAATTTTTCTCCTGAAATGTATTAACAGTCCTTCTGAAAAGTATTAGTCGTCCTTCTAAAAAGTATTAGATGTTATTCTGAAATGTATTAGTAGTTCCCTGAAGAGTATTTTAGTATTTCTCATGAATATACTCCGGAAATGTATTAGTTGTCCCTCGAAAAAGTATTAGTAGTTTCTAGAAAAAGTATTAGTAATTTCCTAGAGAATAGTTTTAGTAGTGCTCCTACAAAGTATTAGTTTTTCTAATAAAATGTATTAGTATTTCTACATAAAAGTATTAGTCGATACTAATACTTGTCCATTTAGTTCTTCATCTTCAAATACTCGCTATTGCAATATTCATTCGTAAATAAGGATTTTGGTAAGAATGACCTACACATCTCCTCCATATTTCAGTTTCTGATTTACCAAGAAAATGGTCCACAATCAGTCCTCCTCACTCTGATGTCATACTAATCCTTATCTTTTTTCTTGTTAGACCCTTTTATACATCTTTGTTCCTGTATTTAAGAACGTTTTTTACATACAAAACTAATTCTCTTCTTTATATCATCAGAAAGGAAAATCATGTCTGTGAGATTTGTGGGAGGAGCACGACGACCACGGCGTTCGACGACATTCTCGTCGGAGAGCGGGCGGTTCCACCTCGACGCGGCGAAGACGTGGGCGGTGGACTTTGTAGCGGAGAAGGTAGAAACAGTCGTGGATTTGGAGTCGTTGGTTTTTTCTTTTCACGGATCCAGGATCAGGTTTGGATGGGTAGTATATTTAGACCCGTCTAACAAATCTAGATCCGTTTGACGGTCTAACAGGATACTAACTCATTAAAATATTGCAAGATAATAGTGAGGGTTTTTTAGGCTTGATAGTTTATATTATAGAATACATGTTTATTAATTTTGATTATATAGACAATCAGCTTCTTTACAGAAACAAAAATATATTTGACTATTTGTTTTTCTTTCAGAGGGTTTTGTTTTTCGCTTAATTTCGGTGGCGCTTATTTGGGTAATCAAATAACAATTTCAACAAAATTTAAATTAAGAGAGAATCTCTTGTGAGACTGTTTCACGGGCCAAAATCCATTGGACAGAGCCCCAAGACCAAAACCCAAACACAAACCCAATCCAATCAAAACATGAAAAACCTCATTCAGTTTTATCAAATCATGTTGTTTGTAATTTATGTTTCCTTTTTCCCTGTCTTCCTTCTTTTCCCATATTTTTTCTTTTTCTGTTTTTTTTGTTTTTTACCTTCTTCTTGATAGAGCACATGATATCAGTGCACTGAGAAATATAATAATGATCATCAGAGTTCCAATGATAAAGTGCAGCAGCATATAAATCCACCTAAGGGAATCTATGAGCATAATTAGTTGGTTAGAGGTGTACGGATGCATTGTATTTATCACTGCCAAGAATGCAGGAGTATTGGATCTAGTGATAAGTGTCATCATCTTAGCTTGAGAAAAAGCAGAGAATATACCATTATTAGCCAATATAATTGCTTCGGTTTTTGTATAAATGGAGTATTGTACCTTGCTTATTCAATCAATGAAATCATCCTTTATTCTATACTAAATATGGTTATTAATCATCTTTGCTTTGTTAAGTATTCCTTTTCTATCATGGTATCAGATCAGGTATAACCTGCCTCATATACCTCATCTTTCCTTTTTGTTTATCCTTCTTTGCTTTATCTTCTTTCGTATGAGTACTATAAGCACAAGGTCTGGCATAATGCCAACCGGTACTCCTCCTATTCTATCTCAAACCTTTCAAGGGGCAGTTGTTCAACTCCAAAATCAGTTTGTTTCTGTTAATTTAACAGATTCCAACTATCTAATATGGAAACAACAAATTCTCTCTGCCATAAGAGGCTATGGCTTATAAAGTTTCATTAATAGCAAGATTCAACTACCCTCACAGACTTTGGAAGGAACCTCAGACCAACCTCAGGTTCTGAATCCTGATTTCCTTGCTTGGAAGAAGCAGGATCAATTGCTTTCTTCCTGGCTACTTTTCTCTCTTTCTGAAATTTTGTTGATAATGATGGTTGGAATGGAAACCTTTACTCAAATCTGGGAAGCTTTGGAAACAAATTTTTCTACTTAATCTGCTGCAAGAAAAATGCAATATAAACTGCAGTTATCATCTATTAAGAAAGGATCCATGCCCATGAGAGACTATCTCTACAAGGTCAAGTCCTGCTGTGATATTTTGGCTTCAACTGCTCAACCTATTTCTGAAGAAGATCATGTTCTGCAAATTCTCACTGGTCTTGAAAGTGAATATGACCCCTAGTGGTGGCAGCCACCTCTCGATTTGAGTCCTGCAAACTCAGAGAAGTTTATGCCATGCTTCTTAGTTATGAAACTAGACTTGGAGCTGCAAATCCTACTCTTATTAATAGTGAAGGATCCAGCCCCTCTGTTCACTACCTTACTCAGAAGAAACCAAACTATCACAATGGCCCTAATGCTGCAAGCAATAGAGGTAGGGGCCAATCCAGCTTTCCTAGAGGAGGTAGGGCAGAGGTTCTTTCACGGGAAGAGGAGGTAGAGGCTTCAAACTGGAAATAGACCTACCTGTCAAATTTGTAACTACACAAATCATACAGCTGATAAGTGTTTTTACAGATTTGACTCCAACTTTACTCCATCCTCTCCTAATACTACTACATCTGGTCCCTCTAGTCCTCAGTCATTCTCTATCATGCCCCCTCAATAAAGTCATTGGTTGCCAATGCTACCCTCATCTTCTCCCCTTCAATAAACATAAACTTGAGTTTAGATCTCTTCCCAGTACATTTATTGGTTATAGCAATCATTACAAAGGATACAAGGTTTTGTTGCCTAGTGGCAAGATTGTTATCTCTCGTCTTGTTATCTTTGATGAAACCAAATTTCCCTTCTCTACTCCTCCACATACAGTTGCATCCTCTCCCTCTAAGTCCACCACATCCATTATTGGTCCTCCTCGTATCCCTTTAGTTCATTTCCTTTCTCATTCTTCCTCTTCTTCTCCATCTACTCCGTCTCTTTCTACTCCCTATACCCCATCTCCTTAGCCCTTTGATCCACTTTCTGACTCATCCATCAACCAATATATATTACATCCTCTCAGTTTAGCTTTTCTACTGTTCCTTTAATTGTTGAGTTGCCAATTTCATCTAATAAACATTCCTCATCTTTTACTGCTACTAATGTTGCTTGTCCAGCTGCAGGTGGCCATCCCATGGTTACTAGGTCCAAGGCAGGCATCTATAAGCCCAAGCTTTTACTTGCTCATTCCTCTGATGTCGAGTCTTCTTCTTACATTGATGCTCTTAGTCATCCTAGCTGGAAAGCAGCTATGGCTGAGGAATATCAAGCTCTCTTGAAAAATCACACTCGGTTTCTTATAGATTTGCCTCCAGGTAAGCAACTTATTGGTTGTAAGTGGGTCTTTCGATTAAAGAAACATGTTGATGGTTCTATTGCCCGATATAATGCTCATTTGGTAGCTAAGGGATATGATCAAGTTCATAGTTTTGATTACACTGAGACCTTCAGTCCGGTTGTTAAAGCTACCACCATCAGAGTGGTTTTCTCTATTGTTGTCCATTATGGTTAGGGAATCAAGTAGTTGGATGTTAACAATGCGTTCCTTCATGGTGATTTAGACATAGAGGTTTATATGGCTCATCCCCTCAGTTTTGAGCAAGACTATCCTCTCAAAGTTTGTAGGCTTGTCAAGGCTATCTATGGGCTTAAACAAGTTTCTCGGGCTTGGTCTGGCAAATTGGAGCGGGTTATATTAAGTTTTGGTTTCTTATGTTCCAGGGCAGATAACTGTCTTTTCATTAAATATACATCTCAAGGTTTATGTTATGTTAATGACATCTTGGTGACTGAAAGTGATGTGTTCGGAATTTCTCAACTTGTTCATCATCTTGATAATGTTTTCTCACTAAAGGATTTGAACCACATTCATCACTTCATGGGTATTGAGGTCTCTCATACTTCCTCTGGCTTACACCTCTATCAAGAGAAATACATTCAAGATATTTTAACTCGGGCTTCTATGGCTGAGGCCAAGAGTTTACCCACTCTAATGGTTTCTAAATATGGTTGTTAGTCATCTTTTCTTTGTTACGTGTTCCTTTTCTATCAATTCTCCCCCATCTGTTTCAAAATCGCAAGGAGGCATTTTGCGATTGTAGAATTTAATCGCAAGGAGGCATTATGCGATTGTAGATTTTGTGATAATACAACCATAATGATCTATCAATGTTTCCCAAGTTCCCAAGTTCTCATGCAAGCATCAAGAAATATGTTGGGATGCTAACCAAGAGAAAAGACCCCATGTGGATGTGGTCGTAAGGTTGTTGGGAGCAATCAACACTAGCAAAGGAGAATGAATGATATGTATGTTGGAAAAATTGGATCCCACATTCATTCCCCAAGGACAAGCAGAAATAACTGAGAAATAAAATGAAAAATAACAACAATCCACAACACAAGAATTTATGTGGAAACTCCAAAACCAGAGAAAAACCACAGCCCACAGGAAAAGAAAGTTCAATATGTGAAACATTTTACAATCACACAGACATTCTCTCTCCCGATCCCAGTACCCCTACACTCTTACAAACCTTTTGACTAGTTCATACATCTCTCCCAACTCTCCATATTAGGGAATACAATAAAGGAATTGAACTAAAGTCAAACCACAAAGGTTAGAGTGTATTTGACTAGTGCACTTGAAACCACACCATATGGATTCCTTAAATAACCTCAAGGTTCCCATTACTTTTGTTCCACAAGAAATGTGGGACAAAATCTCTTCTTTTATTTGACACAAAACCAACAAACTCCAACTTAGCGAAATAAAAGAAGCTCCATTATCTTCACCAACAGTCATTACTCTCAAATCGGAGAATCATCATTCTCAAACTAGAGAACTCTACTCCACCATATGAGTAGACCACTTAGAATAAACCATTCTAATAATTCTTTGGCACATGTCGAAAAACCCGCTGAAATTTATCTTGCAACTCCCAGCTTTGGGCTCTCCTGGAAGTCCTTCAGCCATCGCCATAAAAACACACCTTGTATCAATGCCAACCGCTACCCATGTGTAAATTCCCCCCCACACCCTACATTCATGTTAAGCCAATGCCCATGTGAAATTCTACCACACCTGGCATCCATGAGAAGCCAATGCTCGTGCGTAAATTCTTGGACATGCTAACATAACTACATCCTCTTTCATGACAACTCACATGCCAAAATGACATATATTTTATCATCAAAGAAGATTCTCATTGTCACAATATTAGTGCAGACAGCGTTGTTTACGGATCAACACCACCTCTACTTTGACAGTTCACGTTCAAAGCCTTGTGTAACTTGGATTGTACAATCACATCCTTGACTTATACTTTCCATAAGCCAAAGTTGAACTTTCCATCAAATTTCTCACATGTTTAACCACCCTAGCCTGATGAACAACCGCCTCTAAATGAGACCCACTGAAACCCACTCAAGAAATCTTTTTTAATGTGGAAGGTTAGACATCGCTACGACTACAAAGCATACTCATAGTTTCAAGAGACCCGACCCGAGCACTGATACCACTTGTTGGGAAAATCGGATCTCACATTCATCCCCTAGGGATAGGCAGAAATAATTGAGAAATAAAATGAAATATAACAACAATCCACAACAAAAAACTCCAAAACCGGAGAAAAACCACGGCCCACAGAGAAAGAAATTCCACTATGTGCAATATTTTTACAATCACACAAATATTCTCTCTCCCGGCCACAATACACTCACACTCTTACAAACCTTTGACTAACTCACACCTCTCTCCCAACTCTCCATATTAGAGAATACAAGAAATGAATATAACTAGAGTCAAACCACAAATGTTAAAGTGTATTTGACTAGTGTACTTGAAACCACACCACATGGGTTCCTTAAACAACTCCAAGGTTCCTATCACTTTTGTTCACAAGCAATGTGGGACAAAACCCCTTCTCTTATTTGACACAAAACCAACAACGTAGGCTATGTTTGTTTAATTCCCCTCGATCGTATTTACTTTCCCACCTCTTTCTCTCAATCACCACCCAAACATATATTACGTTTTCCAATGTATTTCTCTACTAATTCACATATTTTCAAATAAATTACATCAAACATCTTTTCTTCCATAAACTTCCCTGAATTAACTTCAATCACCAAAGAAACATACCCTAATTTTTTAGTTTTATTTTTCAATTATCTTCCTTCTATGTGAGCATTTGGAATACTTTGCCACATTCATTCATTTACGTGAATCTATACTGACATTTATTTCGTTTTCAACATATAATATTCTTTTATTTGCAAGGACTTATTTCACCATGTAATTGAGGTTTTTAAGCTTTGAAACTCCACCAATAAAGATTTTAAGTTTCAGATCTAGATTTTTTCACCCTCTTCAAGTTTTGGTTTATGGCGAAAATGAAGTCAGAAGAAAAACAAAGGAAAAATTAGGAGAAATATTACACATTTAATTGAAAAGTATTACATGTTAAATTAAAAAGTATTACTATTTTCAGTGAAAAAAATTAAATGTTTAACTATGAAAAATTACACGATGAACAAAGAAGTATTACTTATTCGCAGAAAAAGTATATAGATTTGAGAAAATTAATACTTGTTCCTTAAAATTATGTCAGTTTTATTACTTTGAAAATAGGTATTATTCAGATTAAAAGTAATATTTTTTTCAGAAAAAACTAAAACTTTTTAATTATCATCGCATTAATATGTTAGCCTAATAATAGGGGATCCGTCTCACAGATTTAGACCGGTGAGTCAGACTTATATGAGTTGAGTAGGTCTCTTGTAAGACCGCGTAAGACGGATCCCACCGACCCGCCTTGATGCCCACCGCTTGACCAAAGACTACTACCCCACCCGTTATATTAAAAAAAACTTTGCACGCTTGTGGAATTGAACCCGCGGCCTCTACATCCTTAAGGTGGTGTTTTACCACTACACCACTAATGCTTGTTGTACAATTTCAGTGTAACCATGTATATAAAGTCATTCATAAATACGCCTGGTAAATTGAATAAAAATTAAAAACGCCTCTAAATGAAGAGGCTAAGAATCGAACACAAGTCTATTAAAAAACATGATACATTATCTCAATAAATGGATACTTATAAAAGTGTTACTTTAACTACATCATATTTTATTTTTATTTTTCCTCTTTTTTTGTTCCTAGTTTGTAATCTGTTTTAAGGAATCTGATGTTTTATCTCAACAAACGGATATTTTTACTTATAAAAGTGTTACTTTAACTATATCATATTTATTTTTTATTTTTTCTTCTTTCCTTCATTTCTAATTTGTGACTATATTAAACAACATAATATTTTATCTCAAAAACTAGATACTTTAAGTATAAAATTGTTACTTTAATATGTTATATATATATATATTATAATATATTCATAATTTGAGGCTATATTAAGAAACATGATACTTTATCTCAAACAATAGATACGTTAACGTATAAAAGTGTTACTTTAACTCTGTTTTATATATATATATATATATATATTATAATATATTCATAATTTGTGACTATATTAAAAAATATGTTACTTTATCTCAAAAAACAAATACTTTTACTTATAAAAGTATCACTTTAACTCTATCATATTTATTATTCATCTTTCTTTGTATTTATTATTAAAAATATAATAATTTATTTAAAAAAACAAATATTTTTATTCTTAAAACATGATATTTTGTCTCAAAAAATATATATTTTTACTCATAAAGGTGTTACTTTAACTCTAATATATTTATTTGTTCTTCAATGTAATGTAATATTTAATATCATAAAAGTATCATATTTAATATCAAATGTATCACTATTTCTAGCACAAGTATCAGTTTTTCAATGGAAAAAACATTAGTTACAAGACTAGAACGAGTACATTAAAAAATCCTATTTTTTGAATATGTAAAAAATTAAAGTATCAATGTTCACCTTAAAAGCATCATATTTATTACTCAAAAATATCACTATTTTAGGATAAAGTATCACTTCCAATTTAGAGTATTTAAATTTTTAAAATGAATGGATGATAATGAAGCTTTATATTCATGGTTATATTGAAGGTTATACTAAATATGCACATAAAGAAGCAGTGATCTAGCGGTAGAACACCACCTTACCTTTATTAAGGTCGCGGGTTCAATTTCCCTGTGAAGCTCTTTTGTTTTTAAATAAGAGGGTCTGGGCATTGGGCGGGTAGGTCTTTGGATCGGGCGCAGCGGGTGGGCTGGGCGGGTGGGGGACTATTAATTGCAGTTTTTTTTTTTAAATTGACAGCTGTCAACGCGAGTTGGGGCTGGGGCGGGTCGTGGGTCGCGGTAGGATCCGTCTTATGGAATAGGATCCGTAAGACCGTCTTACCTGAGTTTTTGCCATATGAGTTTTGCCAAAATCTGATACTATACTAAATATTGAACTAAATTAATCAGTTTGATTCGATTGTTTTTTCTTTCTACTTTTTGGTTTGGTGTTTCGGTTAACTAATTTTTCTAAACTTTAAAAAAAAAATGAGGAAACAAATAGTACAGCAAACAATGGAATTATGTCAATTTTCAACATTTTGTCCTACGGACCCCTTTAGACGTCATAGAAGATTGGTTTTACATGTTATCCAAAGAATTTGGGGGAAAAAACTAAAATAATAATAATAACAAACATTAAAAATAAAAAAAAAACTTGGAAAATCAAGTGGCCACAAAACGCGTCGATTTCTCACACCGCACGGAAATATAATACGAACTAATACATTATAAAGGGTTAGAGTTGAGGTTTAATTGACGGATTAGATTGGGTCGAACCTGATAAGGAAACTTAATATTTGATTTTCTGATTTTCTTCCATATTTACTAGGGTTTTTATTGCTTTTATACCATACTGATTGATTTGATTTTCTTCCCATATTTAGGATTGTCTTGATTGGTTCTTACCATATCATTGATAATATTGATTGATTTGTATCTGTCTTCTATAATTAGAGGAGGCATGTTGTAACTTATATAAACTCCATTGTCATAGGGGTGTTCCTCGAATCAAATTAATCAAATGGAATTTTTAAAACTTCAATTCGAAATTCGATCCTAATTCGATTAATTTCGAACCAAATTTAATTGAATTGGATTTATCAGTTTTCGAATCGAATTCGAGTCAATCCTAAAATCCAAATTTATCTATAAATCGGGCACTGTTTTATTTCGACTCATATTTTTCAGATCCAAACCCCATATTTTTCATGTAAAATTTTTATTTTATTTTTAACAAAAGAATTCGATAATGAAACTAAAACATAAGCAAAACCATACAAATTATCAAAACTATACACTACAACAAAACAATCAAATTCCAACAAAATAATTCCAACGAAATAGAAAACTGTTGAAATTTTTAAAATTCCAACGGAAATTCCAGTGCTACATTATACCATTGGAAAATTCCAATAAAAAGTTCTAACGGTAAACAGAATTGTTGGTATAAAATGTCGAAATTCATGTTGGAATTTGAAATTTCAACGGAAATTCCAACACCACAATAAATCGTTGGAAAATTCCAACAGTAATAATAAACTATTGAAAATACTATTGGAATTTTAAAAATTCCAACAGAAATTCCATTGCTAAAACATACCATTGGAAAATTCCAACAGTAAACCAAATGTTGGAATTAATCATTGGAATTTTTGTTGGAGTTTTTAAAATTCCAACGAAAATTCCAATGGTACAACATGTTGGAAAATTCCATTAGAAATTCCAATACCATTGGAAAATTTCAGTAGAGGTTAAAAGATTTGATAGTATTATCCATATCAATAAAATATATCTTCTCTTCTGGAGTCAATCATATTGAAACTACGTAGTTATGTGTTTGACTTGGGACAAATTGATGATGGGTGACCTACTGGAAAGTTAAAGATATTAGATAATGAGATAAATTGATTAAATATTCCAACTGATATATACCATTGGACTAAATTTCAATAGTATAACTCCGTTGGAATAACTGTTAGAGTTTTTTTCCAACGATTACATATATTCCAATGGTATAAATTTGTTGGAATTAGTGTTGGAAAAAATATTGGAGTTTTTTTTCAACTGTTGTATATTCCAATGGATAAATAATGTTGAAAAATACTTTTGGAATATTTTTTTTATTGGAATTTCCATTGGAATTTTGCCATTCCAATGGTCATTTTACCAACGATGCATTTTATGTTGGAATTTCCGTTGGAATAGATAATTCCAATAGTAATTGGCCAAATTCCAACAGATTTTTCTCGTTGGAATTTCCTTGTTTTCTTGTAGTGATATAGTTACTTTAAAGATATTACAAAACTAAAGACAAAATACTTTTTATGCTAAAATATATTAAAATCGAGATCATATTGTTCTTCGTTGAAATAAAAACATATTGTTCTATTAAGTTTATGTACATCATAAGACAATTCATGAACTACGCAAAAAATATTGTGACTTTGAAATGAGATTGAACTATGAAACTAGCTATGACTAATGTTATAGTTCTACCTCAACAGTTTTTTATAATAGCCATGTGAAATTAGATGTTGTTTATATATACATCAACTAATTATATTTTTTCTATTTGCATATGCAATTTATATCTCCATAATGTTTCAAATGTATAATATATAAATTAAATTTGAATTATAATTGAGTTCGAATTAGTACACGAATCCGAATTGAAATACGAATATGGATCAATACTCGAATCGAATTTACTCGAATTTCACCTCGAATTAGGATTTTCGAATAGAATTCGAAAAAAAATCCTCAATTCATTATTCGATTCGAATATTCATATTCGAAATTCAAAAATCCTAATTCGAAATTGAGATTTGAATTCGAGTCGAATCGAATTGATTCAAAAAATGAACACCCTACATTGTGGAAGGATCGGAATGAAGTGTGCCATATTTTTCCAGCTAATCTCTTAACTTCTTTATGGTATCATAATACTGTCCTAGGCAGCCTTAATTTTTTCATTCTTCAAATTCCTCTCTCATGGCTGCAGAATCCAAATCCTTTTACATTACTAAAACTACTCCAAATAGAGTAGATCAGGACTGGGTTCTAATTTAATTAGTACAAGAAAATGTGGCATTAGATTGATTATAGTCATTAGTAGTACGTTTTATCTATGGTCCTCTAAGTTCCATTATCTTGGGATGAGATGATTTGGTATTCTTATTTTCAAGTACGTGCAAATTATTATTATTTTAGTTCCAATTTTATCTTCTATGTTTCATTAATAGAGAGTTCTCAAATAAATTTTATTTTCTAAAACCATTTTTTTCAAAAAATAAAAACATTTTATTTAAAGTGATCTAGACTTAATTGCAAAATAAGGACAATATTTATACCATATTGGCAAAGTAGGACACTAAGTTTGCGGGCTTTCAATTTAGGATAATAACATTAAAATTTTAGCAAATTGAGCACGAATTCAATTCGGGCTAATTGTCTTGTGGACCTCAATGTTGAGCCTGAATTGTCAAATTTAAGTTAATTGCTTATGTGCGAAAAATAATTTCTTATGGCACATAAATTAAGTCTAAAAATTATTATAAAAATTTACTAATATACAAATTTGAAAATCTTAAAATCAATTTAAAAGATTTACAAATTAACAATTAGAATGTAAAAATATACAAAATTAAATGTGGAAAATATAAAAAACAAATAATAAAAATTATTAAATAAATCATAAAATAACTAAATAAAGCCTAAATTTGTGAAATAAGATCTAAAAAATTATTTCATATATATATAAATTACCGAATAAATTTATTTTATAATTCTAAATTACTGATTGATTTTCAAATTTTTAAATAAATATTAGATTTAATAAATAATGTTTATTTGGATTTATTCAAATAATTTCAAAATTTATTCCGTAATTTTCACATATATTAAATAATTTTATTAATCTTATTTTCACATTTTTAGACTTTATTTAGTTATTTTTAGATTTATTTAATATTTTTTAGAATTTTATGTGTGTATCTTCCATATTATTTTTAAGTATTTATAATTTAAATGTTAATTTTAAATTTTTAAAATAATTATCAGATATATTTTCATATATTTAGACTCAACTTGTTAAATTTGTAAATTTTTAAATTAGTTTTAAAATTTTCAGATTTATTTGTAAATTTTTAAAATAATTTTTAGACTTAATTAGTTTATGTGAGCTGAGCAATTATTTTTGGCTCATAAACAATTAGTCTAAATTTGGAAAATTTGGTTGAACATTGAGGTTCATATGGCAATTAGCTCAAATTTCCTTTGTCCTCAATTCGCCAAAGTTTTTAGTAATTGCCCTAAATTGAAAATGATATCTAACATCAATGTGCATTGTTCTTGAATGCAACACAGGATTCTGAGTGATTGCAATAGCACTTGTGTTATCACACATAATTGGAATCTCTTTTTCTTCAATCTCATAATCTCTCGATTGTTGTTCTCATCCATAAGATTTGGGCAACAACAAATGCCGCAGCCTATGAACTCTTGTTGTGGATGTGGTTATTGAGTTTTGCTTCTTGCTAAACCAGGAAACCAATCTATTTCCAAGCATTTGACATGTACCAGAGGTACTTTTCCTGTCAACTCTGCATTCAGCATAGTCAGAGTCTGAATAACCAATAAACTTGAATCCACCTTCTTTTGGATACCATAAGCCAACTTCCTGGCATCCCTTCAAATACCTTAGGATTCTCTTAGCTGCAGTCATGTGGCTCTCTTTTGGTGCAGATTGAAATCTTGCACATACACCTACTGCAAGGGTGATGTCTGGCATGCTGGCTGTTAAGTAGAGCATTGATCCAATAAGTGCTCTATATCTGGTTTGATCTACAATCTTGTCATCTGTATCCATGTCCATCTTGACTGATGTGTTCATTGGTATTTTCACAGAAGACTTCTCTTCCATACCAAATTTCTTCCTTAAATCTCGGGTGTACTTTGTTTGACTTATGAACGTTCCATCCTTTAATTGCTTGACTTGAAGTCCTAGGAAGAAAGTCAGCTCTCCCATCATGCTCATTTCAAATTTGTCTTGCATGAGGTTTGAGAACTTATAACACAACTCTTTGTTTGTGGATCCAAAAATGATGTCATCCACATATATTTGAACAAGCAGTATACTCTCTCCATCTTGAATCCTGAAGAGTGTTCTGTCCACTTTGCCTTTGGTGAATCCATTGTCAGTTAGAAATTGAGACAATGTATCATACCATGCTCATGGTGCCTGTTTGAATCCATATAATGCTTTCTTGAGCTTGTACACCTTATCTCCAATAGTCTTCTGCTCAAAGCCTGGAGGTTGCTCAACATAGACTTCTTCCTCTAACAGTCCATTTACAAATGTACTCTTCACATCCATTTGATATACAGTGAAGTTCTTATGTGCAGCATAGGCAAGAAACATCCTTATTGCTTCTAATATTGCAACATGAGCGAATGTTTCATCAAAATATATTCCCTCTTCTTGGCAATACCCTTTGGCTACCAATCTTGCTTTGTTTTTACCACGATCCTTCCTCATTCATCTTGTTTCAAAACCCATTTTGTGCCAATAACATTTTGATGGGTTGGTCTCGCACCAATTCCCATACTTTGTTTCTTTCAAACTGATTCAACTCTTCTTGCATGGCTTGAATCCAATGTGTGTCATCCAATGCTTGAGACACATATTTTGGCTCTATTTGGGAAATAAAACAAGTGAACATTGCTTCTTATTGAGCTCTGGATCTGGTTCTTACACCATCTCTAACATCTCCAATAACTAACTCTGGTGGATGGTCTCTCAGCCATCTCACATCAGGTTGGAGTAAGTCAGCTGGGTTCAACCGTCTCGCAGCTATGTTGTCTTGAACGCTCGTTCATCTTCATTCAGTTGTTGACTCTCCAGCTGTCTTTGAGATTCATCTATCACATCTTCATCTTGGTTGATTGCTCTTACTTCAGCTTCAACATAGGGACTCTTCTGCATAGTTGGTTGATTCAGCTTATCAGCTAACTCTTTAATGTCTTCTCCACTCACATTAGGTTCATCAAAAACCACATGAATAGACTCTTCTGTGACCATAGTCCTCTTGTTCAGCACTCTAAAAGCTTTGCTCTCAGCTGAGTATCCTAAAAAGATACCTTCATTAGCTTTAGCATCAAAAGCTTTCAAATTATCTTTGCCATTGTTGTGGATGAAACATTTACATCTGAATATCTTGAAATACCCAACGTTTGGCTTTCTCCCGCCCGATTTCATAGGAGTCTTGGTTAATTTCTCGTTAATCATGCATCTATTTTGAGTATAGCATGTTGTGTTAATGGCTTGACCCCAAAATCTCTTAGGCAATCGACCGACCTAACATGGTTCTTGCGGCTTCCTTGAGAGTTTTGTTCCTTCTTTCAGCTACTCCATTCTGTTGTGGAGTTCTTGCTACTGATAACTCATGAGCAATACCATTTTCACCACAATACTGAGTAATTATCCCATTGACAAACTCAGTTTCTCTATCAGACCTTATCTTTATAATAGTTTGGCTCTTTTCATTTTGAACTCTTTTCATCACCGAGGTAACTTCCGCAGGTTTCCTTCTTTTTGCACATGAAGATTGTCCATGTATATCTTAAATAATCATCCACCACCAGTAAGGTGTATTTCTTTCCGCTTATGATGACTGGTTCAACAGGACCAAATAGATCCATATGCAACAGATACAATATCCTTGTTGAAGAAGGACTAGGCTTATCCTTAAATGAAAATTTTATTTGCTTTCCCATCTGGCATGCATCACATACATTTTCCTTCTTGTACACTGAGTCTGGCAATCCTTCCATAAGATGACTCCTTGCAAGCTTGTTGATTGTCTTGAAATTCAGATGACTCAGCTTTTTGTGCCACAGCCAACTTGATTCGGCTGTACTCTTTGCTAACAGACAAGTGCTTGGTGTAGCAGTAAACCAATCTACCACATACATATTCTTCTGTCTTGATCCTTGCAGCACTATTTTATTTGATTCAGCATCTTTGATCTGGCACACTCCCATATTGAATCCAACATTATAACCCTTGTCACAGAGTTGGCTGATGCTTAACAGGTTGAAGTTGAGGCCTTCAACATATGCAACATCTGTGATTTCCAATCCATTTTTCTTGATGGATCATGTGCCTTTGATTTCCTCTGGAGCTTCATTTCCTCCAAATATGACTTTGTACCTTTGATCTGCTTGAATCTTGACAGGTTATTCTTGTTCCCTATCATATGTCTGGAACAGCCACTGTCCATGTACCAGGTTCCTTGGCACTCAGTTGTTCCTTGAACCTGCAATCAAGGAAATAAATTTTTAGGTACCCATACTTGTCTGGTCCTGAGGGGTTAGTGCTGTAAGATGATCCAACCAACCTATGGCCAAATGATTTGACTCTAAGAGGTTGCCATCTATATGTGCCATAATCATAGTGCACATTAGCAAATTGCTTGGGGTCTTTAAGTTCATACAACTGTCTCTTTTGTCTGTATGCCTGTGTGTGTTTTAGAAATTGCCTTCTTTGGGTAGTTGTGATATTTCTGAGTGTAGTGCCTGGGTGCATATGTGTGCTGATAGTAACTCTTTTGCCTTTGGAATGACCTTTGATGAGGTTTAGGTCTTTGCCATCTAGGCTTGTAATCCATTGGTCTTTGCTGATATTTCACATTGTTCCAATCAGCTTGGCTTGGGTAGTTTCTACCATTTCCAACATGTGTGTTTTTCTGATGAAACTTCTGGGGTTTTTGGTAGCTCTGTTTGTTCTTCACATAGTACTTTCTATTTGGAGTTTGTTGAGGAACTTGGCTGGATTTCTTCTCAGTTGTCCTCTCAGCATACTCAACTGGCCGTTTTCCTTTTCCTTTGTATCCAAGGCCAGTTTGTTTGTGATTTTGTTTAGGAGTGAATGTGGGTGCAACATTTGGTGTTTTGGATTTTTGAGATGTTTCATTGCTTGAAGATCCTTTTTCCAAAATCACTCTAGGAGATTGACTGTGCACAAAGGAATTGAATCCTATGCCTGTCTTATCTCCACATTCTTTTTGACTCATGATAAGGTCATCCAATGATTTGGATGCCTTTGTAAATGAGGCAATCACATTTTTAAGATCATTTTCTCTCTTTTCTACAGTAGTTATCTCTGCTGATAGTTTAGCATTTTCAACCTTCAGCTCTGTGTTCTCATCAGCTATGTGACTTAGAGTACTCAACTCCTTAGTCAACTGTGAGTTTTGGCTTTTGAGCTGGCTGTTTTCCTCATTTAGAAGTGTGTGTAAGGATTTGATGTGCTCAAAGTCTTTCATCATTTTGCCTAATGAATCATAAAGATCAGTGGGTGATGAAGTGTGTGTATCACAATCACTATCACCTGAATCTGAATGAGATGAGTTAGAGTGTACCTCATCTTCTTGGTCTGGTTGATCTTGTTCTTTAGCCATAAGGCAGATCATGGTTTCTTCTTCATAATCACTTGAGTAGTCATCTTCACTACTCTCTGAGTCTGCTGCTTCTTTAGATTTAGTTGTCTCAATCAGGTTTCAAAGCAACAACATGGCTTTTTTTCTTTTCTTGTCTTCTTTCTCTCAAGACCTTTCTTTCTTCTTCATTCCTATATTTGTTGATGGTGGATAGGAACAATCAATCGCAAAATGTCTTGGTTGTCTGCAGTTCCAACACGGGTTCTCGGCTCTTTGATCGACTCTTCTTTCGTCTGGGTTATCGGCTCCCGATATTCAACCATTGATGCTCAATTCTCTTGGGTGGCCTTTCTTCCCTTGACTTACAGGGAGCTGAATGTCTCTTGGAGGTTTCACCCTTGTTTTTTTATAGTTCTTATTGAAGAACTTGTTGAATATTTTAACCATTAGGAAATTTCCTCCTAGCCTATGGCTTCTTTCGGTTCAGCTCTCTTTCCATCCTTGACTATCAATGCAGCTGTCTTGGGTACAGTTGTCTCCTCTTGATCTTTTCTTCTCCGCTCAAACTCGTAGGCTTTGAGGTCTAAGAATAGCTCATGATGATTGGATGTTTTTTAGAGGTCCATTGAATGTCTTAGAGCCATAGTCTTCATTTCCCATTCAGCTGGAAGGCTCCTTAAGATCTTCATACACATCTCCTTTTGTGTGTATTCCTTTCCTAGAGCTGAAAGCTCATTTGTTATCTCAGTGAATCTTGCATCCAGCTGATCCATATATTCTCCTGCAAAACATTTTGAAATTTTCAAATTTTTGAACAGCAACAAATAATTTATTTTCTTTAATTTGCTCTGATCCTTCACAAATTAAAGTTAGTTTATCCTAGATTTCTTTTGTTGTTTTGCAGGATTTGACTTTATTGAACATTGCTTTGTCCAAAGTTTTGTAGAGTATATCATTGGTCACATTGTCCAAGTTGTATCTTTTCCTATCATCATTTGTCCACTCAGTCCTTGGTTTTTCAACCAGGGCTAGTTTTTCTTCAGCAGCAGTTTCTTCTCCTTCAGTTGCAGCTGCTCTCCTTACAGTTGTGTTCACTTTGAATATTTGCAGTGGCCCATCCTCTATCACAAGCCACATTTCATCGTGTAGAGCAGATAGATGAGCCTGCATACAAATTTTCCAGTCATTAAATTTCTCAACAGTGAACATAAGAATGCGTGTCAAATTTGCTTCCATAATAATAACTTTGCTAAAAATGAAAGATTTTAAAAATTCAAGTGTTTGAAACCTTTTTGAAAAGATAGAGATCTAGTTCAGTAACCAGTGCGGAAGACTCAATGAACCAACCGCTCTAATACCACTTGTAGGTCCCAAGGGGTGTAAGTAAGGATTAGAAGGGGGGTTGAATAAACCTTACCAACCTTTTGATTTTAGTCTTTTTAAAATCTTACAGAGTTAACATAAACAGTTGAGTCCTTGAGGGATGCTAAGTTGGTTATTCAAATAGAGTTAGCCACTCAATGCATTTCGATAGATTTGTTGATAGAATAACTCAGTTGTTTAACCTGAACCTTAACTTGGTTGTGTTGGTTTTATCAGCGGAAGACTTAACACCTTTTGATTTGTTTTAAACTTGTTTTAACACTTGATATTAGCATTTGGTTATTAATTAGTTGGATAGCAAATAAGTTTATCAGCAGATATAAAGTGAGTATGCAGAAATGTGCTGAAAAATAAATGACACAGTTGATTTTTATAGAGGTTCGAAGATGGGGTAATTCTTCTAATCCTCTCTTCTCCAACTCCTGGAGGAATCCACTATGTAAAAGATATGTTTACAAAGTGGTCGAGCCTAGAGACACCTTGGTCACACGCGGTTGGCTTCTCTTCCGACTCGAGCCTTCTTCACAGGCGCTATCTTCTTTACGTCACTCACTTTTTCTCAAGCTCTTGGATTTGATCACGAAGCCCTCCAATAACTTGATCTTGGTTCGACCTTGAACCTTCCTACAATCCTCCTGGATGGTAGACCCATTTTGATTCTTCAAAAGTTTCCTCTTCAACAGTTTGAAGTTGTCTTTCCTTTATAGCTTTGTGTTGGATCGATTTTCTTCGAGTTTCAGGCTTGAGGATTTGCTTGAATATACTTGAGAATATTTGCAGGTTTACAACTTGAATATTTCTTGTTTGTTCGTGGTTCGTAACCTTTTCTCAATGAAATTCCTCAACCATTTATAGTGAACTTTCAAAAATCTACATGTTGAAGAGATATGCTGATTTCAAAAGTCACTAGTGTTCGTTGGCTTGTCTTTTGTTGGTCCTCAATCTTGAGATGTAGACCCTTCCTCGTATTAAATGAGTTTGCAAAGATTTCGAGGTTCTAACACGAGGTGTAGTGCTTCCCATTGGTTTATTCCATTTGCACGCTTCTGGGATGAGCACTTTAAGACCTGGCAACATGGAAGTATTACTTATTTAAGTAATGTTCTTGACTTCTGTGCAACGGATTCATTTTAGTTAACTCCTCTTGGTTGTCGCTTTTTCCCAGGTGACTTGAGTCCGCTTCTAATCATTGGATGATCGATCAGATCACTTCAACTTGAGACTTGGCTTGAGTTGACTTTGATCGACTCTTCACACAGCTGTTCCTAAGCTGATACATCTTCAGTCGAGTTCTTGATCTTCTATCTTGGCCATACTCTTGTTTCACAATGAGTCTTCACTCACGATCTTGATTGACTTCTTGTATTTCCAGGCGTAGCTGACTTGACTCAGCTTTTCCAGCCCTATCTATTACAATGCAAATTATAAGGAAAATTTGGTGCCGACTTTCTAGTTTAAGTTTTACATGGCATTCATCAAAATCTATAAAATAAATTTCCCAACAAGGAGATTACCTATATAAGCGAGAAGTAATGGTCATTTCAAAGAAATGCTTATGAATCTAAGGTATGGTCCAGGGCCGAATGGATATAACGTGAGAACAGCGAGTGTTGGAATTGTTATTGTGTAAGTACTGTTGTCTCGGTTTACACAAATGACTGAGTAGTTCAAGACATCGCGTCACAAAGCAGCTAGTAAATCCGATAGTATTTTACTAAAGCAGGTTCAAGGCCACGAGCTACCTATCCAGATGCAATAACAGTTCACCGAGACTTTCAAGCGAATCTGCATATACGCATGCATTAATTTCATTCATGTGGGGGATTGTTGGAATTTGTTTGGTAAAATAGTTGTTGACCCGATTTTACCCAAATAATTAAATGGTTTCCATTAGTGAAAAATGGAATTAAATTATTTGTAAAAATTCTACAAAGAGAGTAGATGAGAATAGCATTTGAATTTCTCAAAACCAATTACGGGTGAATGAAAAATTAATGCTAGAAGTTTGCCACTTAAAATTAGGAAAGGTATGGAAAATAGAAAATATGGGGAAGAAGAAATGCTCCATCCCAGATAGGAAGAGGAGACAAAGTTTGGTCACTTTATAAATCACAAGTTGGACTTATGGGTTTGGGCCTTTGAGGGCACCCAAGTTTTTAAAGGGGTGAGGACATACATGTTTGTAGATTTAGTTCAAACCACACGCGCGCGCCCCGCCACCGCCCGCTGGCCCAGCCCAGTCCGGGTTGTGGGTCGCGGTCCGTGGGCTTCGGCTTGGGCTTCAAGGCCCTTATTCTTTTTGGACCAAAAACCTTTAAAATTAGTTAATTAATTTTTTAATTAATTAATTAAAGTTTCCAACTGAAAAGTGTTCACATCCGAGCACGGGTGGATGCACGGCCCGTGCGTCGGGTCGTGCGTCAAGTTGAAACTTTGTCATATCGTTCGCATCCAAGCATGGGCACACGTATGGACCATGCGCCAGGTCATGCGTCGATGTGAAAGTCTGAACAGATGCACCTGTTCGCTGTAAACATGTCTTTTCGAGCCAAAAGACATGATCCTTCCATACAGGCACCTGATGCCTATAAATTAGAATCCCCTGCAGATGAAAATACATACGAAAAACACAACACATCAGCCTAATAATCGGTCATTGCATTAGAGCATATTGACATTACTTCCTGTTCAAAGCTTGAAAGTTTCATACACCTTTTGTTGGTCGCTGTAGTTTCGAGTTTACGAGTGCTGTAAATTCGAAATAGAAAAGTCGGTGTATCTTAGGGACGAGCGCCGGAATCGTAAGCACTTTGTATATGGGGAATTTTTATCTTGCGGAGACTGTATCTAACACAGGCCTCGACTAAGCCGATATATCCAAACACTTAGCCATTTTCTTAAACAGTAAACCTTCCATTTTTACCCAACACTTTTGTACTCACAATCGCTCAGTCGATGAAGGTGCCTGCTAAGAAACTAAATGACTAATCTATGTACCCTCAAAAATAATTAAGAAGGTGTCGGTATGAATACTATTATGCAGCATAGAACGTCCTCAATAAAACAGCATCAACAATAAATGAGCCTTTTTTGAATTCAAATTGCATCAAGTAGGTTCAACCATGATTTTTCTTGTGTTGATTGTGATGTTGTATTAGACTGCACAAAACAAACAGCAAAGGCGTTTGCGCCAACGGGTTGAAAAAGTCTATCATTTGGGCGATCCTTACCCAACCCAATCCACCAGGGGCTACAGGCAAAGCGACACAGCAAGCCCATAACTACAAAAAAAAAAAAAAAAAAAAAAAAATCACAATTCAACAATCAAATTAACATTTTTTTTTACAGGAACAATGAAATAATCTTTCTTTGAAGGGGGGAGAGAAAATAAGATGTCCTAGAAGGGAATGGTGATGGGGTACCCGAATTTGCTCGTCTAATAATACGTTGATTGGCCATTTGGGCAACATCTGAATCCCAGAACAATTAAATAATTAATTCAATAAAACTAGGTGATAAAGTGCATAAGAAATTCTAAATTATAAAGTTCAAATTGTAACAAAATCTAAAACACTATAAAGACAAACTTAATAAGTTAATAAAAATTGCCACATATAAAATTGAGCACAATTTTGCAAAGAAATAGCTTACTCGTTTCTCAAGAAGTGATTGGAAACAAGCTAAAGTATCAATTGTGTTTAATGGGAATTAGATTTAATCAAATTTCAACCAACTTCGAGTAATGTAATTGACATATTGAAACGACATATGATGCTTATGTGTTTGGCAACCTATTTCTACTTTTGACAGATGGTATCAAGAATAAAATATCATTTTTAACTTGAACGTATTCCCATAATAAAATTGTTTTTAAAACTTTTTTTTATGCAATATTGATTGGACTATTCAAATTATATTAATATGCAACTTGACTTTATCTACTATATATCCAGCATTAGAGACAGGGATGGAACTAGAAAATAAAGTTTAAAGGGAGACAAAATTTATTTTTCTTAAATCTAGTGGATAAAGAGGTATTTTTTATTTGGGTTATTGATTTTTTAGTACCTGGTCTATAGGTACTTTGTTGGTTTGGTACGTGACATTTTGGAGTTACCAATTTAGTATCCATACTTCACATTTTTTTATAAATTGGTACCAAGAAAAATAAATATACTAAAAATAAATTTTTGAGTATACTTATTTAAATTATAAAATCAATTAAAATTTTAATTAATTTAATTTAAAAAAAAAAGAAGTTTCTAATAATATTAATGAATTTCTAGAAAAAATAAAATTAATTACATTAAATTAGTAAATTAATAAAAATAAATTTAAATTATTGAAAAGAAAAATTAGTTTTGTTAACTAATTTTAAAAATTAAACTGGAAATTAAATAATTTAAAAATTAAAATTAAGATAGTGGATAAGAAAATTATAGTAATTTTTTATTAATATATTAATTTCTAATTAGATTTTTAATCGAACTTTCAAAAAAAATTAATTTAATTTATTTTATTTTTTACAATTAAGAACTTAATAATTTAATTTAGATAATAATAAGTTATTTCTTAATTAAATTTATTTTTTAAATTTAATAATTCTAATTAAAACTTAAATTTTTAACAAAAATTTTAAAAATCTTGGGGGCATTTTCGTCTTTAAAAGTGAATAGATACCAATATATTAAAAAATATGAAGTATGGGTACTAAATTAGTAAATCCGAAATGTCAGGTACCAAACCATCAAAGTGCCTATAGGTCAGGTACTGAAAAATCAATAACCCTTTTTATTTTTTAGAGGGGGTGAAATTTTAAAATTTAATAATTTTATATACAAAAATTTGATTGATTATTTAAAATATTAAAGTTGAGGGGGAATGGCGCCGCCGTCAACCCCCCATTGGCTCCGTCTCTGATTAGAGAGAAGAAGTTACAATAGTACTACCTTTTCTTTTCTTTTTCTTAGCCCGTCGATCTGGCTTAAGACCCCCGCAGGCTGGCCTATTTAGGCCTGCTAACTCTCAACCCAACCCTATCTTTGGCAGGATGGTCCTGACCCATTCGGATAGTTCTATATTGTACCAATTTGGTTGATCCAACTATTTATAGGGACTTTGTTTTTATTGATTAATGATAATTTCGTCCAAAAGAAGAAAAAAAATAGTATCCCTTTAGTGTGCTTCCCGATCATATTTTATTCTTTAACTAACTAAAAATATTGTTACCTTTCAATTTATCATCAATATAATAAGCGGGTAGAAAATAATAAAGATATTTATATTATTACATAAATAATTAGTTATGTAAACCAAATATTTAATAACTTTTGGACATGATCCATAGAGTGATAGAGAAAAAGAATAATGAAAGCTATTGTTTTGAACGTGAGATTTCATTGTCCTTAAGGAAATTCGCCTCCCCTATGTTGTTGTCGGATTAATGGCAATTCCTTCCAGGATATTCAAAATAAACCAGAATTTACAAACACAAAACCTATAAATTCTCCCAAGAATAGTTTAGAGAATAATTTTGATTGTAGAAAAAAACGTGATAGATAGTGAAAGGAGAATCACTTATTTATAGCAATCTAATGTACCTTTTGGTAATTGACATGTCTGTTTAATACAGACACTTATTGCCAAAAGCCATGTTTTTTTAATACAAACACCCTTTTCAAAACCAAAACACATGTTGGGAAACAAAATTAATAAACTGCAATTATTAATATTTAAAAATAAAAAATTAATTAAATAATTTGAATTTATATTTAATTGATTTTCTGACCTAATACCATCTTTTGACCATTAAATATTATATATATATAGTCAAACCAAGCAATTTCAATTCACCAATTTGGAATTTTCCCTCCAAATTTCCCTCAAACCAAATTTTACTTACTTTGGTTTGTATCTACTTTTAAACCCCTCAAAGTATTCCTCTTTTTTCTATGTGGGATAAGCTAATAGTTATCACTAACTATTTCAAACATAGAGTGCTAGGCGTAGTAATTATTCATAATAATTATAAACCATAATCATTAGTATTAATCATGTGCAACCTACGCCTAGTGGCCAAGGTTGTTCCTACGTTTTAAAGGATTTGATCCGAAAAAAGGGCCATATGTATTTATATAAAAAAAATTAAAAATAACTAACTAATCAATGTTATGAAAAATAGTTTCATTAATCAAAGCATGAATTAATGAAATATTATATTTCAATTTCAATGTTTTCAAATTCATTAAAATAGAGCTACATACTTCAATATTTTTTTAATAAGTTGTGAGTGCGACTAGTTGGAGCGGAGGGGATAAATTTCAAAAAAACTGAAAGATACCGGGTTCGCACCCCGATCAATACCCTTACAAAGGGTGAGCGATACCACTTGAGCTACAAGCTAGTGGTCTACATACTTCAATATTATTACATCATGTATTTAAAATTCATTTTTTGAAACGCGCCTCTCTATTTTTGGGTGTTGAGATAAAAGACTGAAATTTGGCAAATAAATCAACAAAATAAAACTTTTGCTATTAGAGAGAAAAGAACCTACAAC
The DNA here is from genome assembly GCA_016081115.2 of Rehmannia glutinosa. Classification (NCBI taxonomy): domain Eukaryota; kingdom Viridiplantae; phylum Streptophyta; class Magnoliopsida; order Lamiales; family Orobanchaceae; genus Rehmannia; species Rehmannia glutinosa. Next base: position 146,201,350 of record CM071926.1, read on the forward strand.
CTATTAGTGAAGAAAAACATAGAACTGTACTAATTGTTTACTAAAACATGTAATTTGTATTTTACTTAGGGGTGGTCTCTTATGAGACCGTAAATATCCAACCCGCTGGAAAACCCAAAAAAAGAAAAACCACCCCACGCCAAACTCAAAAGGCCCAAACCCTAGATCTAAACGCAAGGTCAGCAATCATTTTCTCTCTCTCTCTCTCACTCTCTCTCTACATTGGGATCTCGTGAACTGTGTCTCTCTCCAACTCTATTTCCCAACAATACAGTTATGGAGCGTAATTTCTATCGCAACAATACTCTGTCATAACACAATCTTTTCCATTGTCCCTCATCTGCACATCTAATTTTCGAATCAATATGTTTTCTATCAATACAAACCAAGAAGTTGAAGGTGACTCCAAGAAGAAGAGAAACTGTGATACGCCAAACTCATATCCATTGAAGGAGTTCAATTTAAAGACTCTTAATCTTCGGTTGTTTTAGTAATTATTTTTGTATTTAGTTTGTATTAAAATTATGGTCCTCCTATAGTTCTGTTACAGACTTACAGTAATTGTTTCCCTATAAAAATTAAGTCGTTCAATTCCCATATGTGCTAATACTTTGATACTTTTGTAATAAAAAGTGATACTTTTATGATAAAATCTCATACTTTTAGACCGAAAAGTGATATTTCTCAACTAGAGAGAATTAGTGATAATTGTAATGTTTTGTTAAAAAATGATACTTTTGTAGTGAAAAGAGATACATTTAGACCGAAAAATGATACTTTTATGCCAAAGAGAATTACTGATGTAATTTTTCATTTATTTATTTAAGAAGATGATACTTTTAAGAACATAAGCGATACTTTTAAACCAAAATATGATACTTTTAACTGGAAGGAAATAGTGATACAATATTTTTTTAATAATAAGGTGATACTTTTATACTGAAAATCAATACTTTTAACCGAAAAATGATAGTTTTAGTGATACTTTTACAACAAAAAATGATACTTTTACAATAAAGAGAAAATAGACTGATTCAGTTTCCAGCGGCAATCATTTGCATAATACTTCAATATCAATTAAATAAAAAAGTTATACTTCTAATATGGAAAGACAAACCATATTTCATTAATTTTTTCACATGTTTCATTTTTACGGTACCAAAAGTAACGTCTAATACGACATATGATGTCAAAAACAACATATACAACACTGTCAGAACAAAAGGCGATACTTTTAGAACAAAAGGTGATACTATTTGAACAAAATAGGATACTTTCAATTGAAAGAAAACATTGATACTCATAATAGTTTGTTAACAAGAATGTAATACTTTTAAGCCAAAAAAAAGATATTTTTAATGGAAAAACTAATACTTTCAACATGTGCATAATACTTTCAACTGGAATCATTTCCTTTTTGCCTCACAATATTTTTCCTCTCCAACAAATAAGACAAAACTAACAAGTCTCTCTGTTTCTAAAGGGTGGACACTAAAAAAGGAATGCTCATTTGCTCTTCTTATCTCCACCAATCTCAAATTGTAGCTATTTTTGCCTTCTTGTGGAGAATAAGCTTGTATTGGGTGCCCTTTTGCAAGATTTGTCTTTTGCACTCATTTGATTTGCAAAAAATCTGATTTGTCTTTCTAATGTTCACCATAGTTACTGACAAAGTGAAGGAGTCTGAGAAGCGTGATTCGATTTTTTGGAAAATCCGCATATATTAAATCACAAATTTCCTGTAAATCTCCAATCGAAGTCTAAATCTGAAGCTTGAGAGTGAGCGGTAGAGAGATCGGACTTCGCGCTTGAGATAGAAAGAGAAAGAGAGAGAAATTGTTCAACACATAAAATGGGTTTGCACGGCTCAAACTAAAGAAGATTAGGTTATTCACAAAAGTACAACATACCTATATTGACAAAATTGCCACCGCATTCTTTACAAATTGCCAGCGGGTTTGGGTAGTAGACCTGTCTCACATAAGTTTTTGTGTTTTATTTATACTACAAATGTTTTAAACCATTCAAATAGGAAATAAATCTAGGGGCCGGGCCCCTTATCGGTGTGGGCCTTGTGCGGCGCACTGTCTTGACCACTCAGGGTTCCAGGAACGGCTGTGCTAGTGTCAGTGCAAGTGCATGGATCACATGGGATGATAAAATAATATTATGTTTGTTACCTTCGTAGCTCGTGCGTGCCTCGTGCCCAGTAAAAAGTCATTCTTTCAGAAATAACAGTTGTTACATGCGTACACAGTTTTTAATGTTAAAATAATAGAATAAATATTTAATTATTTTTACTTCAGTAATGTTTGTTGAAAAAACATAGGTCTCCACTACCTTTATTGGCGGAACCAAGGGGGCGGCCTCCCCGGTTCCGGCGCGCCACAAATATTTTTATTCCATTTTTTTTTCAAGGGAAAAATAAAAATATATATATATTTAAGGCAAAAAATAGTTAGTCTAGAGAAAAAAATTTGCGCTCAGATAGCCGAGCCGGCTAATTACGTCGCTAACTACCTTAGTCTTATTATAAACCTTTTAGAAACAAATTTCGAATATGATTTTAGATGTCTTATAATAACTATTTTAATAATAAAACTATAATGAAAATAAAAATAAATCATTGGTGACAAGGTATTATAGTATTTTGGGGCAGGGGGAGGGTGGGAATTTAGGGGTGTCAATCGTGTCGTGTTTCGTGTTCGCGGGTCGTGTTTTTACACAGGTATTACAGGTCTGACCCGAACCCGAACCTGACCCATTTAATTATTCGTGTCAAGATACATGATCCGAATACGACCCGTTTATGACACGAGTAACCCGAAACGACACGAAAAACCTGTATAATTTAAACTTGACACAAAAAAAAATCAGAAAAAATTTTAAATTACAAATAAAAAATACATTAAATATTAAAAATTATTAAAAACATGCATTTAATAATTTTTCCATCATCATATAATCAACTAAAATATCACAAAATATTAAAATAATATATCACTATAAAATTAAATGGGTTACATAGGTCAATCGTGTCGACCGACCTGACCTATTTATTTTTCGTGTTATCCGTGTCCGACTCGATTTTGACCCGAACATGTTAAGAGTTGTACCTGTACCTGCTAAATTCGTGTTAGGTTCGTGTCGGGTTATCGTGTAGTGTCACAAATTGACGCCCCTAGGTGAGATGTTGGATGTTGGTTGTTGGGGCCACTGCTGTTCAAAGCTGCGAGTTCGGTTCGAACAAAGTATGTTCTGTTTCTTCATTTTGGAGGAACCGGAACCAGAACCATTGCCTCACGGTTTCGGTTTCGGTTAGGAACCCGATTCCTCCACGTTTATTTATCCTTTGATAATTTTTGATTTTTTTTAAAATAGTTTATCAATTTCATTTTTTTTTTAAAAAAAAAACTTGGACTTATTCAATTAATTTTCGTACTTAATATTAATAATAATATTAAACTGTCTATATATACTATTAGAGTGTAGAAGAATCAAAATTTGCATAGTTCGCTTACACATTTGGTTTAAAACGTGTCTCATATAATTACGAATATAAAACATCATAATAAACATTTAACATTTTTTCAAGTATATTTTTACCCAAAAAAATAAAAATCGTTGGTTTTAACGTTGAAACCGACAGTTTTAACCACCGGTTCCACCATAGTTCCACCGACGATTCTAACTGACGATTAAAATTGCCGGTTCCATAATTTTTTAGACCAAAGATGTCACGCCCCAAAATGGAAGCCGTGACACAATTTACCAAACTTATACCGGTTTACCAATCCGGCTTAACTATCCTCCAACATATATACATCAGTATAACGCATAAATACGGGAATAACTAAGTCAGAGTATGGTTGCAGCGGAATCCAAAGAAATAAAATACAATATAGTAATTGATTCTTAGGGTCCTACGCCCTGCTATTACAACAAATAAGTCCACGGTCCAAATCACCACAAATAAAATTCATCGTCTTAATAAAATCCATAATACAATACAAAACTAGGCTACGTCTTGAGATCCGTCGTCACCAGCATCCTGATACAGTCCTTCATCTTCTGGTTGATAAAAGAGGTGGGGTGTGAACAAAAATCCTCAGTGTGTGGGTGCCGGTGTGTGAGTGTGGCTGGTTTTTATGCACGAAAAATGAGTTTCATGGAAATCAATGTATGAAGTGCATATAACTTTGTCTCGTTGTTTTTATAAAGGTTTCCATTAACCATTATGTTAGATTGGTCAGAATCAGTCAAACATTATTATTGTCTTATTAAATTTACTTCCACTTTCAATTGGATAAGGCCGTAGCCAATATCCCACTTCACTTGGATAGGGTCGTAGCTGATATCCCACTTTAATAAGACCGTAGCCAATATCCCACTTCACTTGATAGAACCGTAGCCGTTATCCCACTTAATTTGGATAAGGTTGTAGCCAATACCCCACTTCACTTGGATAGGGCCGTAGCCGTTATCCCACTTAATTTGGATAAGGCCATAGTCTATATCCCACTTCACTTGGATAGGGTCGTAGTCGCTATCCCACTTAATTTGGATAAGGGCGTAGCTAATATCCCACTTCACTTGGATAGGGCCGTAGCCGTTATCCCACTTTAAATTTTCACTTTCCACTTTCATTGTCATTTTCTCTTCCACTTATCATTTCACTTCACATTTCATTTTAATCTCACTTAACTTCACATTTCACTTCAATTTTCACTTCACTTCACATTCCACTTCCACTTTACGTTTCACTTAATTCTTCACTTCAAGATTTCTCTTCCAAGTACTATCTTGCTTGTTCGAAATATTTGATAAAATTAGTTAGCAAGTCCAGAGTGATCTTGGTCACACGATATCCGGTATTTATTTCAAAAATAAAACTCGCGGTCTAGTTATCGGATGGATAATCTAGCCAGTTTTAATATTTGGTTTAGTGCATTATGTCCAATCTTAATTTTTTTATTAGATAAGTACGAAAATATACTTTAAAATTTTTATAAGGTAACTGAGTTAGAAAATATCAATTTCAAGGTGCTTGGGAAAATTTAAAAATAAAAATCTTTTTTTTTCTAAAGAGAATATTTTCTTGTCGGGTTCTAAAATTCGATAAGTTTCAATTCAGGACTCGAAAATGGGTAAAGTCAGTTTCAAAAATTTCTAAATTCTGAGAGGTTTAAATTTGTTAAAGGGTCGGGACGGATTTTATATAATTTGCAGATTCACCCTCTAGTTTCCAAAAATTGCGATTTTTAACTTGATATTTTAAAATCTGATAACTCTCAAACCGGGAGGGATTTTGAGGTGATTCCAATTTTCAAATACTTCTTAGGATAATAATAAGTTGTGGTTAAAACAGGTTTGAAAAATTTGAAGGTTAGGTACCTCATTTTCGAAAATTATAATTTTGACACAAAAGCGGTTTTTTATCGGTAAAGGCTCGTTTCAAGTCGGATGGTTATGAAATTTGAACTAAAGGTTCAAAATACCATATTATATAAATATGTAAGATTTTGAAATACCTTGATTGCTCAAGTTTTAAAAATTACAGTTTTGGTCCTTTAAGTTTTACAATTTTACATCTTGGCATCAAATTTATTCTTTATTGTATTTTCTTGCCCGGAAGGGGTCCCAATATTTCAAGTCACTTCATATATAAAATTTATAGAGTCTTGGGTCTAATATTTTGAATTTTCAGAGGTGGCCTTCATAGTTTTTATATTTACACTTTTGGCCCCATATTTCACAATAATTGTAAAAATAACTCCAAGCTTTGATTTTTCTTGCACAAGTTACAAGTCCATAATTCCAATAATATATAAAAACTTATTTTAAATATTTCTAAAATATATTTGCACATTCATAGCATCATAAATAAGAAAAGCATAATGATGAACAATTTTATCAATATTTTATGCAAGAAAAATATTATACTCATCTTTTTTATTTTCAAAATTTCATTAAAATATAAATCTCATAAATATTTGCTAGAATTCATAAAATATAATATTATCACATGAGCATGCATTTTTGTGCACTAGTAGAAAGAATAATACATTTTTGTCGAAACATTTTTCACCCACCTCGTAGTAGTTTTTTTTTCGGATTGATCTAAAATAAAGTCTTCTTTCTTGTATCAACTTCTTGGATCAACTTCTTGGCTCAAGCTCTTGAAGGCCAGCCCTTTACATGGCATCCAAATTATATTTTGGTGTTAACATTAAAATCTCAAGTCCAAAGAAAATATACTAGGACCAAATGTCTATTACTTACCTTAATGTCTTCAAGTAGTCTCTAAAAATGGAATTTTATTTAAGCTTTTAACTTCAAATTGAGATGGTGTATGTCAGCCCCTAAGCTCCAAAAATTCATATTCTTGAGTCAAAAATTAATTCTTCATGTTGTCAAGAGGAAAAATACCAAACCACTATTTTCTCACATTAAATGTTGTAGTCTTGAATTTCCTCTTCAAGCTTGTAGTCACGTCTAAGTCTCTTAATTCTTCAAGAAAATTCCTCTAGGAGTACCTCAATGGGAAGGATTCAACATGATTAGAAGGTGAAGGTATAAGGTTGAGAATTTGAGAAAAAAAATAGAGTTGGAAAAAGTAAAAATTTTCTTACCTTAAGCTTGAAAAATTCGATCCTTAGAGAGGAAATGGGAGCAAGTCTTGTGCGTGTGTGTGTGTGTGTATGTGTGTTTATGTATGGAGATGAGTGAGTGTTAGAATAGTTTGAATAAGTATTGTGAAAAAAAAAATGAAACTTTGATTCCCCCTTAACCTATAATGGCCGAAAATTTGGGTAAAATTTTGGGATTTTTTTCATTTTTTTTAATCATTGGTTAATCTTGTGGGAGAAGAAAAAAACAAAAGTTGATTCCCTCTATATCCCATTATGGCCAAAAGTTGGGTTGTGTAGGATGATAGGCTTTGTTTTTATTTATTTATTTAATTTTTGTCTTGGTATTGGTTTTAATGGTATAGAATTGTTGGGTTGAGTTCATGCCACCAAACTGGGCACTACCCAACTCCACACACAAAGTGACACATGTCACTTTTCTTCTATTTTGGCAAACCTATTTTGAAATGGGCAAACCAATTACTAAAAACATTTTATTTGCAAAAGCAAAATATATAATGATTTCTGAATTTCTCAAAAATCATAATTCTGTAAAAATTAATTGCGAAGTATTTAAACTAGCAAAATATAAAATCTTTTTTGAATTTTCAAAAATTTATGTTATGTATGATTCCGCCAAAACTTGGTATCAGAGCCGTGTATACGGTTCTAAAATAAATTATTTGTTTTAAAAAAAAAAAATTTTTTTTGAAACATGCCTGGTTTAACTCTTGAGAAAGAAATTGAACTTCTCAAAGAAGAAAAATTAGATTTGCTTGAACAAGCAAGAGCTTTACAAAATATTTTGAGATCTCGATTGAGAGATCATGATGCTATATTTGAAGATCTTCAGATCTATATAACTAGAATAAATAATATTACTGATTATCTTGAGCAATTAAGAAATCTTAATGGAAATAGAAGATAAGTCGAGTTTTTACGATGATCAACAAATTATTTTGAAGAAAATACCAGGGTTTTTACTCTAGTATTATCTTTAAACAAGAAAAACTATCAAAGATCATGACTACTCGAGTTAGATCGAAAAAGAACAAGTTTTTAACTTGCCAAAATTTATCCCTAAAATAATGAATAATATTTTGAAAAGAAAAAATGAAATTTTTTATTGTGTTTCCAGTAAAGAAATGCATATCGACATTTCGGATACAACTGGCAGTGTTTATTTACCATTAATTACTCGTGAAGAAATTAATAGTAAATTAGCCAGTATTCCTATAGATATTCGTACAAAAATGAGTGTTTTACATCTTGGAGCGATTAAAATACTAATCAAGGCAGAATTTAGAGAAGGAATAGATTCTCCCATAAAAATGGCCTTAATTGATAATCGAATTAAGGATAGAAAAGATTGTATTTTAGGTGCCGCACAAGGTAATTTAATTTACAACAAATTTATGTTCAAAGTTTATCCTAAGTTCGGATTGAGTTTAACAACCAAGAACTTAGATCAAGTCTTAAGTTTCATACATAAATTTGAGAGATCAGATTTAATGGACAAAGGCGATAAGGTTTTTAGCATAACTTATCTTGTAGGATATGCTTTAACCAATAGTCATCACAGTATTGACTATAAGAAAAAAGAATACATTGAAATTGATGATGTATTTTCTGATATTGGAAAGATTGAAGAAATAAAGTTTTCTGAAATCACTCCCTTGGAAAATTCTTGGGCTATTGACATAGCTAAAAGAAAACGACTTATTGGTTCCAAACCAACGTTAAGTCATCATAAATATTCAGGAGAACCCTCTAATAGATAACTCCTAAAATCTATGTCTAAACGCATAGATCTATATTTCGAGAATTTTGAAAAAATGAAAAGAGTTCTTGGAGAAGAATAACTCTATGACACTTCCCGAGATTAAGTCTTTAATTGAAACTGTTTTCTCAATAATATTAGAGATCTTGAAAAAGATTTGAATCTTTTGAAAAGAAAGAAGAGCTTTTGAAAACGAGCATCTTGAGATTGTTGCTGGTAAGATTATTCAAAAAATCTCTGATAAAATTGATGATATCAGTAAAAAAGATCCTTTAGTCATCACAAAGGAAGAAGATATTGAAAGAACTATTGGAAAAACTGTTAGTTTTAAATATTCACCACCAAATCATTTTGTTGGTAATGAAGAATTAGGTTCATCAGGAAATCCAAATGCCTTGACTTGGCCTTTTCAACCTAAAAAATGAGTTTTTCTGAAAAACTTGAAATCTATTTTTGGGAACATATTCTTGACAATCAAGAAGAAGTCAATGGTTTTGATCCTATTCAAGAACTTGTTAAGTTAATGACTTTTGATGAGTCAGGTATCATACAACAACTTGAAGAAAAACCTTTTCTTAAAACACTTTTTAATCTTGAAAGTGATATAGAAAAATGTTTTGTTCAAACTGAAGAAAGAAACTGGGAAACTGACAATGATCAAGAAACCAGTGATGATGAAAACCTAGACCAACCTCTAGGAAATTTCAGAATGAATAGACAACCTAAGGCAGAAGATGCGGATGCATCCACTTCAAGAGATAAAAAGAGAAAAACACCAGAAGGTGTAAATTGGCCAAAAGAGCAAAGCAAAACTCCTGATCAAAAAGGAGGACAGATTCCTACACTCAATATAGATTGTGTAACCAAAGAATCTGAAAGAAGAAATTTGATTGGCCTTTGGGCAAGAGATATTAGTCTTCTTATTCAAACCAACCCGGATGCTTATGAAGAACCAAATACTCTTTCTTTTACTCATGGAGCATAAAACAACGGTATTGCTCAGTCCATGGTAAAAATACTACTTGGATAACAATAGGAAAAACTTCTAATATGATTTTTGAAGAAGTCATTAATAGTTTTTACACTATGTTCCTTGGTATTAACTTAACAACTGAACTTGTTCAGGAAAAGTTAATCGAGCAAGATATTGCCCGAATCAGATTAGCAAACATGATACTTTGCGACATTTGTTTACTAGATGATTTTACTTGTGATTATGAGAAAAATCTTTATAAACTTCCTCAGGATGAATATCCGTCTTTAGTTAGACAGTATATTAAAAAACTCCCTATTATAGGAGAAAGAGTTTTACAAGAATTTGAAAAACAAGCAACTGATGTAAAAATGTTTTCATTAGGTTTTGCAGTACGCATTGCCAAAAAAGAAATTGCATCAATTTGTGAGCTTTCTAATAAGCAGAAAAGTTTAAAACGTTTTAACAAAAAATGTTGTGATAAATTAATAGAAGAAAAATCTACAGCTTATGGTTGTATTACTCCAAAGAAAAGTTATTTTAAGAAAAAATACAAAAGAAAATACAAATGGAAAAAGAAAAGAAAAACATTTAAATCTGGAAAATACTTTAGAAAGAAAGTCATTCCTAAAAACGATTCTAAAGATAAGAGTAAATTTTGTCCTAAAGGAAAAAAGAATTGCTGAGATCTTTGGATCTGCAATGAGCAAGGACATTATGCTAATGAATGTCCTAATAGAAGAGATTACCCTAATAAGGTAAAACTTCTAAGTGAGGTTCTTGAATCATTTCCAGAGTTCGAACCAGTCGAAGAATTTTTTGATAATGAAACAGAAGTTTTCACTTTTGAAACTATCATTGAATCTGATGGAAATAATTCAGAGGATTCATCACAATCTTCAGATTGAAGAAGTTTCTTGGGAAAATTTTAATTCTGATTTGGAACAAAATTGTATGGGAAACCGTACAAATCCAAATAGCATCTATATTAAAGGTCAACTTAAATTCTCTGGATATAAGCTAATCAATTTACATTGTTACGTAGATACAGGTGCTAGCCTTTGCATAGCTAGTAAATATGTTATTCCTGAAGAACATTGGGAACAAGCACCTTACCCTATAAAGGTAAAAGTTGCAAATGGCGATACAATTCTAATTAATAAAGTCTGTAAAGACATAAAAATTAGAATTGCAGGGGAAATATTTCATATTCCAGCCATTTATCAACAAGAATCAGGTAATGACCTTATTCTTGGAAATAATTTCTGTCAATTATATGAACCCTTCATACAATTTACAGACATAATAAGTTTTACTCTTGAGAACGAGCCTATTATTATTTCAAAAATAAAGAAAGCTTTCTCAATTGGAAAACTGGTTTTCTTGAGTTTATGAAGAAGAATTCAAAAACTCAAAACCTGAAAAGCTATTAATATTACTCCCGACAAAATAGAAGAAGTCCACAATTTTCAACAAGGGGGAGATGATATTAGTATTAAAGAAGAAAAAATTTTCAATTTAAATTCGCAAAAATTTAGTATTATAGAACAACTACTTGACAAAGTTTGTTCTGAAAATCCTATAGATCCCATTAAGTCCAAACAATGGATGAGAGCATCCATAAAGCTCTTAGATCCCACAAAAATAGTCAGGGTTAAACCCATGATTTATAGTCCAAAAGATAGAGAAGAATTTACTAAACAAATAAGTGAGCTCTTAGAGTTAAAACTTATCACACCTAGTAAATCTCCTCATATGTCTCCAGCTTTCCTAGTTGAGAACGAGGCAGAAAAAAGAAGAGGAAAAAAGAGAATGGTGGTCAACTATAAAGCAATCAATGCTGCTACTATAGGAGATAGCCATAACCTTCCTAACAAAGATGAACTATTAACCCTCATTCGAGGAAAAAAGATCTTTAGTTCATTTGATTGTAAGTCTGGCTTTTGGCAAGTATTGTTAGAAGAAGAATCAAAACCACTAATGACTTTTACTTGTCCAGATGGACTTTTCAGGAACGTCGTTCCATTCGGATTAAAACAAGCACCGGCAATCTTTCAAAGACATATGCAAAATGCATTACGAGGTTTTGAAAAATTCTGTTGTGTTTATGTGGATGACATTCTTGTTTTTAGTATAAATGAAAATGAACATTTCAAGCATGTTGCTACTGTGTTAAAAAGAATAGAACAATTAGGCATTATTCTTTCTAAAAAGAAAGCTCAATTGTTTAAAACAAAGATTAATTTCTTAGGTCTGGAAATTGAGGAAGGAACACATTGTCCTCAAAATCATATTTTGGAACATTTACATAAATTTCCTGATCATTTACAGGACAAAAAACAACTCCAGAGATTTTTAGGGATTTTAACTTATGCTGAAAGTTATATTCCTAGATTAGCTGAAATAAGAAAGCCTCTGCAGGCAAAACTTAAAAATGATCATATCTGGAATTGGACTAATTCTGATACTGATTATATTGGGAAGATAAAAAAGAAATTAGTTCAATTTCCTAAACTTTATCATCCTAATCCTGATGATCAATTAATCATCGAAACCGATGCCCGTGATTCTTTTCGGGGAGGAGTATTAAAGGCTAAAGTGCAAAATACTTTAGAAGAAAAAAATTTGCGGGTATACTTACGGTAGCTTCAAAGCAAAGAGAGTTAAATTACCATAGTAATGAAAAGGAGTATTTATCAGTTTTAAGAGTCATTAAAAATTCTCGGCTTATTTAACTCGATCAAGTTTATTGTTCAGATCTTGACAATAAAAACTTTACATATTTCTGAAATTAAAAATTACGGTGATTATAAACAAGGAAGACTTGTTAGATGGCAAATGTGGTTTTCTAGATATGAATTTGATGTGGAACACATTGCTGGTAATAAAAATGTTCTTGCTGATTGTTTAACCCGTGAATTTATTACATGATTGCAGGAACAATTCCACTTAGAGGAAATAAATTAGGTCTAAAACCCAGGAACTAATTGTTCTTATCAAGAATCTCTTGACTATTCAAAAATAGCGGATGGATGAAATCGCACAACCGTCTCAAAAAGAAGGTTCTTGAAACCGAATTGCGGTTTATCTGCGCAAAACCGGAATTACTCGAGTCTTCTTCACTTGAGCCAGAACAAAAGGTTAATTCTGAACCTTGTTGTAGCAATACCGCAAATCATGAATCTAGTCCGGAACTACGGGTCTCCGGTAAAGACTTACCAAATCCTGTTATCCCTGTTACTTTGGGAAAAAGTAAAGCCGAGGTACAAACCTCACCAAAGTTGGCTATTCCAACAAAACTTATTATTCCGAGAAGATTTTGTTCTTGGGTTACGCCCTGGAACATCTTCCATTGGAATTGGGATTCAACACAAGTCAAAAATCTAAATCTCACGATTTAGTTTTCTCGAAAGAGAAAAAGGAGATTCCAACTCCGCAAAATTATTATGTAGTATTTAATGGACCAAACCAGGAATATACACATCTTGGGCCAAAGCCTCATTTGCTATAAAAGGATTTAATGTTGTTCATAAAAATTCAAATCCTTTGCGAGGCTTTAAATGAAGCTAATTGCTTTACCACCTCGCCTGCATCGCACCATTAGAAATCATTTCGAACAAGAGACTCTTAAGCGAAAACTTTTTTCGATGCGCTTAAGAAATCTCGAAAAAATGAAAACATTGGGAAGAATTTATTCAATTCCCAAAGAACCAAACTTTGAAAACAAAGAAAAATTTAATCTCTCAAATCGAGATTTCATTGAAATCTTTGCCAAAGCACGAAAGGCTGGTACAAAATCTCTACTTGAGGAAAGATTTTTCACCACCGATAAAAAGATATCGCCTATTTCAATTTTATTGAAGGAGCAGATCAATCAGTTTACAAGGCTTTTAATTGTGGATGGTTAAAAATATTTATCCTTCAAAAAATCTATTGGAGGTCAAAGAATTCCCTGAAGAATTCAAGAAAGCCATCAAAACTTTCATAACAAAGGTCCTAAAACAAGCGGATCGAAATATCTTCATAAGTGTCTCAAGTACCATATGCGACTGGGATGATGAAGAACAATTTATGAGTCCTTATCATTATATCGAAATTGGTATAGCTAGGGAGCAAGCAAGTTACCATCCCTCTGAACAGATGGAAACAACAGTCTTTGTGCAAAGACAGGACCTCATTCCTCTTCGTGTTAGAGGTTTGGAAAAAGTGATTAACAAATTGCTAAAATTAAATGATGAAAGCAATACTAAAGTTAATTACTGTAAAGAAAAGGTTATCATGTGCTCATGGTCACCAAAAATTATTTCTGAAAAAGACATTGAAACTATCCTTTGGTTTGAAGAAAAATTCAACAAAGGACAAATTCACATGGGCAACGGGTCCCTTACTCCTGCATGCCAGCTACTCCGCAAAAAACTACAAAGACATGAATGTAATTTTTGTCGACTTGAAAAAGAGAAAGAAAAGGTTGACAACAAAATAAACAATAAAGATTCTCTGTCCACTAGCTCAAAAGAGGACGAAGACATGTGAACCAACAGCTCACATGGGTGGGCTCGGATAAAAAGAGGACAAAAACATGTGAACTAATAATTCACATGGGTGGGCTCGGATAAAAATCGTCATGCATGACGATTTGTAAGAGGAATTGAAGTATCCTTCATCTATAAAAGGACTTCATAGTTTAGGTAGAGGGGCATCTGAAATTCACATACAGCCAATCTCATCTTGTATCTTTCCTTTCAATATGTTTAGCTAAGAAAAGCCTTCGGACAGATAGAAATTCAGGGAACTTTTCCTTATGGAGAAGAACTCTTGTATCCTTGTAATATATTTCTTTGAATAAAAGTTGTTTTTCATCTACCAAATGTCCATTTTACTTCTGCAAATCCATCTGAATAGTCCAAATTTTAGGGAAAGTAGCACAGGCAGGAGGCCGTCGCGAATAGTACCTTCTCGGATTGATGAAAACGCAGAAGAAAAACAGAGACAAAAGGAGCGCTGAAAATAGCAGAAATATAATCAAGGTACAAGATGTTCTAATCTTGGGAAAAATTTATCCAGAATTATCTATCTGTTTGTATTTTTAATTATTGATTAAAACCAAATCAAATTACACTAACATCACCATGTATTCTGGTAATAGCAAGATTTTTGCTGTAATAGCAAAAAACCCCACTTGGGTGCCACCCAAGTGGGTGTCATCGAATCAACCGAATTGTTGTTGGGAAAAAATAGGATGATTCCCCCCTATGATGCCTATGGCGGAAAGTTGGGGGGAAAATTGTTTTTTTTTTTTTGATTAAGTTTAAAATATGTAGATATTTATATATACAATTATAGGAGGATAAAATTAAGGATTTGAAATAACAAAAATGTGTATTATTCAAAATAAATAGGAAGTTATTTGGGAGTGTATTATAGAATAAGGTGAAATATTTGGATAAGGATTGAAATGTACTCCTAAATACCGAGGGTCTAATATTTCTAAAGTCGTAGTCAATCTATCAAGTATTAATACTAGAGGAGAATATAAAATCGTTAAGCTCGAAAATAAGGAAGGCGTAATTGACGTTGGAAGAAATAAATAAAAGTTGGGTTGCGTTTCATTAATAATAGGTTTGTGACACTTAACTAAATAATTAATCACTACACAATATCGTATCTCGCGTTGATAAAATTTGGAGCCTCACAAAAGAATCAGAACCAGAACCGGCCTACACAGTTCCAGTTTCGATTCCATTTGGTCACCCCTAGCTGTTGTGGTTATGATTCTATGACTATCATATTTTCTGTGATATCATTTCATATGTTGTTTTTACACACCAAATGAATGTGCGTATAATGTGTTTATCTCATATACGTACATTTACTTATGTTGTATTTGGATTGAATGATTCAAAGGTAACAATTCCAATCTATAATAACAAATTAATTGAGCTTGTTTGACTAATCCAATGTATTTCAAATACCTAACTCCTATTTTTAGCATTTTTTTGAGTCATTGTGGTGTATTCGAACTATTTTCTTTGGGAAAACACTTGTGTGAGACAGTCGCACCGTTCGACGGGAAAACAAAGTAATACAATGCAAAAGGTAATTAATAATTTTAGTGTAAAAAGTAATACATTGTGTGAAAATACTTTTCAATTGTTCAGACAATGTATTAATTTAAAATTATTGCAGTTGACATTAAAATGTATTATCTTTTGCTTCTGTCTACATTGCCATCTACTCTTTTACATGGACCTCAAATCCAAATAATAAATTCATTGAGCCTGTTTGCCTAATTTCAAATCAGTAGGTCCTATTTTTAGCTATGTTTTGTTGCGGTGTATTTCAACTCATTTTATATAGAGTCAATTAAATTTTTTTCCACAAATTCATCCAATCAAATGCAGTCCTGGAGTATTTGAAACACTAATGAGACAAGATAGGGAATAGAAAATTCCACATGACCTTGATACTTGATATATCTAACTTAATCTATGAAAACTATTTTATCTAAAGGGCACAAAGAACTTGTAGAGAAAGCTTATCAAAAGTATCTAAACACAATGTGGAAATTAATACTCATTATTACAATATGGGTTAATTACACATTGCCCTCCAAACTATAACGTTTTTTTGCAATTTGCTCACTGAACGTTGAAAATACATATTGTACTCTCTAAACTATATGATTTGGTACACTTTATCCCCTTATCCAACCAAAAATTGACATGTGTCATCTCATGATAGGTCAAAGTTATCTCCTAGAGGGTTAAATGCAAAATGCTCAAAGTTAGATATGCAAAAGAGAAATTTGTAGAGTTTAGTAGACAAAGTGCAAAACTAATGATAGTTTGGAGAGGAAAATACAATTATTCCTTACAGTATCCGCCATTCTACTAATGTGGACATAGCAATTCTTCAACTGGGTTTGGCTAAAAACCTAGGAAGATTGAAAGGCTACCTAGGAAATGGTGCATGAAAGGGAAACCATTTCCACATTCCGATCCTTTTTTTCTCGAAACGATGAACTTGTATTAATGAAACTCAATCGAACTCCTAACAATACGACGGAACCAACTAACCCAGGATCATATTGACTAAACAAAGAGCCAAACGGGAAATTGGCCCTAGACTAATATAAATCCACGTCAACATTCAATGCTCAAAACACAACAAGCTACAATAAACGGGCAAAATACATACAAATTAGAAAACATATAGGAATTGCAAAAAAGAAGAACAAATAGAAAAGAGAGGAATTAGAGAAAGTTTTGGCCCAGGTATTCGGAAGTATTCCCACATTCCCATCTCATGCATGCCAGGTATTCTCGACACCATAAAGAAATTCGGTAATCCTTTTCTTTCTGTATGATTGACTTTAATTTCTTCTGTTGCTATGCCTATGTACAAATTAAGAATGAATAAAGCCCAAGTCTTTTGAATAAAAGATCATTGCTTCCAAGATGTAGTTTAACAATTCTTGTACTATTGTTGTTGTAGAGCATATTAAGAGAGTTTTTGCAAACATTTGTGGAAGCAAAATTAGTTTAGAATGAAAAGTTAGTAAAATCTACCAACTGGAAAAATCAAAAATCAAAGTTGAAGTGATTGGGAAAAAAAACACCTTTTAAATTAACTTTTGGATAGAAAGACAAAAACCCTCGTAAATTAATTATATGGGTATTTAGGAATTAAGAAAAAGGGCAAATTTGGATTTATATTTTGAGTATATAAGAATGTCTGGGACACTTTTTTTTTTCCACAACTGAAACTCCTTATAACAAAACTACCGAAATCACTTTTCAAAAATCAGAAGAACCCGTCCACAAATTTTTAAATTTTAATTAAATGAAACAGAAATAAAAATAAAAACTGTCATTTGCCAACACAATTAACGTTTTTTTTTCCAGCTAAAAAATGAGAATTATTTTTTTTTCCGTATTTTTTTTATCAGTAAATGTAAAGTTATATTGATAAAATATAAGCACGACACACAGTAGAACCTGTATGTGCCCTTGGTCGAAAGCCCAAGAGACTTAAGAAACAAAACAAAATGCAACCTAAAATATATAGGGATAAGGACACAATTACCCCACTTTTCTAGACAATAGACATGTTTTTACGCTTCCCGGTGATTTTTGATAAAATTACGCTCCTGCTCTTTTTTTGGACAATAATACGCTTCTGCCAAAATTCCTGAACTTTTTTACGTTGTTTCTTTGTTGTTTCAAACATGTTTCTTCTAATCAAATTTCAGTGAAAAAATAATTTTTTCCTCCGTTGACTAATCCATTTTATACTCGAATTCTTATAAAAAAACAAGAAATATATACATAAAATAACACATATTAAAATCAAACAAATTGAAAATAATATAGAAACAACATGAATAAAAATACCCAATTCAATTTTTGATCCAATGCATGAAAACATAAAAAAATGGAAACAACTAGAACAACATAGAAAACACCATATGAGCAAAGAGATCTTTAAAATAGGTAAAAATTGTATTTAAACATCGAAAACTATGTGGAAACGACAAAGAAATATAAGAACAACATTAAAAACGATATGAAAATAACCTAGAAACAACGTAAGTAAAAAATATTAAAAACACACATGAATAAAAAGAGCTTAAAAGTAGGTAAAAATTGTATCTACACATTGAAAACTACATGGAAACAACAAAAAAATTATTCGAACAATATTAAAAATATTATAGAACAACACATAAACAATAGAAACAATAAAAAAACAATACATGAACAAAAAACAACATAAAAAATAGGTAAAATTTGTTTTGAAAAATCGAAACAACAAAGAAACAAATTAAATCAACATCGAATAACATATATAACATATAAAACAATACAGGAACAAGAAAAAAAGGAAAACAATCGTAAAAATAATCAAAAAATATGTAGGAGCGTAAAAAAGGAAAAAGTTAGGTACAAAAGTGATAAAAAAATGTATTTGGTGGTATTTTTCAAAAGTTGAGGTATTTCTTGGAATTTCTCAAATATATATAGGTCTAAATTAGTCCAAGATAACTTAATTAGGTCTAACTTTGCTTCCAAACAGACTTTGTTGTTTTGAATATAACGTAGCTCCCTTGGAGAGCTTCCTATATTGTATTTGGACAAGGTTTGCCCAGGGAACTTTAGGCTGCTCAGCCCACTAGTTAATAGATTAAGGCCTTGTTGGGTTGGCCTTAATCAGGTATATTCAGCCCACTTTTATTCCACAACTACCATTAAAATAATGGGGAAATTCCACCATATAATCTTTTTTTTGAAAAAATACCAAAAATAAGCTCTTATCACTAATATACCTATTTTTTCCATTTTTTACGCTCCAACTTATTTTTGATTATTTTTACGTTCTTTTCGTTTTTTCTTATTCCTGTATTCTTTTATATGTTATATATTTGTTTCGATGTTGTTCAAATTTGTTTCATTGTTGTTTCTTTTGCTGTTTCGATGTTTTAAAACAATTTTTACCTATTTTTTATGCTACTTTTTGTTCATGTATTGTTTTGTACATTGTTTCTATTGTTTCTATGTTGTTCTATAATATTTTTAATGTTGTTCGAATACTTTTTTGTCGTTTTCATGTAGTTTTCAATGTGTAGATACAATTTTTACCTACTTTTAAGCTCTTTTTATTCATGTGGTATTTTTAATATTCTTACGTTGTTTCTAGGTTGTTTCCATATCGTTTTTAATGTTGTTCTTATGTTTATTTGTCGTTTCCACGTAGTTTTCGATGTTTAAATACAATTTGTACCTATTTTTAAGCTCTTTTTGCTCATATGGTGTTTTCTATATTGTTTCTAGTTTGTTTCTATATTGTTTCTTGGTTGTTTCTATGTGTTTTATGTTTTCATGCATTGAATCAAAAATTGAATTTTGTTTTTTTACTCGTGTTGTTTCTATATTATTTTTCAAATTTGTTTGGTTTTAATATGTGTTGTTTTATGTGTATATTTCTTATTTCTTTTATAAATTTCAAGTATAAAATGGATTATTTATCGGGGGCAAAATTTAATTTTTCACTAAAATTTGATTAGAAGAAACATGTTGAAACAACAAAGAAACAACAAACATGTTTGAAACAACAAAGAAACCAACGTAAAAAAGTCCGATAATTTTGGCAGGAGCGTATTTTTGTCCAAAAAAAAAGGAGAAAAGCGTATTTTTGTCAAGAATCACCGGAAAGCGTATTTTGCTGTTTTTTGTCCATAAAAGTTGGGTAGTTGGGCAGCTGTTTTTGATAAAAGAAGGTGCATCAGCTTTTCATGGTTGAAGTTTCCAACCATTCACACTTTCTCCCATCTCTATAAATAGAACACATTTCATCAGTTGAATATCATCCCTTGTAAGTGGAAGTATCATAGAGAGCAGAGAGATCCTTGAGAGTGATCAAATCAATCCTTGAGAGATTGAGTGAGAATTTTTTGATAGTTTTTGTGAGTTTATATCTCTATGTAAATCTATTCTTGTGAAATACAATTGGTATTTTTCTCCCAAATTCATCAATTTAGTTTCATAATGATCATGCGATACCCAACAAGTGGTATCAGAACCTCGTCGGAGTGCTCGTCGGAATTTATAGAGGTGTGGAAATTTCGAGTTTTGCCAAATTAGTCAAAACTCAATTTTAAGTACTCCATTGGATTCCACTTGTCGATACGAGTCCGTACGATTTTCAGATAGAAAAATGGACGTCGAACCAAGCCATACTAGTTGCTGGAATTTTGGAAAATATGATCAACAGTGAGTTATGCAGATAAACTTTCGGAAATTACAAACCAGTCCTTGAGTTTTATATATTTCATTTTGTGACCCCTCAACTTTCTATATATTTCATTTTGATCCCTAAAATTTCTTAAATTTCATTATTGTCCTTGATATTTTGGAAATTATAGATTGGCCCCTAAACTTTTTGATATTTCAATTTGGTCCCTATACTTTTAGAAAATTGCATATCAATCTCAAAATTTTCAGAAATTAAAATTGTAATCCCAGAGTGTATATTCCACCATTTCTTACCATTCCGGACGTAATGGTACACTTCGTTTTGTGAGATTCAATCCCTATCTTTGTGAATTAGTTGTTGGAAGGTGAAAATGACCACAAATGAGTTAACATAATCTTCAGGAGCTCAATGCCACCAATTACACGTTATGGAAACCTTGGATGGAAGATACACTCAACTGTAAAGATTTATTCGATCCCGTAGAGCTGAAGGGTGTTAACCCTGATGCTCCAAGTCAACTGAGTGGAAGAAGCCGAATAAAAAACCATTGGTCAGATCCGACAATGGATTGACCATAGTGTCTTCCACCATGTCGCACAGGAGACACACGCATATGCCCTCTGGCAGAAGCTGGAGGACATGTACCAGGCCAAGACTGCTCGGAATAAGGCCCTGTTGATGAGTGATAGGTGTGAGTTTTACATGTAATTTTGGGCATATTTATGGCTATAATGGTGAGTAAGCATGCATAAACTCAGGTAAAATGTTACGTATTCACTCTTTGTGGAAAAGATATTATGCTTTGCTCGTTTTGTAGGAATTTAATAATATTGAAGCAATTTGGATACAAATACGAGCATCGCAAAGTTGAAACACTGAGAATCGAGTGAGTATACGAGAATTGAAGCCAAAACGAGTTGAAGTCGAGCGTATAAGGAAAATACAGGGAGCGCACGGGTTGGGCGTGCCTTAGGCACCACCCGCGCCCCGAAGAGAGGCATTGAAAGTTCTGAAGATGGTGCACGGGTAGCCCGTGCAGGGGGCACACGACCCGTGCGCCACTGGGGAGTTGAATTATGCCTACGGCATGACGCACGGGTAGCCCGTGCAAGGGGCACATGACCCGTGCGTGTTTGGCAAAAAGTAAAGGCTTCGCTATGGGATGACGCACGGGTAGCCCGCGGGGGCGCGACCGTGCGTCATACCGAATGCCACATTCTCGCAAAGACTTTGCCCTAAACTTGAAAATGGGTATAAAAAGGCTTTTTGGGGCGCACACCAAGGCATATTCTGACATTTTGGGATCTACCACACAAGACAAGGGTCTATTCTTGGAAGAAGACATCAAGGAGATAATCGGGTTGCATTGGATCTCAAGGAACGGAGATACATCGAGAGATTGTCGACTTTTCTAAGTTTTTCTTGCTTCTCTTGTAGTTTTCATCTTTCATTTTTAGTTGTCATGGCTATGAACAATTTATCTATGAGTTGTTTAGAAATCATGTGTAGCTAAACTCTTGAGATTTCCGGGTTTTAGTAGTAGATTAATGAACTCTTGTTGAATGTTTTAATCTTAGTTGAAGTTATTATCTTGAAGCCTATTTGAGTACTTGGAGCTTATTCTTGTTTTATCACTTGATCAATGATTTAACTTGTTTGATATATTGATTCATAATTCGAGAGATGAGTTTCAATATTAGATCTTGAGTACTCGACACAAATATTTGCATGAATCGAGAGGTTGGTAAATATTTGTGAAGACAATTGATCTTTTGAACTTTTGGGAGTTGAATACTTCATGTTGAGTAGAGATGCTAGCATAGGTATTTCAATCTACGTTTTATATGCATCTCGAGAGGGAGGATAAAATATCTTTGTGATCGTCTTATAGGAATATTGATAATAACTTGGCTTTGATTAAATCGGACAACAAGAGGGGTATTAATCGAAACCTTAACTCGGGAATCCATCTCATCATCTTGATACTTCTATCATTTGTATTATCTTAATCTTGTGTTTTAGTAGTCTAGATTGTCTTAATCTCATAACAACAATCATCAAATTACGATCGTCTAAATAAAAATAAGACTATCTTAGTTCAATACTTAGCGTACAAATTTATTAGTCTCCGTGGGTACGACCTTGCTACCCTTTTCTATAACGTACACCGTACACTTGCAGTGAGCTAAAAATAAAGGCGAACAAGTTTTTGGCGCCGTTGCCGGGGACTAATACAATTTTTGGTGCTAATATTGCGATAGATAGAATTATTCTTAATTTAGACATTTTTTTCTCAATATGTTTTTTGTTAACTTAAATCCTTCATTATTTGACTTGTTTCTTTTAGTTTGGTCCAGGTAGTGCATGAACACACGCTCTAGGCGAGGAGATTTAATACCGCTCATACCGGAGGTTTAGGCTTTCGCAAGGAGAATTAGTGCAACTACTAGATGGGCTGAAAGACAACAAAATCAGAATATGGGGGACGTGGACGAAGAAAATAGAGGTAACAATGGGATCAACGAGTTACCAATACCGGTTCCACAACAAGCTATCGGTGATTACTTTCTACCTCAAACGAATCGTAATTACGGTGGTATTGCTCATATACCAATAAATGCCAACAACTTCGAGCTTAAACTGAAGATCGATCAACATGGTACAAAGAACCGGTTTGGGGTTTTTCGCGAATCAAGATCCTAACTCTCACCTTGCACATTTTATCCAAATATGCAATACAATAAAAATGAATGGAGTTTCGGATGACGCCATAAGATTGCGCATATTCCCTTTCTTTTTAAGGGATAAGGCGAGGAATTGGTTGGGTACTTTGACGCAAGGAAGTGTGAGCACATGGGACGATCTGAGCCAAAAGTTCTTGTTTAAATTCTTTCCACCGAGCAAAACTTTGCAGCTCAAAAGCGAAATTACTCAATTCCGATAGTTTGACTCCGAGCCTTTGTATGAGGCTTGGGAAAGATTTTGGGATTTGTTACGAAGATGTCCACAACATGGTTTCCCGGAGGATCAACAGTTATGTTTCTTCTACAATGGTTTAATGGGGCAAACGAGGGACTTTGTTGATGCCGCAGCGGGAGGAGCATTGTTGGCAAGATTTCCACAAGATGCCTTAAATCTTCTTGAAGAAATGGCTATGAACAGATTACTGGCCGTCCCGAAAGATCCAATGTACAACGAGTAGCTGAAATCTCGATTCGCACTCCATTAAGGCGTTGACTGCACAAGTGGCGGCATTGACAACCCAATTGAGTGTTTTGACGAAAGGGCCAGAGGAAAGCACGAGCACGGGTAGAGAAGCTCTTCTATATCCGATGGAGGAGGTCAATTATGTGAATAATCGGAATTTCAACAATTTCCGGAACAATTCAAACCCAACACACTACCATCGGGATTGAGAAACCATGAAAATTTTTCCTATGCCAATACAAAGAATGTGTTGCAACCACCGCCGGGATTTAATGCATCAAATGGGGGCGCTAATGTAGAAGGCAAATCATCGTTGGAACATGCACTCACGCTGTTCATAAATCAATCAAATGCATTCATGAGTGACACGAGGAGTCGCTTCGCTAGACAAGATTCTAGGATGGATAAGGTGGAGCTACAAATGACCCAAATGACAAGTTCGATAAAGAATCTTGAAACTCGAGTGGGCCAATTGGCTACAATTGTTGGTGGGCAACATCAAAAGGGTCAATTTCCGAGTAACACGGAAGTTAATCCTAAGGAGCAATGCAAAGCTATTCGGTTAAGGAGCGGTATGGAATATGAGGGGCCTAAAGAAAAATCGGGAAATCTGAAAAATTCGGATGAAGCATCCAAGGCGGGAGATGTTGAATCGGTAATGAAAGATGGTGTCGAAGTCGATGGGGAAAAAGAGAGACAAGAGGAGGAACAAAAACAAAAATGGAGAAGCTTAAATCATCGTCTAACTCTAATATATCTAAATTGCCTATCTCTCTTCCCTTCCCTCAAAGATTTCAAAAGCAAAAGCTTGATGATCAATTTGCAAAATTCCTTGATATATTTAAGAAATTGCACATTAACATTCCTTTTGCAGACGCACTAGAGAAAATGACAAATTACGCAAAATTACTTAAGGATGTTATGTCGAAAAAGAGGAAGATGACAAGCTTTGAAACAGTGAATTTAACGGAAGAATGTAGCGCGATAATCCAAAGAAAGCTACCGCAAAAACTGAAAGATCCGGGGAGTTTCACTATCCCTTGTGCTATTGGTGGTAACTTCTGTAATAAAGCGTTGTGTGATTTAGGGGCAAGTATTAATTTGGTGCCTTTGTCCATTTTCAGGAAGCTTGGACTAGGCGAAGTGAAGCCAACCACGGTGACATTGCAACTTGCGGACCGATCACTTACATATCCAAAGGGAATTATAGAAGACGTGCTGGTAAAAGTTGATAAATTTATATTCCCTGTAGATTTCTTGGTTCTTGATATGGAAGAAGATCGTGACGTTCCACTGATACTTGGTCGTCCATTTCTTGCTACCGGTAAAGCCTTAATAGACGTACAAAAAGGAGAGCTCACTTTACGTGTTAATGATGAACACGTTTTATTTTCTATATATAAGGCGATGAAATTTCATGATACGGTGGAGCATTGTCATTTATTAGATATAGTTAGTTCATGCATTGAGGATTATGTTGATCATACATTGTCTACAGATGATTTGGAATTTGGTCTAACCCACTCGTGCTCAATGTCGAGTGTTATGCTTGATTTTGATAACCAAGATTTGTACGACTATGTTTGTGCCTTAGATCATATGCAGGAACTACCTAGGAGCGCAAGAGGCGAGAACGCAAAGTCAGAAATAAGGGAGCAAAACCTACAGAAACGCACGACCCGTGCATCCACGCACGGGCAACCCGTGCGTGATGCCGAAGCGATGGTTGAGAATCCTGAAGGGCGCACGGGTCGTGTGCTGGAGCACGGGCAACCCGTGCGTGATGCCGAAGCGAGAATTGAGGATAGGGGATCACGCACGACCCATGCGCCAGAGCATGGGCAACCCGTGCGTGACCCTGAAACAGCAACATCGACTCCGGAACTCAAGTAATTACCCGAACACCTCAAATATGCATTTCTTGGGGCGAATAATACAAATCCGATAATCGTTTCATCTCTTCTCACTCCTACTCAACTTGATAAGTCAGCACTCGGATGGTCTATAACTGATTTAAAAGGCATAAGTCCATCCATTGTAATGCATAAAATTCGGATGGAAGATGTTTATAAACCATCAGTGCAAAACCAAATACGACTAAACCCTATCATGCAAGATATGGTTAGGAAGGAAGTGTTGAAATGGTTAGATGCTGGGATTATTTATGCTATATCTGATAGTTCATGGGTAAGTTCGGTACAAGTGGTGCCAAAAAAGGGGGATAACAGTCGTGAAAAATGAGAATGAGGAACTGATTGCTACTAGAATGGTTACCGGGTGGCGAATATGCATTGATTATGAAAACTTAATGATGTCGAAAAGATCATTTTCCCCTCCCCTTTATAGATATGATGTTGGATCGTCTTGCAGGTTATGATTATTATTGCTTTTTAGATGGTTATTCCGGGTACAATCAAATCATGATTGCACCGGAAGACCAGGAAAAGACGATATTTACATGTCCTTATGGCACATTTGCATTTCGCCGCATGCCATTTGGCTTATGTAATGCACCTGCCACTTTCCAACGTTGTATGATGGCTATATTTCACGATCTTATTGAAAAAGTTATGGAGGTGTTTATGGACGATTTCTCTATGTTTGGTGACTCTTTTGATAATTGTCTTCACAATCTTTCCTTAGTCTTACAGCGATGTGAAGAGACCAATCTTGTACTCAATTGGGAAAAGTGCCATTTTATGGTACGCGATGGTATTGTACTTGGTCATCGAGTCTCTTCTGTAGGTTTGGAAGTAGATCGGGCAAAGATTGTAGCGATCGAGAAATTACCACCTCTTACAAACGAAAAAGCCATTTGGAGCTTCTTGGGCCATGCCGGATTCTATAGAAGGTTTATCCGTGACTTTTCTAAATTTTCTAAGCCTTTGAGCCAATTGCTAGAAAAAGATGTTGCTTTCAATTTTTCCAATGATTGTTTTCAGGCGTTTGAAACTTTGAAGAAGGCATTGGTGACCGCACCTATTCTTGTCACCCCAGATTGGAGTCAACCGTTTGAATTGATGTGTGATGCGAGCAATTTTGCGGTAGGGGCTATTCTCGGTCAAAAGAGGGAAAAATTGTTTAGATCCATCTACTATGCTAGTCAAACATTGGACAATGCTCAACAGAATTACACCACTACCGAGAAGGAAATATTGGCGATTGTTTTCGCATTTGATAAATTCCGATCATACTTGATTGGGACGAAAACGATTGTTCACACCGACCATGCGGCCATCAAATATCTTTTTGATAAAAAGGATGCAAAACCAAGGTTTATTCAGTGGATCTTATTACTGCAAGAGTTTGATGTGAAAATCAAGGACCGAAAGGGATGTGAGAATATGGTAGCAGACCACTTGTCTCGAATTGAAAATCAAGAGGGAGCGCAAAGAAGCACGAAATTGATAAAGGAGGAATTTCCTGATGAACGATTACTCATGCTCGAGGCAAAATTTCGGTGGTATGCGGACTGTGTCAACTATTTGGCTGCGGGAGTTTTGCCTCCAGATCTATCGCCCTATCAAAAGAAGAAGTTCTTACATGACGTAAAGTTCTACATGTGGGACGACCCCCTACTCTTCAAGAGGTGTGCTGACAAAATCATAAGAAGATGTGTACCTCAAGAAGAATGGGAGGGAGTCTTACAACAATGTCATTCCGCACCCTCCGAAGGACATTTTGGCCCAACTCGCACCGCAGCGAAGGTATTGCAAAGTGGGCTATACTAGCCCATTTTATTTAACGATTGCTATTTGTTTGTGCAACAATGTGACAGGTGTCAGCGAATGGGAAACATCCAAAAGACACGAGATGCCGATGACAAATGTAATCGAAGTTGAATTGTTCGATGTGTGGGGGATTGATTTTATGGGCCCATTTCCATCATCTTCGGGCTATCAATATATTCTACTCGCAGTGGAATATGTATCCCGTTGGGTAGAGGCGATTCCTTCCCAAACAAATGATGCTCAAGTTGTGATGCGGTTCCTCAAGAAAAATATATTTACTCGATTCGGCACTCCAAGAGCTTTAATTAGTGATGGAAGGTCGCATTTTGTAAATAAATTGATGAGCAACTTGTTGGCAAAATATGGGGTGAAACATAAAGTTGCATTGGCATACCATCCACAAGCAAATGGGCAAGCATAAGTGGCCAACCAGGATATCAAACAAATCCTTGAAAAGACGGTGAACATAAACCGAAAAGATTGGGCGTTAAAATTAGATGATGCTCTATGGGCATACCGGACTGCATATAAGACACCGTTAGGCACATCCCCATACCAACTTGTTTTTGGGAAATCGTGCCACTTGCCGGTAGAGTTGGAACATAAAGCATTTTGGGCGGTCAAGAAACTAAATCTAGATTTTCAAAAGGCCGTTCAAGAGAGGTTGCTCCATTTAAACGAGATGGAAGAGTTTTGGGATGAAGCTTACGAGAACTCCCGAATTTATAAAGAAAGAACCAAGAGATGGCACGACAAGATGATCAAGAAACGAGAGTTTTTACCACGGGAACCAGTCCTCTTGTATAATTCACGCCTTAAATTTTTCCTTGGAAAACTCAAGTCTAGGTGGTCGGGGCCATTCGTGATAAAGAAAGTATTGAATCCTCCCAGAGTCGTGGAATTGTTAACAAAAGACGGTAAGACTTTCATGGTAAACGGCCAGAGGCTTAAACATTACTTCCACCGAGGTAATCAAGAGGAGGTGACATCCATCACCTTGCGAGACCCGTGAGAACAAACTGGCGTCGAGCTAAAGACGTTAAATATAGCGCTTGTTGGGAGGCAATCCAACAATTTTTCGTGTGGATTTCATTTTTTTTATGTGTGTGTTTTGTTTTAATTTTGTGTGATTAGAGTGATATAAAAAAAAAATTTACCAGAGTTGTTGTACAGGTATGCACGGTTAGCCCGTGCAATGGGAACCACCCGTGCATATCTGGGAGGAAACCTGACATACTTCGGCATCACACACGGGTTGCCCGTGTGCATGGCGCACGGCCCGTGTATGCCTGAAGGCGGAATTTTCTTTTTCTTTGGGATGGCGCACGACCCGTGCGCCTTACGGGAAGGAGGCAGATAAGAGCAGTTTAAACACTGCTCTTTTCATTCCAATTCTTTCAAGCACACGCCCCTTCCCAAATTCTTCCTTGTGATCGAAAGTTCTTGGAGCCTTCATCTAAAATCCCACATATAATCCACTCCCCCATCATATTAGGTCTACAAATTGCATTGCATTCAAGTTTTGATTGAAAGAATTTGGGAAAAAGCACCTAGGGTTCAAGTTCTTCCCTTTGAGTTGAAATTCAAGAATTCCGGTAAGAACATCGTTTTTCCTTGTGAATTTCTTGTAAATTATGTGATGGGAATCATGATTGGTGCTTGCTTTGATATTTTTTCTATGAATTGAATGAGTTATTCTTTAAGGCAAATTATCGAACACCTTGTGGGCTTGTGCAATTGAGACAAATTTGAATGAATTGTTGATGAATTGGGCATGAACTATGATTGTTAGAGCTTTAAGTTAATGCTTCCCTAGTGTGGCCATAATTTTTGATTGTTTGAAGGTGCTTGATCGATCAAAGTGATGTAGGAAAGTCAATATGCACCATCTAAATTGTTGGCCTAAATTCATTATTATGTGCTTGCCATTGATCTTGTCGGGATGCTAATAGAGTTTATTTCAGGTACCAATTCTATCATGGCTGACAGAAGGAATCCCCAAGGTGGAAGGAGACGTGCGCGCGCGGCGGCACAACAAGACGAGGCACCACAAGAGGTAGACCCGAACAGCCCCGCGGCATATGGGGTTGTATTGACAGACGCAAATGACATTGAGCGATGGAATCACTTGGTTGGTCGCCAAATAGCTCCATCCCGCTACACCGACGATGACTGTACCCAAACTTTGGGGATACATGAGGACATTTGGCGTCTCTTCGCAAAGGTCGGATGGACCAATTTCATGAGTCGAAGGTGACCGACCTTTAAATGATTCACGTTGGAGTTTTTGAGTACCGTCGAAGTACTCAAACAAGGTGGGGCTTTTGAACCATTTGAGATACGTTTTTCGGTTGGGAATATATGTAGGTGACTATCCATTACCCAACTGAACACCATTTTTGAGGTCCCAACGAACGCTTGATTTAGACCAATGGACAATTATGATCAGTATGCGTTTTGGAGAATGCTGGTAGAAACGCCACAGACGGGGCCCATGTTGTATGCCGCACGAACCACCAAAGCCTCTTGGATCCAAAATCCAGTTTTCCGGTACATGCAACGCGTGACTGCATCCTCCGTGTTCGCAAGAGAAAATATTGGGGGAATGACTACGAGGGAATTGTATCTAATATGGTGTATGCTCACAAATACACCCTACAACACAACCGCCTACTTCACAGAGCAAGTTGAGCAGTTGGTAAGGCGAGAAGGGGGTACTATTTCTATAGGGGGTCTGATTACCCCTATTGCCCGACATTTTAACATCGATTTTAGAGGCTTGGAGCCTATACCGGGCAACACTCGGGTTAATTTGGCATCTCTGCACCACATGAGGTTTATCGCAAATGAAGATAATGTGTTGGTTCTTCTATAGAAGAAAGGTGCTGCATTTCCATTACCTAACCCGACATACACCACATTAGATACTTTGGCGGACACAACAAACTTCCTAATGAACTCTGACGCGCATAACAAAATTACGGAAGCTATAGATGTGAGGAAGAGGCGCCGAGTTCAGGGCTTCCCAGATATGGAGGATATGGTGGCGGAGGAAGAGGAGCTGAGCTACATAGAAGAGAAATGGGGGTGGAACCTCATCACCCTCAACTTGGTTATGACATTCCCGAGTCCTCATACGGAGGCGATTACCCCCGACCCTCATATAGTGGGGATCGTCCCGGAACCTCTCATGGTGGCGCGTCCCAACGCGGCAATGACTTTCAAGATATGCTATATGCATTTGGGGAGGACTCGCGCCATCAAGGAGAAGAGTTGAGGCAACAGAGGGAGGATTTGCGGCAGCACCGGGCTGATTTCCTCACATTCTTGGAGGACTATGACAGGAGGTCCGAGGAGACGTGGCAAGTGCTACAAAGGTTGCAAATGTGGCATATCTCACAAGGCCACTTCCTACCACCACCTCCGCAATGATTCAGGTATATCTCCACTTTTCACTATTGAAATTCTATCTTTCCCCTTTCGAAAAAAATATAATTTCATTCAAGTTTGGGGGAGAGGTAGTGTTTTCATACATGAAAAGTGTAGATGAAAAAAAATTCATTGCATTGTTGTGTGTTTTCATATAGTTGCATATAGAGCATTCTAGGTTGCATTGCATTAGAAGCACGTTTACGACTTTAGCACGTTTATTGCTTTCATAGATGTTAGAGAGTGAGTTGACCGGGCATGATGCAACTTGTTGTTTGTGTGTTGATTGAAAATTTGTATTGTTGGGATTGGATATTGGGTATGATTGAGCCTTGAATAGATAACATTGAGCATGTTGATATGAAAACTTGGTTTGATGCTTTGAATTACATATTTGCAAGCCTGTGAGCTTTTGAGCCTTTACTGCTTATATCTTATGCAGTCTTGTTGTGATTTGAGTGTATTATTCATGTTGTTAGAATTCTAGAACTTGCTCGGGCATCTCTGTCAAGGCCACATATTGTATGCGAATTGTGAATGTGATTAAAGGCCATCTTTGCTAGCTTTTCAAACCTTTTGCTTACCTAAAGATGTTGAAATTCCTAGTTAGCCAAGTTGAGCCTATTGCCTATTTCTTTGATAACCACAAATTTAAGCCTTGAACTTGATATATCCGTCACCCTAAACTCGAGTGTATAACGTTGAGTAAAGGGAATGAATGAGGATTGAATGAGTGGGAATTAAAGAGTTGGATAAGTGGGCATATTTGGTTAATTGGAACCAAAGAGGAAGAAAAGGAGTTGAAAAAAAGTGCTGAAAATTCACAAAAGAATCGGAAAAAAAAATTTACGTTATAATGTGAATTTTCATATAACCGAACTTGGGGGGCGAAGGATTGTAATTTGAGGCGATCTTCAAAAGAAAGAAAGGAGATGGAAATAAGTAAAGTTGATAAAAATAAGGGATGATTAGAGTAGCATATGGAAGTATAATGTAGATGATTGATATGCTCACCGGCCTATATGCTCGAGTTTGAGTCACTTTATCCAAAATTTCCTACCCTAACCAAAGAGCCTTCATTACAACCAAATGAAAAAGTCTTTTTTGATTCACAAATTGCATACATTCCAGTGGCGGAGACATGAGACGAAGTGCAAGCCTATGGTAATTTTGCGACATTGAATTGTTTTGAGCGTAAACACGTCCACGTGAGATGAGAGCATACACTTAACCTTGAGATTTGTGATTCAGAGCATTTTACCATGTTTTGTTTGATACGTGCCCTTTGATAAAATATTTGAGGCTTGATTGGTTTGTTGCTTGACATTCATGACGAACAATATGGATTTCCTTTTGGGTTCTTTGTGTGTGCTATCATTCCTATCTCCCTGTTGTGCTTATCTTGTTTTCAAAATTGTTGATCGGGACGGTCAATAGTTTAAGTTTGGGGGATTTTGATAGGTGTGAGTTTTACATGTATTTTTGGGCATATTTATGGCTATAATGGTGAGTAAGCATGCATAAACTCAGGTGAAATATTACGTATTCACTGTTTGTGGAAAAGATATTATGCTTTGCTCGTTTTGTAGGAATTTAATAATATTTGAAGCAATTTGGATACAAATACGAGCATCGCAAAGTGGAAACACTGAGAATCGAGTGAGTATACGAGAATTGAAGCCAAAACGAGTTGAAGTCGAGCGTATAAGGAAAATACAGGGAGCGCACGGGTTGGGCGTGCCTTAGGCACCACCCGTGCTCCCCTGAAGAGAGGCATTGAAAGCTACGGCATGGCGCACGGGTAGCCCGTGCAGGGGGCACACGACCCGTGCGCCACTGGGGAGTTGAATTATACCTACAGCATCACGCACGGGTAGCCCGTGCAAGGGGCACACGACCCGTGCGTGTTTGGCAAAAAGTAAAGGCTTCGCTATGGGATGACGCACGGGTAGCCCGTGCAGGGGCGCACGACCCGTGCGTCTGCGCTGGAATGCCACATTCTGCAGCACTTTGCCCTAAACTTGAAAATGGGTATAAAAAGGCTTTTTGGGGCGCACACCAAGGCATATTCTGACATTTTGGGATCTACCACACAAGACAAGGGTCTATTCTTGGAAGAAGACATCAAGGAGACAATCGGGTTGCATTGGAGCTCAAGGAACGGAGATACATCGAGAGATTGTCGACTTTCCTAAGTTTTTCTTGCTTCTCTTGTAGTTTTCATCTTTCATTTTTAGTTGTCATGGCTATGAACAATTTATCTATGAGTTGTTTAGAAATCATGTGTAGCTAAACTCTTGAGATTTCCGGGTTTTAGTAGTAGATTAATGAACACTTGTTGAATGTTTTAATCTTAGTTGAAGTTATTATCTTGAAGCCTATTTGAGTACTTGGAGCTTATTCTTGTTTTATCACTTGATCAATGATTTAACTTGTTTGATATATTGATTCATAATTCGAGAGATGAGTTTTAATATTAGATCTTGAGTACTCGACACAAATATTTGCATGAATCGAGAGGTTGGTAAATATTTGTGAAGACAATTGATCTTTTGAACTTTTGGGAGTTGAATACTTCATGTTGAGTAGAGATGCTAGCATAGGTATTTCAATCTACGTTTTATATGCATCTCGAGAGGGAGGATAAAATATCTTTGTGATCGTCTTATAGGAATATTAATAATAAATTGGCTTTGATTAAATCGGACAACAAGAGGGGTATTAATCGAAACCTTAACTCGGGAATCCATCTCATCATCTTGATACTTCTATCATTTGTATTATCTTAATCTTGTGTTTTAGTAGTCTAGATTGTCTTAATCTCATAACAACAATTATCAAATTACGATCGTCTAAATAAAAATAAGACTATCTTAGTTCAATACTTAGCGTACAAATTTATTAGTCTCCGTGGATACGACCTTGCTACCCTTTTCTATAACGTACACCGTACACTTGCGGTGAGCTAAAAATAAAGGCGAACAATGAGGCGCTTAGTCAACATGAAGCTAAAAAATGGAACTTCAGTTGCCGAGCATACTAGTGAATTCTAGAGCCTTGTAAATCAATTGTCGTCTGTAGGAATTCCACTTGGAGATGAAATCCAGGATCTCATACTTCTCAGTTCACTTCCTGATAGCTAGGATACACTAGTTGTTTCTCTCAATAATTCGGCCCCAGAAAGCAAACTTACCATATATATGGTTAAGGATGCCCTATTCAATGAGGAGGCCAGAAGAAAAAACCTGGCACTACTACAAAAATGTTGATAGACACCGGTTTTAATCCGACGTCTATTAGTAACACAACAGCTGTTAGAGCCACTGGTATTAAAAGTCTGAACTTTTTGACAGCGGTTAAGAGTCGGTGTCGTTTCCTTGAAAGACACCGGTTTTAAACCAGTGTCTTAGAGATAAAATATCCGCTTTCTAAGGCCCTGATGTTAAAAGTTTATGTATTTGACACCGATTTTAAACGGTGTCTTTTGATGAATAGACACCGTATCAAACACCGCTTTTAAACCAATGTCGTTTCATCTAAAGACTCTAAAACTCAAACCGGTGTCTATGGTGAATAGACATCGCTGGTTCACACCAGTTTTAAACTGGTGTCGTTTAATTCAAAGACATCGCATCAAAACCGCTGTCTTAATGTTTTTAGAAGCAATTTTAAAAGGATTGTTTATTTACGCAAAGATACTGGTCCAAAGCTGCAAAAAAACCATATAAATAAACAATTCTAGCAACCATCATAAGTTCACTACCAATTAAACATGAAATCCATTAATACTAAAGTCACCTCCAATAGCCAAAATCCAACAAAAAGTACTAGTAGCGAAATTTCCTTTCAATAAAACAACTATAAATTCATAATCCAATTCCATCAACCAACAAAAAGACTATAATTCAACTACAGGCAACAAAATCTATATGATCAACATAGCTCATGTCATTCAAGCTTCAAAAATGCTCAAGTTTCTCCTACTTAGCCTTTAACCTTTCTCGTCACGAAACTCATTCTTCTCAGCCTACAAACATACAAACAAAGTTGAATGATTTAGCCGTTAATGAACCAACCCTTCTCAGCAATCATAGTAAATTATGCACAAAACATACAAACATTGATTAAAAAATAAAAATAATTGATAATTTTCAAATATATATACATAACACATTTATGAACAAATAGTAAAACTATATTGTTTGGAAATGAAAACAGGCCCTAGAATTTGTAGTTCGCTTGATTCCAACCTAACCCAACTTTATATGGAGCCCAAACAACGTCAATGAACACACAAATATACATCCCAACAAATTAATCCTAACACGAGCTGACCCAACCCGACCGGAATAAGACATGCACTAAACCATTGTTTCAATTCTAGAAATACATGGGGAAATTCAGATCTTGAATTTCTTGTTAATTAAGCCCCTATTGTTTTTCAAAATCACAAAAGTAGTTCAACATACAAAACGTCAACGAAGGCACTTTCGCTCTTGAGATTAAATTAATCACTTATGGAATAATCTAGAATGCCTCTAGTTTGATACCAACTCCCACCTAGCAATTCAAAGAATACTAATTTATGTATAACTAACTTTACCTCTGTAATGACAGGATGAGTACACCTTAGAAATCCTAAAAATGCAGTTCTCAAAGAATACTGAATGCTGACAGTATGGCGACCCTTTGCTGTCTCTAAATTTGTACTAAAATCAAGCAGTGCAGTAAGGACAGATTTATAGTAGACAGGCCTCTTCCGTGCAATAGCTGCAAGACTGCAATAAAGACATTAGATCATGTATACACCTGAAACATAGGTATCTAATACAAGGTTACTACTTTTTCTAAATCAAGCACATTAGAAAGAAGCACTTGCTTTAGATTAATCAAAAACACCAAGAACAACGATACCAAACAACAATAAATGACATGGCTATTTCAGCCTTCAGGCAAAGCAAAATTACAAGAAAAGGCCAAAGTGGACACATGCCTGCAAAGAAAATGAGAAAAAAGTATAACCCACATCTCATTTAGCCAGTAATGATAGGAAAGATACATCCATGAGATCGTAAAAAAATTAAACCAAACAGATATTTTATATATCACAACAATTTATATTAGCAATACGGTACAAAACCAAAAGTATCTGCTGTTACTAAAATACTTTATTCCTCCCCCCCCCCCCTCCACACACACACACCGCCAATTTTAAGCACCAACAGGCATAAAATGATAGATCTCAGATGTAAACTTAAATATTATTTATTCATAAACCGGAAAAATAAAATCAAAGCAAAAAGAAACCAGGCAGAGACTAGAAAGACCAATAGAAAAGGTGAAAACCAATTGAATTTTTGTGCTTTTACTTCTTAACGAAAATTAATTAATATCCATATCTATCTATGCAAAACCATACATTAGAAGGATTTCTTAACGAAAATTAATTAACATCCATTATCTCATCAAAATTATAGGTAGAAGTTAGAATTTACAAATTACCACCACAACCATCTAAAATAGACAGAGTGATGATAGATGATAGATGATAGATGGAACCCACCCTAGCTTCTAGTGATTCTAAAATTACTTTTTTGAACATCTTAATTTTGCAACGATAATTTGTAAGGAGAGCAGGGGGCTGGGGATCATGCACAGATGCACTGTATTAGCAGTGGAAGAAGTTGGCTAGTGTTATTGACAAGGGTTTCTTAGGCCAGATTTTAGTAAAAGATCCATTAAAAGAATACAGCATTCAGCTTGCTATGCAAATTAGGAAAATGTTGGTTCTGCAGTTTTATGAAATGCTACCAGCAAAATAACTACAATCTGCAACAGTATGTTTCGATATGTTTCTAGTTTTCGTATCTATATGTTGTAGAGTTGGACAAGAAAAACTAAAAGAAAATATAAGCATAATCATTGGGATTTTATTTATTAACAATGATAAATGTAAGTAACAGACTACTTTAATTCTTGATTAGAGGAATGATAAAATTGTTCTAAACTTTTTAATGATAGTAGAACAAACCATAATAGGGGAAAAAGAAAAACAAAAGATCTAAGCAAATTCATATTTCACCCCCATTCAAGTTAAGTGGATGCCAGAGGCCAGCATACTAAATTTAAGCCCTCATTTAGGGCTAGCATGATCTAAGCTGATGACACATTTGTACCAAAAAAATAAAAGATAGAGTAAGCTAAAAAAACAGAATAAGCTTCAATACTCTGTAATAAACGAAACCTGAATATAGATTAAAAATTCTACCTCATTAGATATGCAAAAATTTCCATTCAGTTCCATGCAAATCCTTAGCAACAAGCTCATGTGAAGATCTCTGTTGTTTATAATCCTAAAACCATAACAAACATTTATTACAGTAAACCATAAGACATAAGCAAATCTTTCACTGAGATGCCAAAATGCACGTAGCTTAAACTCGATCCTCATTTTACTGTCAGTATCATATTCCAAAAGAACAACAACAACAACAAACTAAGCCTTAATCCCACTACGTGGGGTCGGCTGTACGGATCATATCGCACCATCGTTTACGGTCATAAGCCATAGTT
Source organism: Rehmannia glutinosa (assembly GCA_016081115.2). Taxonomy (NCBI): domain Eukaryota; kingdom Viridiplantae; phylum Streptophyta; class Magnoliopsida; order Lamiales; family Orobanchaceae; genus Rehmannia; species Rehmannia glutinosa. The sequence continues at coordinate 146,238,424 of CM071926.1, forward strand.
TCATTTATTTCTAGGTATAACATGTCTTGTTTAATAGCTTCTTTCCAAGTCTTTTTAGGCCTACCTCTGCCTCTTTTGATTAGTGTGAGTGATTCCCTACCTTATAAACGTCGCACTGGTGCATTTAAAGGTCTCCTATAAACATGTCCAAACCATCTTAATCGTGTTTCTCTAATTTTCTCATCTATTGGTGCTACTCCCACTTTGTTTCTAATGTGTTCAGTTCTTATTCTATCTAATCTAGTGTGTCCGCACATCCATCTTAACATTCTCATCTCTGCTACCCTCATTTTTTGTTCGTGTTCATATTTGGTCGCCCAACATTCAGCTCCATAAAGCATTGCGGGCCTTATGGCCGTTTTATAAAATTTTCCTTTCAATTTTAATGGTATTTTACGGTCACAAAGGATAAAAGATGCATTCCTCCATTTATTCCAACCCGCCTGGATCATATGTGTGACATCTTTATTGATTTTTCCGTTCTCTTCAATTATAGATCCTAAGTATTTAAAACTCTTTGTTATACTCACTTCATGTCCATCAATTTTAACCTTCGTCTCATTGTTCCTGTTGTTTTTACTAAAGTGGCATTCCATGTATTCTGTTTTAGCCCTACTTATAGTAAAACATTTTGATTCGAGTGCTTCTCTCCAAACTTCCAATTTTGCATTTACTCATTCCCTTGTTTCATCAATTAAAACTATATCGTCCGCAAATAGCATACATTCAGGGATGGATTTTTGTAAGTGTTTAGTGATTTCATCAATTATTAGGATAAAAAGGTAAGGGCTTAAAGCGGATCCCTGATGCAAACCTATATTGTTTGGGAATTCACTAGATATTCCTGTTGGTGTCCTGATACATGTTATATCATCATACATATCTTTTATGGCATCTATATAAGCTATTTTTATTCCTCTTTTTTCCAATACGCGCCACATTATATCCCGGTTGACTCTATCATATGCCTTTTCAAGGTCAATAAAAACCATATGTAAATCTTGTTTTCTCTCGTTGTATTATTCACATAAACGTCTAATTAAGTGTATATTTTCAGTTGTGGACCTTCCTGGCATGAAGGCAAATTGATTATCTAATATACTAGTTTCATTTCTTATTCTTGCCTCTATAACTCTTTCCCGTAGTTTCATTGTATAACTTATTAATTTAATTCCCCTGTAATTTGTACAATTTTGTATATCCCATTTGTTTTTATATATAGGTATCAATATACTTTTTCTCCATTTATTAGGCATTTTCTTAGTTTTTAGGATAACATTAAATAATTTAGTAAGCCATGCAATTCCAACTCCACCTAGACATTTCCATGCTTCAATTGGTATATCATCTAGGCCAACTGCTTTGCCAGTTTTCATTGTTTAGTGCTTTTTCTGTTTCATGAAGTTGAATCCTACGATAAAAGGTACGGTTTCTATTCCGTTCAGATTGGCCTAGTTCCCCTAATGTGACTTCATTCCTCTTCGGTTCGTTAAAAAGATTATTGAAATACCTCTTCCATCGATCTTTTATGTCCTCGTCTTTCACTAAAATATTATCATTCTCATATTTTATGCATTTAATTTGGGTTAGATCTCTTGTTTGTTTTTCTCTAAATTTTGCTATTTTATATATATCTTTCTCTCCTTAGTATCTAGTTTTTTATAGAAATCTTCATATGCCTTGGTTTTTGTTTCATATATTGCTCTTCTTACTTCTTTTTTGGCGTCTTTATATCTTTTTAGATTTTCTTCATTTTTACAAGAATATAATACTTTGTAACTAGTTCGTTTTTCCTTTACCTTCTCTTGGATTTCTTGATTCCACCACCATGATTCTTTATTCCATTTATTACCATTTGACACCCCCAATGTTTCTTTTGCGATCTTTTTCATTTGAGTAGTTACATAGTTCCATGTATCATCGGCTTTGTCTTCCACTTTCCAATCAATGGTTTCTACTAGAGATTTGACAAAACTATCTCTTTTTTCTTTATTCTTTAAGTTTCACCACTTAATTCTCGGTATGTTAATTTTTTTCTCTTTTAAGTGTACGTTAAGAAGTTTGATATCCAAAACTAGTAATCTATGTTGGGTGGTGAGACTTTCTCCAGGTATTACTTTGCAATCTTTGCATAATTTTCTATCGCTTTTTCTGGTCAGAAAGTAGTCAATTTGTGATTTGTTAGGACCACTTTTAAAAGTAATTAAATGTTCGTCTCTTTTTTAAAAGAAGGTATTACCTATAATAAAATCATAAGCAACTGCGAAGTCTAGGATGGTTCTACCCTCATTGCTACGCGAGCTAAAACCATATCCTCCATGGACCCTTTCATAGTCTTCATTATCCTTCCCCACATGTCCATTTAAGTCTCCACCTATGATGACTTTTTCATTTTGAGGGATTGATTGCATTAGAGTTTCTAAATCTTCCCAAAAATTAGCCTTAGTAGCATCATCTAATCCTACTTGAGGTGCATATATCATCATCATCAACTGCACCTTATCCCACTATGTGGGGTCGGTGGTGTGAAGTTTATAGTGTCAATTAATTGTCTAAAATTAGTTAACACTACAAATTCACACAAAAAGCAAAGTGGCAAAGTTTTTTACGGATGCCCTTCCTCGACGCAACCTTCATACGAAGGAGAAATGAGATGAAATTCCAAAAACCATCATCATCATAGGTCTTTCCACTTGCATGGAAAATACGATGAGACGGCGATGAGTTGAGATAGTTGCTCTAGTCATATATACTAACAATATTTATAAGTTCGTTACCTACTACAATTTTAAGGGCTATGATTCTATCTCCTTTTCTAGTTACTCCTATTACTTGATCTATGAAGAGAGGATCTCAATGATATCCACCCCATTCTAGTTCATCATTTCCACTATACCAAAGCTTATAACCTGTAGTATCTAGTGTCTTAACTTTCTCGCCTACCCATTTAGTCTTTTGGATACACATAATATCTATGTTTCGTCTTTTCATAATATCTAGTAGCTCTATAGTTTTACCTGTCAAAGTACCTATGTTCCAACTGCCAATTCTATACTTTCTAATTTTTTTGTTATCATTTTTGTTCCTCTTATTAGTGTGTGAGGGCTCTTGTGTATTTTCACTACACCGAGCCTTTATGGAAGTGTAGCGGTCTTGCAAGACACCGATGATCGGACATCTGGCGCACTCCTTACGGGGAGCATTCTAGCCTTATCACAATGTCTCATATGATCCATACCATAAGAGAATGACAAGAGTTTTACGCTGGCTGTCAACCTAACGCAACCCTCCTCCTTTATCCGGGCTTGGGACCGGCAACATATAGACAGGTTGCCCTATCTATATTCCAAAAGAACATTTAATCATTTTTAGTTTCAATTATCTTAAAAGAAATAAATAAATAATAGGGAGAAGTGGAAGAGCCAAACACCAGAAAAATCCAAAAAACAAAAAATACTGTGAAAGCAAATGTACCATTAAATATGAGGCTCAATATCTTTTCTGAGGTAAACTCGAACTGGTCGGCAAGGGCGGTGCAGTGGATTCTCTGTTGGATAGTGCCGACATCCACCAATCTAATGCCCTGTATTATGTTGTCGGAGAACATAGTTCAAATGAGTAAACAGACATATAGCATTATCTTTATTTATAGTCAACAATATACTGAAAGAATGAAAATACTTAACAAATTAGGTCACTAAAACTGTTTCCTCCACTCCAAATATCCCCCAACCCGCACCTTAAAATTGTTTGAGATAAACTTTTTCAGAAAACAATGTAGAACTATTATTGTTATTCTTGTTAATTTTCTTGTAGTGAAATTTATACATATAGAACCAAAACATACATCACACAAAATTTCCAGTCATACCCCAAATAGTTCTTACCGTAAACGATGGCGCGATATGATCCGTATAGCCGACCCCACGTAGTGGGATTAAGGCTTAGTTTGTTGTTGTTGTTGTTGTACCCCAAATAGTTCTTAATTACTAAAGACAAGTCTAAGAGAGCCGGTTTAGTATGCTAAAGTTTCAATGACAGCCTTGAAAAAATAATTGGCTCTTGGATTAAAGCTCATTAGCTATGGCATTTTTTGTGAACAAAATACAGAGTTCAATTTTTTTTTCAAGGTACTTTAGTGAAATCCAAGCAATGCTTTCAACTTGTGCATACAAAATCGACTTAGTTTGTATCACAAAAGAGCCCAATACGCGTATCATCTTTGTAAAGTAAGCAGATGAAAACTATACCTAATAGCAAACACAAGCATCAATATTACCAATAGCGATCATTAATTAAGACATAAAAATGCTTGTACCACTATCATGGAGGCTAGTCTCTTTTTTTTTTTTTTTTGTAACACTTCTCCAAATACATCATTTGATTTTGATTGCAGAATTAAGCAGGAGATATTTTGAAATTGAACATCATAAGAAGTTGCCAACTGTACCCTCAAACTGCAGCACACCTTCAGAGGTACTACACATATTTTAATTTTTAATTTCCTGTCTACGTGCCCTTTTTAATTAATTAAATAAAGGAACACCATGATCATCCTTAAGGCTTCATTTGGATAGGAGAACTTGAAGATTTCAAATCCATTGAGCTTCTTTGGAGATTTGAAATCCTCATGCTCTACTTTTAAGCTAATTTTTGAGTCATTACGACGGATTTGAAATCCTTCTTCGAAATCCTCTCTTCAAATCCAAATCATTACATCCAAATGCAACCTAAAAGAACTAATCAAGCATACTTAAATGCACAAAAAAATCATCAGCCATTTTCACATTTTGGTCTAGCTACCAGCTTAAGAATAAAATAAGCCATTAGTCCAACTTACAGATATCAAGAAATTAAGAATTATAATGTGAATAGAAATCAATAATCAAGAAGTATACTGAATCCTTGAAATTTAACATATCCACCCGATGAGCCCAAAAAGGGCTTATTCCCCTGCCCACAAGGAATATATTCCTCATTTGCCAAATCAATTTTAATTTCTTTTCCAGTTCATTTTCTACTCTTTCCACTCCATCCCCCCCGCATTGAACACCCCCAAATTAAAAGATGAAAACCCAAATTGGAAATCCCTAAATATAAACTCAAAATTACAACATATGATAATGTTTGAATTTTTTTCTTTGAGACACCACATGTTAGAATAATGCAGTCATCCATCAAGAGAAAACATAGAGCATATTGCAAATGTCCAACATTTAGTTTCAAATAGAAAAATTTCGCAAAAGAAAAAACCGTAAACTAGTACCTGAAAGCTGGATCAACGGGAAGAATCGTTGAAACGAGTGTCGAGCGAGTTTTATTTCCCATTGGCGGCTAAATTTGAATCTCATCCATCCCATTTCCCATTTTCCTAAGGGAAAAAATATCAAAGTACTATTATTGTTTTGTTATATCAGTTTTATTTCTGTCTGTGTGTGTGCGTGTGTGAAATTTAAACGTACAGCTGCGAAAGTAAATAGATTTACCTGCAAGTCAAACGTGATGGCGGAGAAATTCTTCTTCGCCGGCTTAGCCAATCCCAGCGCCACCAACACCTCCATTGGATCAATCGTCACCAGCGCCAATGTCGAGAAAATCCCCGGCCGAAACACCCTCGGCGTTTCCCTATCTGAATCAACTACGCCGGCGGCGGTCTCAACCCGCCGCGCACACACCCATGCGCCACCGAGATCGTCTTTGTTCCCGAAGGCGAGCTCCAAGTCGGCTTCATCACCACCGCCAACGTCCTCATCTCCAGATCTATCAAAAAGGGCGAGATCTTAGTTTCCCCAAGGGGCTCATCCACTTCTAGAAGAACAACGGGAAATCCCCAAAGGGCCAAAGTTCGACGACTGTTGTGACTTGGGCGAGGGCACGCAGCGTGACGGAGATGAGTGGGGAAGACGGCCGGGAATAGTTTTTTTTTTTTTTTTTTAAGAGAACTTGCAAATTACAAAGGGAGTGTTTGCAAACACTTAAAAAAAGTACTTTTCAGCTTTTTGCTGAAAAAAATCAGTTTTGGGTGTTTGTAAATGTCAACTTCTACTTCTACTTCTGCTTTATTTAATCAAAACTCAAAAGCTGGGGATAACATGCTTTTTATTCTGAAAAAGCACTTTGGTATTTTTGTAAATAAAGAGAAAAGTCATTTTTTCCGTTTTTATCCTCATTTATTTCTGAAAATCCAAAAATGCCCTTTTGTCTCTTATCGTGTCAAACCCAAAATTCTGAAACACAATCCCCTCCACTGCACAAAATCCTCTCCATGACTCCATCTCCATCTCACGTTTCACAACTCCCCTCCATTAATTCTTCATTTTCACATCTTGCCCGTCCAGAAGAGTTCCAACACGAGAACCTATTTTCTCTCCGCTTCGGTTCCTTTTTCAGCCGCTTCGGTGGATTGTGAAGGATTTGTTCCAGGCTCAATCTCTTTCGGTGCAGGGGACCTCCGCGATCAGTCTCACAATCATCCGGTGCAATCGTTTTATCTGTTCCAACTATATTAGGTGCACCCAATTCCACTTGTAGCTCACCATTTGGCAAAGATGGCTATTCAGCTGCATCAGTCGTGTTGGTAGAATTTGAGGTAGGAGGAAATTCATCTATGCTTCATTTATCTTTGGGTGAAATGGTCAAACTCATGGAATTTTCCCACTTCTAATTTTTAGGGATAATTACAAAAACCCTCCTAAGGTTTGTACCCATGGAATTTTCATATGGTTCAAGGTGTAATTTATTTTTTCTGATTTTTTATTAAGAAAGTTTCTTATACTGTACACAGTTTATTGGGGAAGAAGAGTTGTTGGGTAATGTTTTTGTTTTCTTTATTCAGACATTCAATCAAAGCCAAAGGTTAAAATACTCTGTTCAAGGAAGCTAACTAGCTTCTGTCTCAATTTTAATCAGGTATGAGTACTTTTATTGATAATTGTTACAATTTTGGTATAATGAAGTTGATTGCTGCATTTTAAATGGTGTTTGCATTATTGAAATGCTGTGAGATTTCTTTGTGAATTGTGAGCTGATTCATCGTGCAATCATTATTATGTTTCTGCTATTTCTAATTTGATATTTTGTGTTTCTTTTAGTTAGTCATAAATTTCATGTCTAGAATGATATGGAATGTATGTTTTGCAATGCTCTTGTTATGTTCATCTTTGAAGGCAATGGTTGTCCATACATGCTAGAAGATTCTTATTTGCTTTTACCAGAGTAAATCTGAAGTAATTAGTTGTTTGTATTCATGATAGGTGAAATGTTGCTTTTCCAACTTTGGTTTCATTCTTACATACTGTCATACCTCAACTGCATGTTAGACATTCATAACAAAGATGATGTATACTAGGGGTGTTCACAGTTCGGTTAACCGGCCGAACCAAACCGAAACCGAAAATTCGGTTCCGACCGAAACCGAACCGAAAAATTCAGTTCGGTTTTTGGTTTGTCAATTTTTAAAATTTCGGTTTTCGGTTCGGTTTCGGTTTTATGGTTCGGTTCACCCTGTTAAGTTGGGCGGGTAAAAGGATAAAACTTTTTTCTTTTTTTCTTCTTTTTCATTTTTTAATCTTTCTTTGATTACTCTTTATATTGGTGTGTCATTCATGTACCTAAATGCACATTGTTTGTGGTATGAATGATATTTGTAAAAGTGGGAAACTTGATGATGCCTCTTTTTGATTTCTGCAAGTTTTTTCCAGTTGGTGATTTTTTTTTCTTTCTTTATTTGCTTGTAGAATTTTAAGCAAGCATATGATTTAGACGTTGTAGCTCTTTGGGGAATTACTTTTCCTATTAGAGTAGGATTTAATCATAGGGTTCTTGAATGGTGGGTTGATTTTATAATTTATATGCACGAAAAAATATAGGATTTCACCTTTACCTTTGTGGCTCAAGGATCTTTGCAATGAGGTTGTTTCTTTTCGCTTTATCTAAACTCCCCTCTCTGTGCTATAAAGTGCCTGGTTTATTTGTTCCTTGTTGAGTCCTGCAAGATATTACAGCTATTTTTGGTCAAAGCCCACTTTTTTGATTTTTGGTTTATTAGTGGACTATAACGCCCATGTGTTATGTTTAAGAGTCAACCAACAATGCAACTTTGTTATTCTTTACTCTTTTCTTGCCTCTTTTGCATAGTCTTGATTATTTCCAAACATTTATGAAGTAAAAGATTTTAAACAAGGCTTACTCTGTCTATATCAACCTATTATTAACTATCAAATATTTAACAACTCTTTATTATATTTGTATACATTGATTGCATTGGTTACTTTTACTTTATGTAGTTATGGATTCACAAATACCTTGGCAAAGACATTCGGAATTAATTCTCAAATGGCCTCACAATCGTTATCACAACCATCTCAAAGCTCGATAGTAATAGACGACAAATGGTTAGAAATAGTGAGTTTATGGAAAAAGCAAGTTGGGATCCTAGAACTACGAGAGATATATATTAGAATATGTGTTGAGGAGCTTGAGGCGGGGAAATAGGCGGTACCCACTTCAATAGAACTGGTTGGGAGAACATTGTTCGTAAATTTTCGATTTCTACGAACCGTAAGTATACAAGAACACAATTAAAGAATCGTTGGGATAGTTTGAAAAGGAATGGGGTGTATGGAAAACATTGTTGCGAGGAGAGGCGGAATAGGATGGAACCATGAAAAGGGAGCAGTGAGACGCGAGTCCGAGTGGTGGCAACGAAAGATACGAGGTAATGTATTCATTTTTTTTTATTGAAGTATTGTAAACTTTATCATGTTACGATTAAATTATATTCTTTATCATCTTATAATTAAATCATAAGTTTAATGAATATTTTCCTTCATTTCATAGGCTTTGCTAGGAAGCGACCAAGTTTAGAGAACGAGGACCTATGATGATACATGAACAAGAAATGTTATTTTCGGGCGTTGTAGCTCTTGGGGAACATGCATGGGCCCCAAGTTCGGATTGTTGCCACCTCATATGCAAGATGAGTCCGAGGATAACACTGTCGAAAGATGACAATATGGAAGACCCTAATATTGAGCGAACAAGTGAAACCGAGTTTATTCCACAAAATATAGCGAACGTGATTCCGTAGGAGGATCTAGAAGGACAAATAGAGATTTCCCTCCACACATTCGTCATAAGAAACAAAAGAAGATGTCAAGCTGACAAGATTGCGAGATGCCTAGAACGTATGGTTGATTCAATGCAAAGTGAAACAAGAACATCTCGAGCTTCCCACCGGTAGTGTACGACAATTTAGTATTCAAGAATGTTTAGAGGTATTAGATGGTATGTCCGGAATTGAAGAAGGTGACAATTTGTGGATGTATGCGACCGATTATTCCTAAAACCTGCTTTGTAAGAGAGTTATTTTTAACAATAAAGAGAAATGAGACTCGATTGAAGTGGTTGCAAGATCAGATGGAAAGAGACATGCAACGTAGGACGTCACGAGGGGAGTCACATCACAATGACCAAGCGTCTTCTCGGATGAAATTCTTATGTTTAGGATTATAATTCAATTTTTAGTAGATCTTGTATTTCGCCTTAAAGATCGTGGATGTTGAATGCTTGCACACACTTTTTATTATTTTATTTTAATGTTTGTTTTGGATGCTTGTTTTAATTATGTATGATTGACTTTTACGGTAATAAGTAAATGCTTTGCTTGTATGATTTATGTGTTTGGTGAACTAGTATTTGATTATTCATTGTATTATGATATGCATCAATTAAGGATGATATTTTTTTAAATGTATGCAAAGCATGTCGATTCGAGTAATCAAAAAGGCGATTGGATTCGCTTTAAGAATCATCAAGCGATGGCACTTTAGATAATGGGATGAGTGAAGAAGAAAGCGAAGATTCTAGCTTAAACACTTAGGTGAGAAGAGAAGAAAGTATTTACATGCAATTATTGTTGGAGCAACTATGTATTATCAAAGGTATTTACATAAAACTCCTTGCTATGATAGAGATTATAGTGGATGGGCTTCTTTGATGTCTATATTGAACGGACATCCTCGTCGATGTCATAATAATTTTAGAATGCACAAAGAAGTATTTTTTGAGTTGTCTGCACTATTAGTAACAAACTATGGCCTTAAACCTATGAGATCTGTCACTATTGAGGAGCAATTAGCAACCTTTATGATGATAGTTGGCGTGCGGGAAGGAAATAGACAACTACAAGAGACTTTTCAAAGGTCTGGTTATACAATTAGCAAGTCATTCCATAATGTTTTGCGAGCTTGCACAAAAATGTCGCTTGATTGGATCAAACCATTCAGTGATTTTACCACTACACCTTCATACATTAAAGACAACACTAGATACTTCCCCCATTTCAAGGTACCATATAATTAACTTTTTTCTCTAAGTTAAAATTTTTGTTGCACTTGATAATCCTATTGTTTGGGAATGATATAGGATTGTATTGGCGCTATTGATGGTACTCATATCAAAGCCTCACTACCATGCCACTTGCAAGTTCCATATATTGGTAGGAAAGGTGGTCCAACTCAAAATATTATGGTGGCATGTGACTTTGATATGTGTTTTACATTTGTATTGCCTGGTTGGGAAGGGAGTGCGCATGATACTAGAATTTTCTATTCTGCAATAAGAGATGCATCCAAGAATTTTCCAATGCCTCCTAAAGGTGCACATTTTAAGTTATTTATTTAAATATCCATTATAAATATTGTTTGCTCATTATTTATATTTTAATGGTAGGTAAATACTACCTAGTCGATGCAGGCTATCCAAACATATCAGGATTTCTTGCTCCGTACAAAGGGCAAAAGTACCATATTCCGAATTTTCGACGTGTATCATTGTATAATAATCCATGTGAAGCATTCAATCATTTACATTCATCGTTGCGTGGAACTATCGAACGGTCTTTCGGAGTATGGAAGAAAAAATTTGCAATGCTAAGTGATATGCCAGTCAATATTGCATGGCCGATCAAGTTGCACTCGTGTCAGCTACAATGGCAATTCACAATTTCATTCGTAAGACTGACTTGGAGGATGATGATTTTTTAGAGTATGATCACAATTCCAATTGTGATGAAGATGATAGGGGTGGAGTTAGTGACCATACTAATATTGGTGAATCACAACAAAATGATGAGACAATGAATAAAACGAGGGATGATATATGCACTTCAATTGCATTTGGAAGGATTGGAATCCATATGTTTTGAAATTGTGGAATGTTACTTGTTTTGCTTTCATATTGTCTGATACAATTGTTTTCAAAAATTATGACAAATTTACAAATTTATATGTTTTGTTGAACAAACTGTTGGTGTTGATTGTTGAAGCTTTGATTTTTTTTTTTTTTTTTTACATTGTTGGGATCCAAAATGCATAGGGCATCTGAATAGTGTTTGTGTAATCTTCTAAATTTGGAGTGATCAGGAGATTTTGGAATTGTTCACTTTATTGTTTTTTTTTTTGAAACCCACTTTATTGTTAATTAAAACTATTAGTATTAGATATAATTTTTTTATCCTTAATCATATATATATATATATATATATATATATATGAAATATGATGGTATTTAAAAATTAATAATTCTTCCAACAAAAAAAAGTGATTGGTGATTGGTGAATATTAACGTATGTATGGCTTTGCTTGAATCATAAAAAGTGCAGCAAATGGTTAGAAGAATTGCCAGGGTGTTTTTTGTCTTTATAGTGTAATTCTCATTTTGAAAGTGCTTTTTTTCCAACACTCTAACTTTGAGGAAAATAGCTTTTAACTTCTTTTTCCAAACACCATCAACTTCTACTTCTCAATAATTTTAGCTTCTAATGCAATAAAGCACTTTTTCTGGAAGCAGAATTTTTTGCAAACACTCCAAAATATTTCCTAGATGTGCCACCACAAAGTCCGGAGGCTCCACCCAAATATTAGGACTAGCATAAGAAGTAGAAGCTCGTGCAAGCACATGAGCAACCACATTCGCTTGTCTATACACAAACTGAACCTTATAAGATGGTTCTGATTCTAAAATAGCTTTGGAGGAACGGATAATTCTACCAACTTCATTCCATATTTGTTCATTACTTTGTAGAGCATCCACTACTCCCTTGGCATCCACTTCAAATATAACATTAGAAAAACCAAGAGCATGAACCCACTTCAAACCTTCCAGCAATCCTATGCTTTCACCTTCAAGGACATCTAAATCACCCATAAACCAAATTGTGCGACACAGCAGCACCATGCCTGTATCATCTCTGAGGACCATTCCAACACCAACTCTGTTCATATCTCGAAAAAATCCAGCATCTATATTACACTTTAAGACAAAAACCGGTGGAGGATGCCAAAGTGTGCATCGTGGAGCTGCCTCATCCCCTGATGTCTGCGACTTCGCTCGAGCCGCAACCCACATATCCAATACAGCAACTGCACTGCTGACTGTCATGGTTGAAGTAGTGTGATTCTTCCTCCATAATTTTGCATTCCTCTGCTTCCATATATTCCACAAAAGCATACAGATTCCAGCAGAACACGAAGGTGTATTCTCTTCCAACAAAGTAAAAAACCATGAAGCAAATGATTCAACCCTCCCCGCCACATGATTAACAACGAGGCCACAATTTGCTAATTCTCCAACAAATCAATAGCAAATGGACACGATAAAAACACGTGCCAATTATTTTCAATTTGAGCTTCGCAAAAAACACATACCTGTCTCACTTGCATTCCTTTATACGCCAGATTTTGTCTTGTCGGCAAGCAATTTCGACATGCTCTCCATAAAAAGAATTTAACCTTCGCCGGAATTTTTAGCTTCCATATTTTTCCCCAAGACCCTTCAACACCAAGGTGTTCATCGATGATGGACTTGCCAAGAATCTTGTATCCCGAACGCACCGTGTACAGGCCTGTCTTCGAGTGGTGCCACACAAGACTGTCTTGCTCCTCCAACGAATGAAGTGGGATTCTCAAAATTTGATTAACATCACGGTCACAAAAATATTCTTCAATTATGTTCATATCCCATTCACACAATTCCGGAATCAGCAAATCATTCACTGTTAGATTCTCTATGCCAGCAATCTGAGGTGAAATGATAAAGAAATTATTATCATCCTTAAGCCATGGATCCCTCCATACATTGATTGACTTACCATTTCCAACAATCCATCTAATTCCCAATTTAACTAGTTGCCTCGAGCTCCAGATACTTCGCCAAGTGAAACTTGGATTATTTCCAAGTTCAGAATTTATAAAATCACCCCGAGGGTAATATCTAGCTTTGAAGATCCGACTTATTAGTGCATCTGGGTTAGAATGAATCTTCCAACCAAGCTTAGCCAACATAGCTAAATTAAAAAAATGGAATTCTCGAAACCCAAGTCCTCCAACTTCAGTAGACCCACATAACTTGTTCCAATTAAGCCAATTAATTCCCTTTTCGCCTTCTTTCTTCGTACCCCACCAAAAAAATTAATCATACGTTGAAGCTCCTCCCCTAACGAAACTGGCAAAAGAAAAACACTCATACAATAGGTAGGCAAAGCCTGAGCAACCGCCTTAATAAGAACACATTTTCCAGCTTTTGAAAGAGGCTTATTCCTCCATTTTTGTAAATGAGACCATAAATTATTCCGAATATAAGCAAAGATCTCTTTTTTCCGTCTCCCAATTAATGAAGGCAATCCCAAATATTTCTCCACATGACCTTGCGGCTGAACTCCCAGAATGCTGCAGATTGCATCTCGCTGTTGCTGATCCACATTGGGGCTGAATGAAACCGTGGATTTCTGAAGGTTGATAGCCTGTCCAGAATTTTCCTCATATTGTTGAAGTATTTGCTTAATACAATCTGTTTCGTCAGTAGTGGCCAAGAAAAAAAGGTAACTATCATCGGCAAATAGTAAGTGAGAGACCGATGGTGCACCTCTACAAATTTTTGCCCCATGAATAAATCCTCTAGCTTCCGCCTGACGCAACATCGACGTTAACCTTTCCGCACAAAGAATAAATAAATACGGAGACAAAGGATCCCCTTGTCGTAGTCCCCGTCGTGGAGAAATTTGCCCAACAACAGCTCCATTCACCAACACCGAATATGACATCAAGTCACACAAAGCATAATTATTTTTACCACTCGCGAATGAAATCCCAATTTAAGAAGTATCCTCTCCAAATACGACCAATCCACCTGTCGTAGGCTTTACTAATATCAATCTTCAAGGCCGTTAACCCTTTGACCCCTTAGATTTTCTCTTCATGTAGTGTAATGTTTCAAAGGCAACCAACACATTATCAACAATAGAACGACCTTAACAAAAGCGGACTGATTTTGGATATAATGGCGGGTAAAATAGATTTCAATCTATTTGCAATCACTTTAGAAATAATCCTATACAAAACATTGCATAAAGAGATAGGCACGAGATCTTTCATAGACTTGTTTGTTGACATTTAGGTATCAACACAATATTCGTATCCATTAGACCACATGGAAAATACCCATCTTGCAACCATAACGCACTACTGCCGAAAGATTTTCTCCCAATGAAATTCCAAAACGTTGGTAAAATGCGGGATTAAAACCATCGAGGCCCAGGTGATTTATTCGGGTGCATTGCAAAGACCATGACTTTAAACTCCTTTCTTGTAAATGGGGCGAGTAACATCTCATTGTGATCATGTGTGATAACACGTGGAACATAACTCAAATCTTGTTCTTTATTTGATTGATTCGATGAGAATAAATCGGTGAAGTATCTTTAGCAATATTACCAATCTCTTCATCATCCTCATGCCACCGCCATATTCATCTTGGAGTTTGATAATATTATTAGATTTCCTTGAGCGAACAAGCGAGAATGAAAAAACTTTGTGTTGGAATCCCCTTCTTTCAACCAAAAACTCTTAGCCCTTTGTTGCCAATGCAGTTCTTCTTTACTCATTAAATCAATGCATTTAGCCTTAGCAACCTTATACCTCTCGGCAGAAATTGGGTCATCAAATTTTCGAAAGTACTCCATCTCCTTCTGAAATTTTGATATATCTTTTCTAAAGTGCAAGCCCTGTTTTCGACCCCAACCAGATAGCCTCAATGAACAAGACTTTAATTTATCCACAATATCAGCATAAGGAGTATAATTCCAGCCTTCACGCACAACTTCATTTATATCTGGCTCCGAGAGCCATTTGTTCTCAAACCGAAAAGGTCTATATGCTCTGGACTGAGAGGGAGGTGTCGTCTGAAGAAGAATTGGTGTATGGTCCGAAATAGGTGCACACAAATTCAGTAGACGAACCTCTGGAAAAAGTGTTAGCCAACTAGTAGAGGTAAATGCGCGATCCAATCGCTCCTCCACATGATTTACTGTTCCTCGCCTTGATTCCCAAGTAAATTGGTGACCAATAAGCGGAATCTCCGTGAGTTGGCAATCTGCAATTGTCTCTCGAAAACCCCTTAATAACCAAGCAGGATGTTCAATACGCCCCTTTTTATCAGTCGGATACAGAAGATCGTTGAAATCTCCCACACAACACCATGGTAACGTGCAGTGATTATGAAGTTGCCGCAATAAATCCCAAGAGTCCTTCCGACGACTTCTTTCCGGAAAACCATAAAAACCTGTTAATCTCCATTTGGTGTCGTTCTCCTCCGTAATCACCATATCAATATGATTATTCGAATAACCCAAAATTGTGCAAGTATGATTTAGTTTCCATAAAGCACAAATTCCCCCGCTTCTACCAATTCTGTCGACCACAAACAATTATCAAACTTTATCTTAATACGCAACTGTTCCATTCGTTCCGAATGTGACAAGGTCTCAAACAGGATAACAATATCCGGTTTGTGGGCTCGAACCAAGTCACACAATACCGAAATTGCTCGTGGGCGGCCCAACCCACGGCAATTCCAACTAAGAATAATCATGGCTCCTGAAAGGCCTGGGAGCCAGGCCCTAGCAATAAAAAATGGTTCTGTGGAGTAGAAGTAGACTCTGTAGCCTGCAAATGACCTGAAGAGATTACACGGATATTAGGATCATTTTGTTCTGCAGAAGTTAATAACCTTTTCCTTTTCCTTTCCTCAATAATAGTATCATCTTTTCCAAATAGTGGCCCGCTGGGAGCGGTTACTTGTAACTGCAATGGAACCTCTGTATTCAGTGCGGAAGGATTTTCCACATTAATAGGAGCAGTTTTAGTAACTGCTCCAACCGTCAATTTTGAATTCCCTGGATTTCCACGCAGTAATGGTGATGTTGAGTCTCTGCGGATTCTCGATAATCTGCCTCCAGACATGTTATGTGTTGGTTGGAACTGAGCACGAAGGTAGAACGCAGAAGTCGAATCATTTTTTGCCGGCGGCATGTTTTCCTTATCATTTTCGATGTTTTCCAATAACCACTTTGCACCACTTGTGTCTACATTTCTTCGAGAAGTTGCTCGTAAACTTGGCCCCCACTCCTTAACTGGTTCACCATCTGCAAATTCCAGCCTTTTTTCATAATACCGATCCGTATGCGTAAGCATACCACATACAAAACAGAAAGAGCCCAACCTTTCATATTTGAAAGTAACGACAGACCAATCTCCTCCTTGCAACTTAACTTTCTTACACCTTTTTAATGGAAGACCGACATCCACTTCCACCTTAATTCGCATAAACGTATTCCATATTGTCACAGAATTTTTGGGATCATACTCTAAGAATTTCCCAATAAAATCACCAAGGAGCCTACCGACTTTCTCATACATACAACCAATTGGGATGTTATAGAGTTGAACCCAGAAATTTATAGTAGAAATTTGAACAGAACTAGGAACCATACCAGGGGTCAATTTAACCAACATAAGCATCAAATTATCATAAGACCATGGGCCACCATCCATTACTCTATTAAGGTCCTGGATGTGATAGAACTGAAAGAGATAACGTTGGTTTCCAATGTCCTTAACTGACATACCCTTAATTGGCCTCCAAATTGCAGCCATCCGTTGCTTCATTGTGTTAAAATGCACATTTCTCTCGGATATGAATTTGCCAATCAAGCATAAGCAAGTATCAGATGTACCACCTTCAGTAACCTCTGCATCAAAGATAATCCCATCATCTTCATCGTCAAAAAGAGATAAATTTGCCAAATTTGTTTCCATTGTGTAGTAGTCCGAATTAAACAAGTTATTCTGGAAGTTAAAAAAGATGAAACTCTGGACTTGGAGAGAAAAGAAAGAACTCTCGACAAAGGAGAAGATGACAAGATTTTTAGCCGGGAATAGTTTTGAGTTTTCAAACTTGCGTTTTTTTCTAAATCTGAGTAGTAAGAATATGGGAACACTGCTTTGTACTTTTTGGGTATATTTAATTAATGAAATTTTTTATTTCGCCTTGAAAAAAGTAAAAAATATAAAAATAAACACCGGTTATGAAGTCAGTGCCTAATGAATTGGTGTATATTGATAATTTGACACCGGTTATCATACAAAGTTGACACCAGTTCTAATATCCAAAGACTCCACTAATTAGACACCAGTTTTAAAAGAAACCGGTGTTAAATGGGAAAAGACACCAGAAAATCTTAAAATTGGGGCCTTTTGGTGATGTCGATCAACAGTTTTCTTGTAGTGTGGGCACATATTAGATCCATGCCCTTATGACCAAAAATCGAGGGAGATAGCATGGGAAACAATAACGAAGTAGTTGAGGCAAAGGGAGAGGCAAAAACAAAAGTAGGGGCAGATCCACCGATGATAGAAAACCAACTTATAAATGCCATCACTGTGGAATAGAAGGTCATATGAAGAACTACTATAATGGCTAGAGAAGCAAGGCCAAAGTAGTACCCAATCGAAGAATAAGAGTGGAGAAACGCTAGCCATCATTCCTGGAGATGTAGCGCTCTGTTCAACCCATGATGAGACATGCCTTCACATCTTAAGAGAATATACAAAATGGGTGGTAGATACTGCATCGTCCTACCACGTAACTCCTCATAAGGAATACTTCAAAACATACAAAACTGATGACTTTGAAGTAGTGAAGATGGGAAATTCCAGTTCCTCCGGAACTGTAGGAATTCGTGATATACAGATAAAGACAAGTGTCGGGAGTACAATCACTTTGAAGGATGTCAGACATGTGCCTGATCTTCGGCTGAATATACTTTTAGGGATTGCCCTTGACAAACATGGCTATGATAATCATTTCGCCAAAAGCACATGGAAGTTGTCAAGGGGCACTATGATAGTTGCTCGAGGACACATTTGTGGCATGCTGTACAAGACACATGTGAAAATATGTACAGACAGCCTCAACGTTGCTGAGAATAAGGTTTCTCAAAATTTGTGGCACTAGAGACACGACCACATGAGTGAAAAAGAATAGACCAGGGTTGTCTACCCTGATAAATTAAGAGCTTATCAATGTTGACAAGGACGTTGCACTAGATCCTTGCAATCATTGTCTATTTGGTAAGCATCAAAGAGTCTCGTTTAGTTCCTCTTCAATGAGAAGATCAGAATTGCTCAGTTTGGTGCACTTTGATGTTTGTGGTCCCCTGAAATTGAATCATTAGGCGATAACATATATTTTCTGACATTTATAGACTATGCTTCTCGAAAGCTGTGGGTGTATTTCCTAAATACAAGAGACCAGGTGTTTGAATATTTCAAATTGTTTCATGTCATGGTAGAACGTGAAATGGGAAAAAAGCTGAAGTTTCTTCGATCAGAAAATGGAGGCGAATACACTTCTAAAGTGTTCGATGCCTATTACAAAACATATGATATTGACATGAGAAACCGGTCCCAAGCACCCCTCAACATAACGGTGTAGCCGATAGAATGAACCGGACAATCATGAAACTTGTTCGGAGCATGCTCAGTATGGCTAAGCTGTCAAATTCATTCTAGGGAGAAGCAGTCAGAGTTGCTTGCTACCAGATCAACATATCACCATATGTACTACTGAATTTTGAAGTTCCGGAGAAACTGTGGTCTGGGAAGGATCCATTAGACTCCCACTTGAGAGTATTTGGATATTTAACATATGCACATGTATCCAAAGTGCTCAGACAATGACTACTCCATGCATTTTCATTGGCTATGGAGATGAAGAATATCGATATAGGTTATGGGATCCAAAGGAAAAGAAGGTGATCAAAAGTAGGGACGTAGTGTTCCATGAAAGTAAGACAATAAAAATTGAAAATCCCACAATGTCTCAGAAGACAAATATTGGTGCTCAAATTTCAGATGCAGCACCATAATAATTCGTCAGAGACGGCGACGTAGTGCTAGAAGATATACTAGAAGCAGAATATGATGAGGTAGAAGAAGATGTTGAGCAGGGGGAGCTACAACCCACTCTACCAAATCTTTCTGTACCATCAGAAAGCCTAGATGGTGGTGAATCTCCTCAGACTATTCCAAAAGTTCGTAGGTCTGAATGAGGATGAATTCCATCTAGAAGATATTCAGAATCTGATTACCTTATGCTTATTTTAGATGGAGAACCGAAGAGTTTCCAAGAAGTAGTATCTCATAAGGACAAAGAAAAATGGCTGCAAGCAATGCAGGAAGAAATGGAATCTCGACAGAAGAATTACACTTATGAGATCGTAGAACTTCCAAAAGGGAAGAAGGCACTAAGAAACAAATGGGTGTTCAAGATGAACAAAGATGGCAGTGGAAAAGTGGTGTGACACAAAGCTCGGCTGGTAGCAAGGGATTCCAGCAGAAAAAGGGAATCAACTTTGATGAGATTTTTTCACCAGTAGTCAAGATGACATGAATTAGAGTTATTATTGGTTTAGTAGCAAATATGAACTTGGAGCTTGAACAAATGGATGTGAAGACAATATTTCTTCACGGAGATCTACATGGAGCAACCAGAAGGTTTTGAGATTTCAAGTGATAATCTCGTTTGCAAGCTCAATAAGAGATTGTACGGTCTGAAGCAGACACCAAGGCAATGGTATACAAAATTTGACTCATGTATGATGAGTCAAGGCTACAAGAATACTAATGCAGATAACTGTGTTTACATTCAAAAGTTTTCACGCGGAAGTTTCGTTCTTCTTTTACTATATGTAGATGATATCCTGATCGTGGGAAAAGACGCAACGGAGATTAGTC
Source organism: Rehmannia glutinosa (assembly GCA_016081115.2). Classification (NCBI taxonomy): domain Eukaryota; kingdom Viridiplantae; phylum Streptophyta; class Magnoliopsida; order Lamiales; family Orobanchaceae; genus Rehmannia; species Rehmannia glutinosa. The sequence continues at coordinate 146,258,556 of CM071926.1, forward strand.
AGCTGAGGAAAGAACTTTAGAAGTCATTTGACATGAAAGACTTAGGACCGGCTCAACAGATTTTGGGAATGCAGATAGTTCGAGATACAAATAACTGAAGGTTATGGTTACCTCGATAGAAATATATTGAACGGGTGCTTGAGAGGTTCTTTATGAACAACGCCAAACCAGTTAGCATTCCACTAGCCAACCACTTCAAGTTGAGCAAGAGTGCATGCCTCTCATCCAAGCAAGAGATCGGGGAAATGTTGTCGGTACCATATTCTTTAGCAGTTGGAGATCTAATGTATGCAATGGTGTGTACAAGACCAGATATTGCTCACGCAGTGGGAATAATGAGTCGTTTTCTCTCTAACCCCGGAAATGAGCATTGGGAGGCAGTGAAATGGATTCTCACGTACTTGAAGGTTACATCAAAAATATTTCTTTGTTACGGGGGAGCTGATCTAATCTTGGAGGGCTATACAAATGCAGATATGGCAGGAACCTTAACATTAGAAAATCTACTTTAGGATTTCTCTACACTTTCACAGAGAGAACCGTTTCGTGGCAGCCAAGACCGCAGAAGTGTGTTGGTTCATCCACAATAGACAAAGCAGAGTATATTGATGCCACTGAAGCTGGTAAAGAAATATTGTGGCTAAAGCGTTATCTCCAAGAACTTGGAATCAAGCAAAAAGATTACAATGTACATTATTACAGTGAGAGTGCTCTGGATTGAGCAAGAACTCCATGTACCATTCCCATACAAAACAAATTGATATTCGATACCATGGGATATGCGAGACAATAGAACGACAATAATTGAAACTCGTTAAGATCCATACATGCAGACATATTGACGAAGGTGGTTACACGAGAAAAGCTTGAGCTATGCAGAGACATAGCAGGGATGCTTGTTCCGGATATGGCTGCAGGGTGAGAATTGAAGAATTCAATTCAAACTTTTCAGCTAACATCCAGAAACAAGCAGCCTTCACCAACCGGCCTACTAAATCTATAGCAGTTGTTTTTGACAAAAGAAGGTGCAACAACTTTTCATGGTTGAAGTTTCCAACCATTCACACCTTCTCCCATCTCTATATATAGAACACATTTCATCTGTTGAATATTATCCCTTGTAAGTGGAAGTATCATAGAGAGCAAAGAGATCTTTGAGTGTGATCAAATCAATTCTTGAGAGATTGAGTGAGAATTTTTAAGAGTTTTTGTGAGTTTATAAATCTCTACGTAAATCTATTCTTATGAAATTGAATTGGTATTTTTCTCTCAAATTCATCCATTTAGTTTTATAATTTTCATGTGATACTGTAGGTCCCAAGGGGTGTGAGTAAGGTTTAGAAGGGGGGTTGAATAAACCTTACCAATGTTTCAATTTTAGTCTTTTTAAAAATATAACAGAGTTAACTCAAACAGCTGTGTTCTTGAGGGACATCTAAGTTGGTTATTCAGCTGAGTTACCACTCAACAGACTCGATAGAGCTGTTGATAGAATAACTCGGCTGTTTAACCTGAACTTTAACTTGACTGTATTGGTTTTATCAGTGGAAGACTTACAACCTTGATTTGTTTTAACACTTGACTTTTAGCACTTGGTTATTAATCAGTTGGATAGCAAATGTGAGTTTTATCAGCAAATATGAAGTAAGTATGCAGAAATGTAAATTGGCTGAAAAACAAATGACAGAGATAATTTTTATAGAGGTTCGAAGATGGGATAATTCTTCTAATCCTCTCTTCTCCAACTCCTGGAGGAATCCACTATGTAACAGATCCGTTTACAACGTGGTGAATAGTCTAGAGTTAGCCTTTCTCACACATCTGGTTTCTCTTGCGACTCAGCTTCTTCACAGGGTAGGCTATTGCCTTGCTCTTCAGCTCACTTCTCAAGCTTTTGAATTTGATCACGAAGCCCTCCAATAACTTAATATTGGTTCGACCTTAAACCTTCCTACAATCCTCCTTGGAAAGGAGGATTGTAGGAAGGTTCAAGGTCGAACCATCATCAAGTTATTGGAGGGCTTCGTGATCAAATCCAAGAGCTTGAGTGAGTCAAGTAGCAAGGCAACCGCTTTTTGAAGAAGAAGAAGAAGAGTAAGAAAAGCATTTGTGTGATCAAGTCTGTCTCTAGAATGTTCCACGTTGTAAACCGTCGATACATAGTGGATTCCTCCAGGAGTTGGAGAAGAGAGGATTAGAAGAATTACCCCATCTTCGAACCTCTATAAAAATTACTTGTGTCATTTATTTTTCAGCACGTTTACATTTCTGCATACTTACATCATATCTGCTGATAAAACTCATATTTGCTATCCAACTGATTAGTAACCAAGTGCTAAAAATCAAGTGTTAAAACAAACTTAAAACAAATCAAGGGTGTTAAGTCTTCCGTTGATAAAACCAATACAACCATGTTAAAGTTCAGGTTAAACACCTGAGTTATTCTTTCAACAACTCTATCGAGTCTGTTGAGTGGCTAACTTAGCTGAATAACCAACTTAGTTGTCCCTCAAGGACAAAGTTGTTTGCGTTAACTTTGTTGTATTGTTTAAAAATACTAAAATCGAAAAGTTGGTAAGGTTTATTCAACCCCCCCTTCTAAACCTTACTCACACCCCTGGGACTACAAAGTGGTATCGTAAGCGGTTGGTTCATTGAGCCTTCCGCACTGGTTACTGAACTAGATCTCTATCTTTTCAAAAAGGTTTTAAACACTTGCATTTTCAAAACCGTTCATTTTAAGCAAAGTTATTATCATGGAAGCAAATTTGACATGTATTCATATGTTCACTGTTAAAGAATTTGATGATTGGAAAATTCGTATGCAGGCTCATCTATCTTCTCTGCACGATGAAATGTGGCTTGTGATAGAGGATGGGCCACTGCAAATATTGAAAGTGAACACGACTACAATAAGAGCAGCTGCAGCTGAAAGAGAAAAAGCTGCTGATGAAGCAAGACCAGTCATGGTTGAAAAACCAAGGACTGAGTGGACAAATGAAGATAGGAAGAGATACAACTTGGACAATGTGGCCAAGGACATACTCTACAAAACATTGGACAAAGCAAAGTTCAATAAAGTCAAATCTTGCAAATCTGCAAAAGAGATCTGGAATAATCTGGCTTTAAGTTGTGAAGGATCAGAACAAATTAAAGAAAATAAATTGTCTATTGTTGTTCAAAAATTTGAAAATTCCAAAATGCTTGTAGGTGAAACCATGGAACAGCTGGATGCCAGATTCACTGAAATCACAAATGAGCTTTCAGCTCTTGGGAAAGAATATACATAAAAGGAGATGTGTATGAAGATCTTAAGGATCCTCCCAGATGAAAGGGAAATGAAGACTATGGCCCTGAGACATTCCATGGACCTCCCAAGAACATCTAACCATGAGTTGTTCTCAGACCTCAAAGCCTATGAGTTTGAGCTGAGAAGAAAGAGAAAGAGGAGGCAGTTGTACCCAAGACAGCTGCACTGATAGTCAAGGATGGAAAGAGAGTTGAACCAAAGGAAGCCATAGACCAGGAGAAGATTGCCCTAATGGTTAAAAGATTCAACAAGTTCTTCAATAAGAAGTATAAAAGAAATAAGGGTGAAACCTCCAGGAGACATTCAACTCCCTCCAATTCAAGGGAAGATAGGCCACCCAAGAGCACTGAGCATCAAAGGGTTGAATATCAGAAAGCTGATAACCCAAGAACATTAAGAGCTGATCAAAGAGCTGAGAACTTGTGTTGGAATTGCAGAAAACCAGGACACTTTGCAGTTGATTGTTCCTATCCACCAGTCAACAAGTACAGAAATAAAGAGGAAAGAAAGGTCTTTAGAGAAAGAGGACAGGAAAAGAAGAAAGTTATGTTAGTTGATACTGCTGAGACAGCCAAGTCTAAAGAAGCAGCATACTCGAGAGTAGTGAAGCTGACTGCTCAAGTGACTCTGAAGAACATGCTATGATCTGCCTTATGGCTAAAGAACAAGATCAACCGGATCAAGAAGATGAGGTACACTCTAACTCATCTTACACTCTAACTCATCTCATTCAGACTCAAGTGATAGTGATTGTGATACACACACTTCATCACCCACTGATCTTTATGATTCGTTAGGAAAAATGATGAAAGATTTGAGCACATAATATCCTCACACACAATTCTAAATGAGGAAAACAGCCAGCTTAAAAGCCAAAACTCACAGCTGACTAAAGAGCTAAGTATGAGTCACATAGCTGATGAGAACACAAAGCTGAAAGGCTGAGAATGCCAAGATCATAGCAGAGTTAGCTGCTATAGAAAAGAGGGAAAAAGATCTAAAAAATGTGATTGCCTCATTTACAAAGGCATCTAAATCATTGGATGATCTTATCATGAGTCAAAAAGAATGGGAGATAAGACAGGCATAGGATTTAATTCCTTTGTGCACAGTGAAACTCCAAGAGTGATTTTGAAAAAAGGATCTTCAAGCAATGAAGCATCTTAAAAATCCAAAACACTAAAGTTTGCAGCCACATTAACTCCTAAGCATAATCAAAAACAAACTGTCCTTGGATATAAAGGGAAAGGAAAACAGCCAGTTGTGGATGCTGAGAGGACAACTGAGAAGAAATCCAGCCGAGTTCCTCAGAAAACTCCAAACAGAAAATACTCTATGAAAAGCAAACAGAGCTACCAAAAACCCCAGAAGTTTCATCAGGAAAACACATATGATGGGAATGGTAGAAACTATCCAAACTATGCTGATTGGAATAATGTGAAACATCAGCAAAGACCTATGGAATACAAGCCTAGATGGCAAAGACCTAAAACTCAGCAAAGGTCATTCCAAAGGCAAAAGATCTATTATCAGCACACATATGCACCCAAGCACTACACTCAGAATTATCACAATTATCCCAAGAAAGCAATTGCTAAAACAAACACAAAGGCATACAGACAAAAGAGACAGCTGTATGAACCTAAAACCCCCAAACAATTTGCTAATATGCACTGTGATTATGGCACTGATAGATGGCAACCTCTTAGAGTCAAGTCCTTTGGCTATAAGTTGGTTGGATCATCTTATAGCACTAACCCCTGAGGACCCAGGCAAGTATGGGTACCTAAAAACTAATTTTCCTTGATTGCTGGTTCAAGGAAAAGCTGAGTGCCAAGGAACCTAGTACATGGATAGTGGTTGTTCCAGACATATGACAAGAAACAAGAAAAACCTATCAAGATTCAAGAAGATTAGAGGTGCAAAAGTCATATTTGGAGGAAATGAAGCTCGAGGAGAAATCAAGGGCACAGGATCTATCAAGAAGAATGGATTGGAAATCACAGATGTTGCTTATGTTGAAGGCCTCAACTTCAACTTGTTACGCATCAGTCAACTCTATGACAAGGGCTACAATGTTGGATTCAATATGGGAGTGTGCCAGATCAAAGATGCTGAATCAAATGAAATAGTGCTGCAAGGATCAAGATAGAAGAATATGTATGGGTAGATTGGTCTACTGCTACACCAAGCATTTGTCTATTAGCAAAGAGCACAACCGAATCAAGTTGGCTGTGGCACAAGAAGCTGAGTCATCTGAATTTCAAGACAATCAACAAGCTTGCAAGGAGTCATCTTGTAGAAGGATTGCCAGACTCAGTGTATAAGAAGGAAAATGTATATGATGCGTGCCAGATGGGAAAGCAAATAAAATCCTCATTCAAGGATAAGCCAAGTCCTTCTTCAACAAGGATATTACATCTATTGCATATGGATTTATTTGGTCCAGTTGAACCAGCCAGCATAAGTGGAAAGAAATACACCTTTGTGGTGGTAGATGACTATTCAAGATATATGTTGAGATATGTCAATTGTGAGTTGTCCCACATTGATTAAATAAGGGAAGAGAGCCCACTTTATAAGCCAAGTGAGCTACTCCTCCTATCATCAATTGGTTTTAGGATGGAACCTCACTTGGTGGGCTTGGACTCTCTCCCATATTGGTACGCTTCATGTGTGGGACCGTACCAAGTCCCCCCAAATTTAACATGGTATTAGAGCAGGCCCATTGCTCGGCCCAAGGTGGGCCGTATCACATGATGTGATTGAGCATGGTGAATCCTGTTATGATGATTAATAAATTGACGAAGGACTCACAAGTGAGGGGGGCGTGTTGAGATATGTCACTTGTGAGTTGTCCCACATTGATTAAATAAGGGAAGAGAGCCCACTTTATAAGCCAAGTGAGCTACTCCTCCTATCACCAATTAGTTTTAGGATGGAACCTCACTTGGTGGGCTTGGACTCTCTCCCATATTGGGTACGCTTCATGTGTGGGACTGTACCAAGTCCCCACGAATTTAACAATATACATGGACAATCTTCATGTGCAAAAAGAAGGAAATTTTGCAGAAGTTACCTCAGCTGATGAAAAGAGTTCAAAATAAAAAGAGCCAAACCATTATAAAGATAAGGTCTGACAGAGGAACTGAGTTTGTCAATGGGATAATAACTCAGTATTGTGTTGAAAATGGAATTGCTCATGAGTTGTCAGCTGCAAGAACTCCACAACAGAATGGAGTAGCTGAAAAAGGAATAGAACTCTCAAAGAAGCTGCAAGGACCATGTTAGCTAAAGCTGGATTGCCTAAGAGATTTTGGGCTCAAGCTATTAACACAACATGCTATACTCAAAATAGATGCATGATAAACAGGCAATTGACCAAGACTCCCTATGAGATTTGGACAGGGAGAAAGTGAAATGTTGGATACTTCAGAATATTTAGATATAAATGTTTCATCCATAACAATGGAAAAGATAATTTGAAAGCTTTTGATGCTAAAGCTGATGAAGGTATCTTTTTGGGATACTCAGTTGAGAGCAAAGCCTATAAAGTGCTAAACAAGAGAACTATGGTCACAGAAGAGTCTATCCATGTGGTTTTTGATGAACCTAATGTAAATGGAGAAGACATTGAAGAGTTAGCCGATAAGCTGAATCAACCAACTATATAGAAGAGTCCTTATATTGAAGCTGAAGTAAGAGCAAGCAACCAGATGAAGATGAGATAGAAGAATCTCAAAGACAGCTGGAAAGTCTACAACTGAATGAAGATGAAAGAGCTATTCAAGATAACTTAGCTGCGAGACGGCTGAATCCAGCAGACTTACTCCAACCTGATGTGAGATGGCTGAGAGACCATCCACCTGAGTTAATCATTGGAGATGTTAGAGATGGCATAAGAACCGGATCCTGAGCACAACATGAAGCAATGTTCACTTGTTTTATTTTCCAAATAGAGCCTAAAGATGTGTCTCAAGCATTGGATGACACATATTGGATTCAAGCCATGCAAGAAGAGTTGAATAAGTTTGAAAAGAACAAAGTATGGGAATTGGTGCAGAGTCCAACCCATCAAAATGTTATTGGCACAAAATGGGTTTTCAGGAACAAGATGAATGAAGAAGGATCTGTTGTGAGAAACAAAGCAAGATTGCTAGCCAAAGGGTATTGCCAAGAAGAGGGTAAAGACTTTGATGAAACCTTTGCTCCTGTTGTAAGATTGGAAGCAATAATGATGTTTCTTGCTTATGCTGCACATAAGAACTTCACTGCGTATCAAATGGATGTGAAGAGTGCATTTCTGAATGGATTGCTAGAAGAAGAAGTCTATGTTGAATAACCTCCAGGTTTTGAGCATAAAACTATTTGAGATAAGGTATATAAGCTCAAGAACGCATTATAAGGATTGAAACAAGCACCAAGAGCATGGTATGATACATTGTCTCAATTTCTAACTGACAATGGATTCACCAAAGACAAAGTTGACAGAACACTCTTCAGAATTCATGATGGAGAGAGTATACTGCTTGTTCAAATATATATGGATGACATAATTTTTGGATCCACAAACAAAGAGCTGCGTGATAAGTTCTCAAACCTCATGCAAGGAAAATTTGAGATGAGCATGATGGGAGAGCTGACTTTCTTCCTAGGACTCCAAGTTAAGCGATTGAAGGATGGAACCTTCATAAGTCAAACAAAATATACCAGAGATTTAATGAAGAAATTTGGTATGGAAGAGAAGTCTTCTGTGAAAATACCAATGAACATATCAGTCAAGATGGACATGTATGCAGATGGCAAGGCTGTAGTTCAAACAAGATATAGAGCACTCATTGGATCATTGCTCTATTTAACAGCAAGTAGGTCAGACATCACCTTTGCAGTAGGTGTATGTGCAAGGTTTCAATCTGCACCAAAGGAGAGCCACATGACTGCAGCTAAGAGAATCCTAAGATATTTGAAGGGATGCCAAGAAGTTGGCTTATGGTATCCAAAGGAAGGTGGATTCAAGCTTATTGGTTACTCGGATTTCGGACTATGTTGGATGTAGAGTTGGGAAGAGTACCAGTACATGTCAAATGCTTGGAAATAGATTGGTTTCTTGGTTCAGTAAGAAACAAAACTCAATAGCCACATCCACAGCTGAAGCAGAGTACATAGATGCGGGCAGTTATTGTGCCCAAGTCTTATGTATGAGACAACAACTGAGAGATTATGAGATTGAATAAAGAGAAATTCCAATTATGTGTGATAACACTAGTGCTATTGCAATCACTCAAAATCCTGTGTTGCAATCCAGAACAAAGCACATTGATGTCAAATATCACTTCATAAGAGATCATGTTGAAAAGAAAGACATCACTTTGGAATACATCTCAACTGATAAGTAGTTAGCTGATATTTTCACTAAGCTTCTATGTGAATCAAGGTTTGAAGAACTCAAGAATGAGTTAGGGTTAATTGAGCTGAGTTGAAACTCAGAAGACTCAATCAACAGAGAAATAAGATGAGAAAATAAGAGCAGAGCAAGTTTCATACTTCAGCCAAATGAAGCAGTCTTATCGAGAAGTCAGCTGCATCGAGTTTGCTGACAGTTGAGTCGCTTCATGAGAAGAGATAAGTAGAGTTAAGTCACTTTAGATATAAGCTAAATCATTTATGAGCTAAGTGACAAAAACATAGTTGTTTTAAATGAGAGGGAATATTTTTAAAGATGATGTCAGCGTAATAATGACGGTCATAGTAAAAGTTACACAGTAAGCATATGATTGGATATAAATGCTGCTGCATTAAATGCGATGAATTAAATGCAGTTTTGACGTTTTAATCTGAGCCGTTGATTTCGATCAAAATTTCAAAATCCGAAATGTGTCCTTTCACGTCCCTTAATCTGAGCATGGCTTATTGCCGCCAGAAGGCATGAAGGAGATATTCGAAGCTAATGTCGACTTGGCTACTGCATGGAAGGAAGTAGCCAAACCCGAGTGTGCTGCTAAGGTGGTCTACACAGCTGACAAGAAATTGCTGAAGGACGACTATCATAAGCTGATGGATGTCATCTCCAAATGCATCGACATGAAGTTTGGCATCTTCAATCAGCTGCCCAAAACTAAGCTGATCGTCATGGCCATGATCATGCAGGGTAAGAAGGTCAACTGGGTTGAGTCCATCTACAGCAGACTCTGCCAGAACGTGATGAACAATACCTTTAAGGAAGATGGGTCTTTTGGATGTTCTCTTGGTTATGGCCTTGTGATTGGCCATCTGCTGGAAGTGAAGGGTGTTGCTCTTCGTCATGGCAAACCCTTCCATGTAAACAAGAGATGTTCAAGGCAAATCTCTCAGGTGCCCAGAAGAGAGCCCATGCAAAGAAGACAGATACGAGTGAGGGGGAATCAGCTGACCCCGAAGACACAGCTCTACCCCGCTCCCGAAGAAGAAAGCTGCCCCTGCAGCTAAGAAAAAGAAAGCACCTGCCCCTGCAGCAGAGTCCTTTGCCCGTGCAACCGAGTCTCCTGCCCCTGCAGTAGAAACTGATAAGGAACCCTCTCTCCCTTCTCCAACCATAAGAAAGAAGAGGACTGCCAAGACGAGAAAGGCAGCTGCCTCTAAGGAAAACCCAACATCGTTCACTGTTGATGAACCAGAAGTTCCTCTGAGGAAGAAAAGATTGTTCAAGTGATCTAAACTTGAGAAGAAGAAAGCGAATCTTCTACCCAGCCAGCAAAAGAAGTTGAGACTGATGATAATCAGGAAGAGCAGTCTCCTGAAGTCATTGATGACCGCAAAGTCTGCTGAGGGCGATCATCGAAACTTGTTAAAGACCCAGCTATGCGAGAGACAGCTGAGGAGAGTGAAACAACAGAGACAACCGAGTGCTCTGTTGAAAAGGTTGTCTCTCCCCCTGCAGCTGATGTTGTTGCTTCTGAGGAAGAGCAACGACTCTTGCCTCAAATTCCAGATACTAGAGAAGAAGGAGAAGATGATGATAATGATGTAATCATGTACTCTTCACTTTACCTAGATATTCAACGATGTCTTCGAGAATGGAGAGCATGGAAGCTTGATCTATCAAGGGTGCAGTTCGCTCACCCTGAGTTCATAGAAGAGGAAGAAGAGTTGCTACGTTTTCTTGGTGTTGCAACTGTTCGACAGGCCCTTAACAAACAAAACTATATAGATATCCTCCGCATCATAAAGGCGGATGAAATGGATAAAGTTGAGGAGCGAGCCCGAGCATTGGAATAGTCGAAAATATGCGAATTTACAGGCTCCCCAGGTCACACACATACACATCTTGATGTGTTCTCTGAAAGTAATGAGGATCCCACTGCTGCAGCCGAGATCTCAGATATGCAGCAAGCTGTAAGGGAATCCGAGCTATCCATGAACATCAATTATTCGAAGGACCAGGAGAATCATCTCAATCTCTCCTGCAAATCGACCCTATGGGAGTGGCCCAACACATTGCCTTAGTTGTTGCTGGACCACATCCCCTGTACACTCAAAGGATGGATACAAGGGCACTGGCGATGAAACTGGGAAATCAGGTACCCAAGTTGAGCCAAACCTTGAAGAATGAGTGTTACCACCTGCCCCAACGGCTGAGCACTCAAAGGAAAAAGCCGCGAGTCAGGAGCCAAGTGACCCCACTGTCACTCACTCAGCTGGTAAGCCAGGTGAGGGGGAAGCTCTCTCCACCACAGCAGGGTTGGAGGTTGATGTGGAAAACTCAACGATGAAGCAAGGAGGCGAAGTAGAAAAAGAAAAAGAACCTCAGCAGAGTGACATTGACGAAGCTCGGACAATTGAGTCAGTCTCAACTGAAGTGTCAGCTACTTTGAAGGCCAATGACACTGTTCCTACAGTCGAGGCACAAGATGGTGATGCCCCAGGAGTTAACACTCTGGGCAGTGAAAGTGCAATCCAAGGAGTTAAGACTCCTATAGATGCCATGGTCGAAGACCCTAAGATAGCTGCGACTGTCGAAGGGAATGTAGAAGACCCTAAGACAGTTGAGAGGTATCGAAGGGAACATGAAGGCCTCGCAGCAGATTGAGTCCGCTGGGGTCATGAAGGCCCAAGGGAGGTTGAGACTTCCCTAGGTACTGGTCAAGAAGCTCAGAACATTCCTCCTCTGGACAGCGCTGATGTAGAACAGGAAATAAGCGCACTTCATGATTCCCAGGAAAACTTAGACACATCTTTCTTAGGATCCGAAGATGAAGCTGAGTCTAACACAGTCAAAGAAGATGTTCAAAATTCTAAGAGCCAAATCAGTGAGAAAGTGGCTCACCAAAAGTTTAACTTTGATGATGAGCCAACTCCACAAGTCTCATCATCATCCGATGACGCTGATGATACAGCTGAGGAACAGGTAATTCATTTAGAAGAATCTACTGAGACCGAGGAAGCTGTTAAGACAGCTGAGGCTCAGTCAGCTGGGCAACACATTCTACAAGCCCCAGCTGGAACCGAGTTAATCTGCGCAGGCTCCCATAGCTGCAGCAGTAACGACTCCACCAGCTCCGTCGTAGGCTCCCACAACTGTGAGAGATGCCGATAAAGCTCCGCTGCACCAATGCAAACCAGGTTGAGTCATCGCAGGCACAATCTTCGCAGACCAACCCTTATGTGCGCGATGATGCCTTTCAAGAGATGTTTCCATTTACCAAAATCTTGCCTGAATTGAAAGAAGAGACAGCTGCTTTGAACAAAGAAGGTTCACTGTCAGAGAAGATCGCATAATTCCTACCGATACTATTGTACCAACAGATTTTGACTTTGATGCAGAATAGCCCGCAGCTGAATCGAGTGAGACAACTGAGATCCGTGCGGTCTTCAAGAAAATCTATGAGAGGAGATTGAGAAGATCGAACGACACCAGGCCTCACTGGACTTAAGACTGGATAATAGGGATGCCACTCTTACAGTAGACTTGAGAGGGATCGTGATACGGATTAGGGAGTGGTCTCAACAGCAGACTACCATGCAACTCGAGAAAGTTCGATATTTCAAGGCACTATATGGAAGAATACTTGTCTGGAGTGCTGACAACACCTTGATCAGGCAAAGGATGCATAAATACATCGAAAGGTTACATGAGTCTCACAAAACTGAAATGGAGCTGCTGCAACAATTTCAACAGAAAGAAATTCTACGACTTGAGAATGCTATGAGTGATAAATTCAACTTACTCATGGCTGAGATGAAGTTAGTGATAGCCGAGTCCAAGGTGACTCGCTCAGAATTTCGAGCAACATATGACGCAGCCGACTCCAAACAGAACTCAGCTATATGGAGATTAGATTTCATGCTCGCAGGCATGTTCCCTGGAGTCCCTCTCACCTTTGATGATGCCAAAAAGGGGGAAGATGAGCTCCTCAAGGAATCAAAAGAAGAACAATTGATGAAAAATGCAGCTGAGATAAGTTCAGTTGAGAAGAAGGGTAAAACAGCTGATGGGGAAAGTTCGAAGGATCTAACTTTGATGATAGCTGAAACCCCCCCAACAAGGTCATGTTACTGCATCCATCATGAGCAAACTCCCCATAACCCTACCCATTGAGCATTCTGCTGTGCCAATGTCAGAGAAAATGAAGATCATTGTAGTAGGGTTTGAGGAGTTCTCTAAAAAGCAAGATGCTCGTGTTCAGGAAGTGCTGAAACAATATGGTTGTATTCCAGCAGGAAAAGATCAAGATACTATACCTGATAATGGATCTGAGCCTAGATCAGTCGAAGAATTCAAAACGCTCGAATCAGAAGGCTATTTCTAAGGAATGGCTCTAGCTCAAGCATGGGATTTGTACTGGGAAAAAGGTCTGGCATTATGTCAAGAAGCGGAAGAAAATAGCTCTTCAAAGACCACTCGGTAGGAAGTAGAAGACTCGATTGATATACACCCAGAGTAGAGGAAGAGCTGAGACAGGTTGAAGCAGAGCTGAGTCAGGCAGAGCAAGAAGTGGTGGTGAAAGAGGTTCCCTACCTCGACCAAAGCCCAATGATGTTGAATATGTTAATCTTGACAAGAAGGGCTTGATCTATTGGGCTGGATACAACCAATTAGCCAACCTTGAAGTGGAAAGGAAGAATGCAGAGGCAGTAAGAAGGCAAGAAGAAGAAAATGAGAGGCAAACTCGTCAATGGCTCCAGAGGAAGCAAAGGGATGATGCTTCCAAACGGGCTTATGAAAAGAAGAAAAGAAAAGAAGAAGAAGAAGAGAAGAAGAGAAAAAGAGCTGAAGAAGACAGAATTAGAGAAGAAGAAGAGTCAAGAAGGAGGCAACGAAGACGTTGAAGTGTTGCTGCAAACCCCTTCATGTATTTTTGTAAATACACTCATGTAAGTCTTCTGTAATATACTTAGTGAATTTTTGTGTTATTTTTCACTTTGTACGAACTCTTGTATCTTAGCTTATAGATATATATTTTCTGATTAAGAATGCTATGATACCAAATGTAAACATCTATGTAAAGGACAAGAAAGCTATGATCAATAAAACGATCTATTTCAAGCATACATTCTTTGTTACTGTATTGTTTGTATGTATCTTTGTTGTTTATATTTTGTTGAATTTATTTAAGTTTTGGCATCATCAAAAAGGGGGAAATTGTTAGGAAATTTATCTTGTAGATTTTGATGATACCATGTAAAACTTAAACTAGGAAGTTGACACCGCATTTTCCTTGTAATTTGTATTGTAATAGTTAGGGCTGAGAGAGCTGAGTCAAGTCAGCTATGCCAAGGAATACAAGAAGTCAATTGAAGACTAATTTGAAGACTCCACTTTAAATCGGTTGAGTATGGCCAAGAAGAAGATCAAGACTCGACTGAAGGAGTATCAACTGTGGAAAAGACTGTAAGAAGAGTCAGTCAAGTCAACTCAAGGAAGCCAATTCTCAAGTTGAAGTGACAGTTGAGTCATCCAATGACTGGAAGCTGACTCAAGTCACCTGGGGTAAAGACAACAGTCTAGCCAAGACAACTGACTTAGATCCGTTGATGAAAGTCAAGAATGTTACTCAGAATAGTAACATGCCAGAGTTGTCAAAAGTAAAGTGTTAGTCCCAGTTTTGTGCAAAAGGAATAAACAAATGGGATGCACTGCACCGTGTCAGGAAGTCTGAAATGCTGCAAGATATTTAATACGAGGAAATGTCAACATCAAAGACTGCAGACAAGACAAGCCAACGAACAAAGTGACTTTTGAAATTAGCCTATCTCTTCAACGGGCCAAATTTCAAAAGTGCACTATAAAAGGCTGAGGAATTTACTGAGAAAAGGTTACCTGAACTATGAACAAGCAAGCAACATTCAAGCAATTAACCTCAAATATTCTCAAGTATATTCAAGCAAATCCTCAAGCCTGAAACTCGAAGGAAATCGATCCAACACAAAGTTGTGAAGGAAAGACAACTTCAAATCTGTTGAAGAGGAAACTTTTGAAGAATCAAAAGGGTCTACTTTCGAAGGAGGATTGTAGGAAGGTTCAAGGTCGAACCACCATCAAGTAATTGGAGGGTTCGTGATCAAATCCAAGAGCTTGAGAAATGAGCTGAAGTAGCAAGACATCTGCCCTGTGAAGAAGCTGAGTCGTAAGAGAACCCAGCTATGTGATCAAGGTTGTCTCTAGACTGTTCACCACGTTGTAAACTGATCATTACATAGTGGATTCCTCCAGGAGTTGGAGAAGAGAGGATTAGAAGAATTACCCCATCTTCGAACCTCTATAAAAATTACTTGTGTCATTTATTTTTCAGCACATTTATATTTCTGCATACTTACATCACATCTGCTGATAAAACTCATATTTGCTATCCAACTGATTAGTAACCAAGTGCTAAAAATCAAGTGTTAAAACAAACTTAAAACAAATTAAGGGTGTTAAGTCTTCCGCTGGTAAAACCAATACAACCAAGTTAAAGTTCAGGTTAAACAACCGAGTTATTCTATCGACAGCTCTATCGAGTCTGTTGAGTGGCTAACTTAGCTGAATAACCAACTTAGTTGTCCCTCAAGGACAAAGCTGTTTGAGTTAACTCTATTATATTGTTTAAAAGGACTAAAATTGAAAAGTTGTTAAGGTTTATTCAACCCCCCTTCTAAACATTACTCACACCCCTTGGGACCTACACTTTTCCTTTTTCTACTTCGCCTCCTTGCTTCATGGTTGAGTCTTCCACAACATCCTCCAACCCTGCTGTGGTGGAGAGAGTTTCCCCTCAGCTGGCTCCCCAGCTGAGTGACTGATAATGGGGTTACTCTACTCCTGACTCGCGACTTTTTCCTTTGAGTGCTCAGCCGCTAGAGTAGGTGGTCACACACCTTCTTCAGGGGTTGGCTCAACTTGGGTGCCCGATTTCCTAGTTTCATCTCAATGCCCTTGGATCCATCCTCTGAGTGTACAGGGGACGTGGCTACAGCAACAACTAAGGCAATGTGTTGTGCCACTCCCAGAGGGTCGGTTTGTAGGAGAGATTGAGATGATTTTCCTGGTCCTTCTAACAATTGCTGCTCATGGATTGCTCTGGATTCCCTCACAGCCTGCTGCATATCTGACTTCTCGGCTGCAGCAGTGGGATCCTCATCACTCTCAGAGAACACATCAAGATGTGTATGAGTGTGACTGGAGAGCCTGTAAATTTGCAAATTTTAGACTTTTCAAGTGCTCGGGCTCGCTCTTCAGCTTTATCCTTTTCATCCGCCTTTATGATGCGGAGGATATCCATACGGTTTTCTTCGTCGAGAGCTTGGCTGACAGTTGCCACTCTAAGAAATCGGAGCAGTTCTTCTTCTTCTTCTTCTTCTATATACACAGGGTGAGTGAAATGCACCTTTGATTGGTCTAGCTTCCATTCTCTCCATTCTCATAGACGTCATTGGATGTCTGGATAAAGTGGAGAATAAATAATTACATTGTCATCATCTTCTTCTCCTTCTCCTCCAGTTTCTGGAATTTGAGGCAAGAGACCTTGCTCTTTCTCAGAATCAACAATATCAGTTGCAGAGGGAGAGACAACCTTTTCAACAGAAGGCTCGGTTGTCTCTGCTGCTTCACTCTCCTCGATTGTCTCTTGCGAAGCGGGTCTTCAATGTGCCTCTCATTTGACGCCTTGTTGGGAAATTAATTTTTAGATTTTGATGAATGCCATGTAAAACTTAGAATAGAAAGTTGGCACCCCATTTTCCTTGTAATTTACACTGTAATAGATAATGGGTCGAATGAGTTAAGTCGCCTATGCCTCGAACATGCAAGAAGTCAACCGGAGACTAGAAGGAAGACTCATTGTGAAGCGGTGAGTGTAGCAAGGAAGAAAAGACAGGAACTCGACTGAAGGTGCAGCTGAGATGCATCTGAGTAAAGTGTCAGTCAAGTCAACTCAAGATAGCCAAGTCTCAAGTTGATGTGACAAATGAGTCATCCAATGATTGGAAGCTGACTCGAAGTCATCTGGGGAAATCAAGAAAATGAAGCCAAGTCGAGACAAGTGAAAGAGATCCGTTGCACAAAAGTCAAGAAAATTACTTAAACAAGTAATACTCCCATACTGCCTTTCTTAAAGTGTTCAGCCCCAGAAGCGTGCAAAAGGAATAAACCAATGGGAAGATTTTGTGTCGTGAACTCTAAAAAGTCAAGACTCATTCAATACGAGAAAATGTCAATTCCAAGGACTGCAACAAGACAAGCCAACGACCACAAGTGCCTTTTGAATATTAACCTATCTCTTCAACGGGCAAATTTTCAAAAGAACACTATAAAAGGCTGAGGAATCACCTTGAGAAAAGGTTACCTTGATTACCTATGAAAACCATTACAAGCAAGAAAGCAATATCTGTAACCTGAAATATTCTCAAGTCATTTAAGCTTAATCCTCAAGCCTACATTACGAAGGAAATCAATCCAACACTCATCTGTGAAGGAAAGACGACTTCAATCAGTTGAAGAGGAAACATTTGAAGAATCAAGGGGTCTACATTCCACAAAGGATTGTAGAAAGGTTCAAGGTCAAACCAGTCTCAAGTTTTTGGAGGGCTTCGTGATTAAATCCAAGAAGCTTGAGCAAGTGGGCTGTAGTAGCAAGGCAAGCGCCCGTGAAGAAGCTGAGTCGTTCGAGAAGCCAGCTGTGTGACCAAGACATCTCCAGACTGAGTCCCAAAAGATCAAGTCAGCTGTATGATCAAGACTTGCATCTGGACTGATAACCACTTTGTTTGGATCATTACTTAGTGGATTCCTCCGGGAGTTGGAGAAAGAGAGAGTAGAAGAATTACCCCATCTTGAACCTCTATAAAATTTATTGTGTCATTTACATTTCAACACTTTAATTATCGCATATTATTTTGATATATTCGATAATAAATTTGTCTGTCCATCCGATAATTAACAAAGTGCTATAATCAAGTATTAAAACAAACTTAAACCAAGATTCAAGGGTGTTGAGTCTTCCTGAAAAACTTATCACGGTCGAGTTAAGTTTTAGTCAAAACAAGTGAGTTACTCTATCAAAAGCTCGTCAATGAAGTGCGTTGAGTGGCTAACTCTGGCCGATCAACTAACTTAGTGTCCATCAAGGACTTAGCCGTGAAGTATTAACTCGAACGTCTTAAAAGGACTAAATCGAAAAGTTGGTAAGGTTTATTCAACCCCCTTCTAAACCTTACACTCATACCCTTGGGACCAACAAGTGGTATCGAGCGGTTGGTTCATTGTGCCTTTCCAGACCGGGTTTGAACTAGATCTCCAATCTCTCAAAGCTTGCTTTAGCACTTGATCTTTCAAAACTCTTTTATTCAAGCAAAGTTATTATCATGGAAGCAAATTTGACACGCATCCCTATGTTCACAATTGAGGAATTTGATGATTGAAAATTCGTATTGTGCTCATCTATCAAAGCATTACACGATGAAATGTGGATAGTAATAGAAGATGGGCCACCGCAAATTTTAAAAGTAAACACAACGCAAGGAGGCTGCTGCAACAAGGAGAAAAGGATGTTGCTCCCTGCGGTGAATGGACAAATGATGACATAAAAGATACAACTTGGACAACGTGGCCAAGGACATTCTTTACAAAACTCTGGACAAAGCCATGTTCAACAAAGTCAAATCATGCAAGACTGCAAAAGAAATCTGGGATAAGCTAACCCTGATTTGTGAAGGCTCTGAGCAAATCAAGGAAAATAAACTATCTGTTGCTATACAAAAATTTGAAAACTTAAGGATGCTTGCAGGAGAAACCTTGGATCAACTGGATGCTCGGTTCACAGAAATTACCAATGAGCTGTCTACACTTGGAAAAGAATATACACAGAAGGAAATGTGTATGAAGATTCTAAGAAGTCTCCCAGCTGAATGGGAAATGAAAGTCATGGCCCTGAGACACTCTATGGACCTATCAAAAACATCCAACCATGAGCTATTCTCAGATCTCAAAGCCTACGAATTTGAGCTGAGAAGAAAAGACCTAGAAGAGACAGCTGTGCCCAAAACAACTGCTCTAATAGATAAGGATGGTAAAAGAGCTGAGGTCAAGGAAGTCATTGACCAAGAGGAGATTGCCCTGATGGTTAAAAGGTTTAACAAATTCTTCAACAAGAATTACAAAAGAGGCAAAGGTGAATCCTCCAAGTCAAGGGAAGATAGGCCACCCAAAACAACAGAGCATCAAAAGATTGAGTATCAAAGAGCTGACAATCCAAGGATGGAAAGAACTGATCAAAAAGTTGAAAATCTATGCTGGAACTGCAGGCAACCCGGTCACTATGCCATTGATTACCCATATCCTGTAGTCAACAAATACATGAATGAAGAGGAAAGAAAACTCTTCAGAGAAAGAAGACAAGAGAAGAAAAAGGCAATGTTAGCTGCAGAGACTGCTGAGACAGCCAAGTCAAAAGACACAGCAGACTCAGAGAGTAGTGAATCTGACTACTCAAGTCACTCTGAAGAAGAAGCCTTGATATGTTTAATGGCCAAAGAACAAGACCAACCTGACCAAGAAGATGAGGTACACTCTAACTCATCTCACTCAGACACTAATGATAGTGACTGTGACACACACACCTCATCACCCACTAATCTTTATGATTCATTAGGCAAAATGATGAAAGACTTTGAGCACATTAAATCCTCACACACACTTGCTAAATGAGGAAAAAAACAAACTGCTCAAAGCCAAAACTCACTGGTGACTAAGGAGCCGAGTACTCGAGTCACATAGCCGATGAGAATAAAGAAATAAAGGCTGAAAATGCTAAGTTAATAAAGCGAGAGATAGTTGCTATAGAAAAGAGGAAAATGACCTCAAAAATGTGATTGCCTCATTCACTAAGGCATCTAAATATTTGGATGATCTTATTATGAGCCAAAGAGAATGTGGAGAGAAGACAGGCTTAGGATTTAATTCTTCTATGCTAAGTCAAGCTCCTAAAGTGATTTTGGAAAAAGGATCTTCAAGCAATGAAGCATCTCAAAAATCCAAAACTCCAAATGGTGCACACACATTCATTCCAAAGCACTATCACAACCAAACTGGCCTTGGTTATAAAGGAAAAGGAAAACAGCCAACTGAGTATGCTGAAAAGAGAGCTGAGAAGAAATCCAGCCGAGTTCCTCAGCAAACTCCAAACAGAAAGTACTCTGTAAAGAAGAAACATAGCTACCAAAAACCCCAGAAATTCTATAAAAGGAACACATATGATGGGAATGGTAGAAATTATCCAATCCAAGCTGATTGGAATAATGTGAACTATCAGCAAAGACCTATGGAATACATGCCTAGATGGCAAAGGCCTAGAACTCAGCAAAGGCCATTCCAAAGGCAAAAGAGCCATCCTCAGCACACATATGCACCCAAACACTACACACAGAGGTATCACAACTACCCAAGGAAGGCAATTGCTAAAACACATGCACATGCATACAGACAAAAGAGACAGCTGTATGAACCTAGAACCCCCAAGCAATTTTCCAAAATTAATTATGATTATGGCACTGATAGATGGCAACCTCTTCGAGTCAAATGATTTGGCTATAGGTTGGTTGGATCATCTTACAATATTAACCCCTCAGGACCCAGACAAGTATGGGTACTTAAAACCTAATTTCCTTGATTGCAGGTTCAAGGAACAGCTGAGTGCCAAGGAACCTGGTACATGGATAGTGGCTGTTCCAGACACATGACAGGAAACAAGAAAAATCTGTCAAAATTTAAGGAAGTTAGAGGTGCAAAAGTCATATTTGGAGGAAATGAAGCTCCAGGAGAAATAAGAGGCATTGGATCCATCAAGAAAAATGGATTAGAAATTACAGATGTTGCATATGTTGAAGGCCTCAATTTCAACTTACTAAGCATAAGTCAACTCGTGACAAGGGCTATAATGTTGGATTCAATATGGGAGTGTGCCAAATCAAGAACATCGAATCTAATGAAGTAGTCTTACAAGGATGCGCAGACAAAAGAACATGTATGTGGTGGATTGGTCAACCGCAACACCAAGTACTTGTCTAATAGCAAAAAGCACAAATCGAATCAAGTTGGTGGGCACAAGAAGTCAAGTCACCCGAATTTCAAAACTATTAACAAACTTGCAAGAAGTAATCTTGTAGAAGGACTTCGGACTCGATACAAGAAGGAGAGTGTATGTGATGCATGCGGATGGGAAAGCAAATCAAATCATCATTCAAAGAAAAGACATGTCCATCTTCAACAAGAATATTACACCGCTACATATGGATCTATTTGGTCCTGTTGAACCAGCTAGCATAAGTGGAAAGAAATACACCTTGGTGGTAGTAGATGACTACTCAATATACACATGGACAATTTTCATGTGTAAGAAGAAAAAAACCCCGCAGAAACTACCACGGTGATGAAGAGAATCCAAAATGAGAAGAGTCAAACCATTATCAAAATAAGATCGATGAGGAACCGAGTTTGTCAATGGTATAATAACTCAAAGATTGTGTTGAAAATG
Organism: Rehmannia glutinosa; assembly: GCA_016081115.2. Taxonomy (NCBI): domain Eukaryota; kingdom Viridiplantae; phylum Streptophyta; class Magnoliopsida; order Lamiales; family Orobanchaceae; genus Rehmannia; species Rehmannia glutinosa. The sequence continues at coordinate 146,279,850 of CM071926.1, forward strand.
GTATTGGTCATGAATTATCTGCAGCAAGGACTCCACACAGAATGGAGTTGCGAGAAGAAGGAATGAAAGAACTCTCAAAGAAGCGGCAAAGAACCATGTTAGTGACGGCAGGTCGCTAAAAGATTTCGGGGTCAAGCAATAAACACAACATGCTATACTCAAAATAGATGCATGATAAACAGACGGTGACAAAGACTCCTATGAGATTTGGACGGGGAGAAAGCCAAATGTTGCATATTTTAAAATATTTGGATGCAAATGCTTCATTCATAACAATGGCAAAGATAATTTAAAGGCTTTTGATGCTAAATCGATGAAGGTATCTTCTTAGGATACTCGGTGAAAAGCAAAGCCTACAGAGTGCTCAACAAGAGGACAATGGTTACGAAGAGTCTATTCATGTAGTGTTTGATGAACCCAATGTAAATGGAGAAGACATTGAAGAGTCGGTGATAAATTTGAATCAACCAACCATGCGAAGAGTCCCTATGTTGAAGTCAAGTCGGAATTATAAACCCGAGATGAAGATAAGATAGCCGAGTCTCAAAGACAACCGGGAAATATGCAGCTAAGTGATGATGAGAGAGCTGATCAAAATAACACAAGTGCAAGACGATGAATCCGACTAACTTACTCCAACTCGATGTAAGGTGGCCGAGAGATCATCCACGTAACTTATCATTGGAGATGTAAGAGAAGGTGTGAAAACCAGATCCAGAACTCAACAAGAAGCTATGTTCACTTGTTTTATCTCACAAATAGAGCCAAAAGATGTGTCACAAGCATTGGATAACACACATTGGATTCAAGCCATGCAAGAAGAGCTGAATCAGTTTGAAAGGAACAAAGTGTGGGAATTGGTTCAAAGACCTACCCATCAAAATGTTATTGGCACTAAATGGGTGTTCAGAAACAAGATGAATGAGAAAGGTTATGTGGTAAGAAACAAAGCAAGATTGGTAGCCAAAGGGTATTTCCAAGAAGAAGGAATAGATTTTGATGAAACTTTTGCTCTGTGGCATGATTGGAAGCCATAAGAATGTTTCTTGACTATTGCTGCTCACAAGAACTTCATTGTATATCAAATGGATGTAAAGAGTGCATTCCTTAATGGGTTATTGGAGGAAGAAGTGTATGTTGAACAACCTCCAGGATTTGAGCAGAAGACTCTTGGAGATAAAGTATACAAACTCAAGAAAGCTTTATATGGATTGAAACAGGCACCAAGAGCATGGTATGATACAATATCACAATTCCTGACTGAGAACGGATTCACAAAAGACAAAGTGGATAGAACCCTCTTCAGAATTCAAGATGGGAAGAGTATACTGCTTGTCCAAATATATGTGGATGACATCATCTTTGGATCCACAAACAAAGAGTCGTGTGATAAATTCTCAAATCTCATGCAAAACAAATTTGAAATGAGCATGATGGGAGAGTCGACATTCTTCTTTGGACTCCAAGTAAAACAGTGAAGGATGGAACCATCATAAGTCGGACAAAATACACGAGAGATTTAATGAAGAAATTTGGTATGGAAGAGAAGTCTTCGTGAAAATACCAATGAATACATCGATCAAAATAGATATGGATACTGAGATGGCAAGCTGTCGATCAAACAAGATACTGAGAGCACTTATTGGATCATTGCTCTATCTCACAAAGAAGCAGGCCGGACATCACCTTTGTTGTAGGTGTATGTGCAAGATTTCAACTCGCTGCTCCAAAAGAAAGCCACATGATCGGCAGCAAGAGAATCTTGAGATATTTGAAAGGAAGCCAAGAAGTTGGCTTATGGTATCCGAAGGAAGGTGGATTCAAGCTAATTGGTTACTCGGACTCGACTATGTTGGATGTAGAGTTGATGAGAAAAAGTACCTCGTGTACATGTCAAATGCTTGAAATAGGCTAATTTCTGGTTTAGCAAGAAGCAAAATTAAATAGCCACCTCCACACCGGTTGAGAATACATAGCTGGGCAATTGCAGGCCCAAGTCTTATTGATGAGACAAAGTGAGAGACTATGAAGTTGAAGAAAAGGAAATTCCAATTATGTGTGATAACACAAGTGCTATTGCAATCACTCTTAATCCTGTCTTTGTACTCAAGAACAAAGCACATTGATGTCGATATCACTTCATAAGAGATCATGTAGAAAGGAAGGACATCACCTTGGAATATATCTCAACCGATAAGCGATTAGGCTGATATATTCACAAAACCATTATGTGAATCAAGATTTGAAGAACTCAAACATGAGTTAGGGTTAATTGAGAAATTTGAGTTGACACTCGGAAGACTCAAAGAAAAGAGATGGAACATGAAAAGATGAAAAAGCCGAACTCCCGAATCGCCTAAGTGAATCACCAGATCGGAGAATCGGTTGCATCGAGTTAGCCGACAATTGGAGTGCCTATGTGCAAAAAGAGAAGAGTTAAATCGGCTAAGGAGTAAGTCAAAACATTTATGAGCAAAGTGACAAAAACGCATTGATCGTTTTCACTAAGCGGGAATGTTTTTAAGAATGACGTCAAAGCATAATTTTGACGTGTCTGATCAAAAAAGCCGCACACCAAGCTTATGATTGGATATAAATGCTGCCACATTAAATGTGAGAAATTAAATGTTAATCGGCGTGCAAAATTTGAGCCGTTGATCTTGATCAAATTTCAAAAACCACCCGCACGTCCTTTCATAACCCATACATATACCATTTCATCCGATTTTCTCTCACTTTACCAAAAATTCATCTCTCTCAAGAGCAAAGAAAGCATTTTTACTCTCAAAACCCTACAAATCTTCAAAGCTTATTTTCAAAGTTTCATTCAAGAAATCTTTGAGAAATGGCATCTACATACGACGACTTTCGTCAAGTTGGGAAAGCAAATCCACATGGGATCTTTGTGGATTTTGAAGGCATGATCAAACAAGGGTCGACGAAACCCTTGTGAAGAAAATAAGAGAAGTTGGAGAAATGGGATCAAACCCTTTTTGTCGATGGAGTTTGGATGACCTACGTGGAGGAGGTCGCACAGTTCTATGTGAACGCCGAAGTTCACGATGAGGCATCAAGTCCTCTATTCACGGGAAAGATTTCACCATCATCGCCAAGGATCGCGAACACACTCGCGTTGATTCCGGCGGAAGGAGTGCCGAGATTTATGAAGTCGATGTTAACCTGGGTCGCTTGCATGGAAGAAGTAGCCAAACTCATTGTCGTCGGCCGCAAAGGTTGTCTACACGGTGATAAGAAGTCGCTAAAGGAGGATTACAACAAGCTCTTAGACATTGTTGCCAAATGCATAGATATCAAGTTTTGAAGCTTTAATCATTGTCAAAACCAAGTTGATCGTGATGGCTGCGATCATGGAGGAGAAAAAAGGTGAACTGTCCGAGTTTGTATACGAGACTGGAGAATATTGGGAATAAATCCTTCAAGCCGAGGATGGTTCGTTTGGAGGATCTTTGGGATATGGCCTGGTGATTGGCGGATGATGGAAGTGAAGGAGTCCTCTTTGACATAGAAAGGCGTTCCATGTAAACAAGAAAATGTTTCGATCGAACCTTTCCGCAGCACAGAAGAGAGCATACGCCAAGAGGGCTGATACGAGTGAGGGAGAATCAGCTGGCCCTGAAGAAACAACTGTCTCCTCCTCTCCCCAAGAAGATCGCCCCTACAACGCAAAGAAGATCGTTGCCCCGCAGCAAAAAAAAAAGAAATCCGCACTTGCCCCTGCAGCCGAGTCACCTGCCCCAGCAGCAGTGGAGAAGGAATCCCAAATGCCTTCTCCAGTTATTAAGAAAAGAAGGACTGATAAGCTGAGAAGGCCAGCTCCTTAGAAAATGACAATAGCACCGTCCCCCGCCACCCAGGACTCTGAGGAAACTACATCCGAACCAGAAATTCCTCTGGTAAGGACCAAACGGAGAAGACTCTTCAAGCGGTCAGAGCTTGAGAAAACAACTGAGTCTACCACTCAGCTGGAGCAGATCGCGGAAACAGCTGGAGAAGTAGAGTCTTTAGAGATTATTGATGCAACTGCCAAGTCTGCTGAAGCCGATCAGCAGAGGCAAGTCGAAGACCCACTGTGAGACAGACAATCAAGAACAAGGAGCAATCGAGACAAAGATACTCTCTTCTTGACGAGGACTATATCTACACTGTCTCGATGCCGCAAAAGGAGTTTAGCAAGAGAGTATGTTGCCTTCTATTCAGGAGAAGGAAGGGCAACAAGGAGATGATGATAAAGAAGATGATGATGATGTGATGATCCTATCCCCACCATATCCAGACATCCAAAATAGTCTGCGAGAATGGAGGAAGTGGAAGCTGAGTCGATCCAGGGAACAGTTCCAAAGACCAGAGTTTATTGAAGAAGAAGAAGAAGCTGTTGAATTTTCTTGGATTGACCCTTTGTGGTCCAAGATCGATGAAGAAAAAGCGCACGGATATCTTGCAGATCTTCAAAGACAAAGAGAAGCGAGATCGCGAGGAAGTCAAGCTCGTGAGAATGCCATCATTTGTCCCCTTATTGGAACCACTGATCATACACATCCTCATCTTGACATCCTATCAGAGAGTGATGAGGATCACGGACCCTCTACCGCACCGCCGCAATGAAGAATTGGAAATGCAGCAAGCCATGCGGAGTCCAAGATCCTACATGAGCAAAGACTAATGGAAGGTCCAGGGAGTCTTCCACATCACACTGAACTTGACCCGATGGGAGTGGTGCGAAGATATGCCACGCTGTTGTTCCGCCACCACTTCCCAGCTCACTCGAAGAAGGTGTTAAGGGAATTGGCGATGGCGAGAATGTGGGGACCCCGATCGAGCCAACCCCGATGAAGGTGTCTTACCACCGCCCCAATGATCGAACACTCAAAGGGAACAACCGGAGTCCGGAGACGAGTGTCCCCATTCCTAGTCACTCACCGGGGTATCTTTGGCCGAGGGGGAAAACTCCTCCACCGTAGCAAGCAAGGACGGAGGATCTTTGCGGTGACTCCACAACGAATCTTGGAGGCAAAGTGGAGAAGGAAAAATAAATGGATACACACAAGTTGTCACCAAGAGGCTCGATGAGTTGAGACTGTCTCGGTGAAGTGCCAATCGCTTTCAAGGCCAATGACGTTGCTGATGCAGTCGAGGCAAATGATGGATATGCCCTGGTAGTTAACACGGGCGATGAAAGTGCAATCCATGGAGTTGAGACTCCGGTGGATGCCACCAAGACCCTAAAGGCGGTTGAATCAGCCGAAGGGATTGTCCCAGCCTCACCTGCAGTTGAGATTGCGGGGAGGTAGTGAAGGCCAACGGGAGGTTGAGACTTCCGGGGTAAAGAGGAAGCATAGAACATCCCTCCTACTATCATTGATCCATCCGAAAAGGAGATAAGTGCTCTTCACGATTCCCAAGACAATCCCGATGTAACCTTTCGGGATCCGAAGGTGAAGACGAAGCCGAGTCATCCCCATTGCCGATCCAAAAGACTCGGTGAGGATGTTCTCCCAATGGCACGAGTAAGTCCGATCTTAAGGCTACTCGCCAAACTTTTACTTTTGATGATGAGCCACCCATGCAAATCTCATCATCGTCCGATGACGCTATCGATACGGCCGAGAACCACTCAACTCATATGGACAAACCGGTGATGAGATCGATTTAAGTGTTGAGACAAATGAGGCTCGGCCACGGGTCAACTCCACAACAGACCACCAAACAGAGTCAATGCGCAGGCTCCCCCGCATTTTGCGCAGGATCGACTCCACCGGGAACATCACGAGCACAAGTTACCATTGAGCAAATTCTCGTTGCCCGTGATGATCTGTTGAAGAATCATTTCCATTTTCTCTGGAGCTACCCGACCTTCTTAAAGAATCAGCTAGAGATCAAGAACGTTTCCATAAACCTGATCCCGTTATTCCAACAGACACCATCATCCCAACAGACTTGCCTTGACGCGCTTGGCCGCCACCGAGACAAGTGTGATTGAGGTTCGAGAAGTTTTCAAGGCCATATTTGCAGAGATAGAGAGGATGGAGAGGCACCAGGCCTCACTGGACATGAGACTGGATAACCGAGACGCTAATCTTACTGCCGATCTACGAGGAATAATTGTCAGGATCCGAATGGTGGCAACAACAGAAGACAATGCACGTAGAACAAGTTCGATACTTGAGAACATTGTTCAAGAAATTGCTAGTCTCAAGGCGGGCCGGTGAGAATCTTGATATGAAGAGAAGAATGCAAGAAAACATCGATCGAATGCATGAATCTCACAACACAGAGATACAAACTGCTGCGTGAATTTCATAAGGAAGAGCTTCTGCACGTAGAGGAGAACATGGAGAAGAAATTCAGCCTCCTCATGGCTGAAATGAAGCTGGTGGCAGTTGAATCCAACGCCACCCACTCCGAATTCCATGCAAAGATACTCCGCAATGATTTGAAGCATAACTCGGCTATCAACCGCTTAGACTTCATGATTGCTAGCTTGTTTCGGGGTTCTCTCTCCTTTGATGATGCCAAAAAGGGGGAAGAGGAATACCAAAAGGTGTTGAAAGGTTCTCAAGGTGAGAAGAACGCACTTGTTTGTGAAGGAGAAGACAATCAAGAACTAAGAAGAGAGAAGAAGGAAAAAATGTTGAGGGGGAAGGTTCGAAAGATATGACCCGATAATTGCTAAAACCCCAACAAGCACTTGTCACGGTGATATCATCAAAGAAACTCCCGATGACTCTGCGCTCACTCCGCAAAGACGATGGCCGGTGCGAAAAATAGTAGAAGTTAGGGATGAAGGAGATGGAAGGAAAGATGGATGCCCAAGTGATGGATATACTAAAACAATATGGAGGCATTCCGGCAGGAAGAGATATCGATGCCATTTCGCACGCGTCGGAACCGAGCCAAGATCTCGTTGATGAATTCAAGACGCCGCTCGCATCCAGGGTTACTTCGCAAATATGTCCATGGCCCAAGCCGGGATTTGTATTGGGAAAAAGGCCTCAAGCTATGTGAAGAAGCGACAGCAGCAGACTCGCGGTCGCTCTGGTCGCTCAACCGGGAAAAAGAAGGCCCTAATACAATACACGCCTGCAGGAGAGGAAGAAGAAGTGGAGGAGGAAGAGGTTTGGACCTAGACCCGCCCAAAAACATTGAATATATAGATCCGGGAAAGAAATGAGGGATCTATTGGGCCGGGTTCGACGAAGTAGCCAACCTGCAAGTGGCCAAGAACAATCCGAGTATGTGAAGAGAATCTAAGAAGAAAATAGAAGACAAACTCATTTGTGGGAAGAAAAGACAAGAAAGAAAAAGAAGAGATGAAGTCGCGAGAAAAGCATATGAGAAAAAGAAAGAACAAGAAGAGAAGAAAGAGAAAAATATCGAGAAGAAGACAGAGTGATGAGGAAAGAAGAGGCGGCGAAGGAGATGAAGTGTTCTTTGCACATCCACCCTTCATGTATTTTACTATGTAAATGCATTTGTATGTAAGTCTTCGTACATTGAATAAGATTGTATAATTTCTATACTTGCGTAGATATAGAATAGCATGATTACTGAAGCTCTAATTAAGCTCGATACGATACACTTTGTAAACAGATGTGTAAAGAACTAGAATGTTATGATCAATAAAAGATTAATTCTACGCATACATTCTGTGATTCTACATTGTCTGTACGTATCTTTGCTATTTAATTGTTGAATGCATGTTTTAAGTTTTGGCATCATCAAAAAGGGGGAAATTGTTGGGAAATTAATTTTTAGATTTTGATGAATGCCATGTAAAACTTAGAATAGAAAGTTGGCACCCCATTTTCCTTGTAATTTACACTGTAATAGATAAATTTGGTCGAGTGAGTTAAGTCGCTATGCTCGAACATGCAAAAGTCAACCGGAGACTAGAAGGAAGACTCATTTGTGAGGCAACTGAGTGTAGCAAGGAAGAAAAGACAGGAACTCGACTGAAGGTGCAGCTGAGATGCAGCTGAGTAAAGTGTCAGTCAAGTCAACTCAAGATAGCCAAGTCTCAAGTTGATGTGACAGATGAGTCATCCAATGATTGGAAGTTGACTCGAAGTCATCTGGGGAAATCAAGGAAATGCAGTCAAGTCGAGACAACTGAAAGAGATCCGTTGCACAGAAGTCAAGAAAATTACTTAAACAAGTAATACTCCCATACTGCCTTTCTTAAAGTGTTCAGCCCTAGAAGCGTGCAAAAGGAATAAACCAATGGGAAGATCGCACTGTGTCGAACTCGAAAAAGTCAAGACTCATTCAATACGAGGAAATGTCAATTCCAAGGACTGCAACAAGACAAGCCAACGACCACAAGTGCCTTTTAAAAATTAACCTATCTCTTCAACGGGCAAATTTTCAAAAGAACACTATAAAAGGCTGAGGAATCACCTTGAGAAAAGGTTACCTTGATTACCTGAGAAAACCATTACAAGCAAGAAAGCAATATCTCAGAGCACGAAATATTCTCAAGTTATTTAAGCTTAATCCTCAAGCCTACATTACGAAGGAAATCAATCCAACACTCATCTGTGAAGGAAAGACGACTTCAATCAGTTGAAGAGGAAACATTTGAAGAATCAAGGGGTCTACAATCCACAAAGGATTGTAGAAAGGTTCAAGGTCGAACCGATCTCTCAAGTTTTTGGAGGGCTTCGTGATCAAATCCAAGAAGCTTGAGCAAGTGGTCATGTAGTAAAGCGGTTGCCCCCGTGAAGAAGGCCGAGTCGTTCGAGAAGCCATTTGTGTGACCAAGGCATCTCGCATCGAGTCCCAAAGGATCAAGTCATTTGTGTGATCAAGACTTGCATACGGGTGATAACCACTTTGTACATTGATCATTACTTAGTGGATTCCTCCAGGAGTTGGAGAAGAGAGGAGTAGAAGAATTACCCCATCTTCGAACCTCTATAAATTTTATTGTGTCATTTACATTTCAGCACTTTAATTACTGCATATTATTTTGATATCTGCTGATAAATTTGATGCCCATCTGATAATTAACAAAGTGCTATAATCAAGTATTAAAACAAACTTAAACCAAGATTCAAGAGTGATATGTCTTCCGCTGAAAACTTATCACAGTCGAGTTAAGTTTTAGTCAAAACAGCTGAGTTACTCTATCAATAGCTCAGTCGAGTCTGTTGAGTGGCTAACTCTGCTGATCAACTAACTTAGCTATCCATCAAGGGCTTAGCTGTGAAGTATTAACTCTGAACGTCTTAAAAGGACTAAATCGAAAAGTTGGTAAGGTTTATTCAACCCCCCCTTCTAAATCTTACACTCACACCCCTTGGGACCAACAACCCTCAACAGACTTTGCGGATTCATCAATGACTTCAGGAGACTGCTCTTCATGAATATCAGCAGTCTCAACTTCTTTTGCTGGTTGGGTAGAAGATTCAACTTTCTTCTTCTCAAGTTCAGATTGGTTGAACAATCTTTTCTTCCTTAGAGGAACTTCTGGTTCAACATCCTCTGGTTCGTCAATAGTGAATGCTGTTGGGTTTTTCATAGAGGCAGCTGCCTTTCTCGTCTTGGCAGTCCTCTTCTTTCTCACAATTGGAGAAGGGAGAAAGGGTTTCTTCTCAGTCTCTACTGCAGGGGCAGGAGACTTGGCTGCTCGGGCAGGGAACTCGGCTGCAGGGCCATGTGCTTTCTTTTTCTTAGGTGTAGGGCGCTTTCTTCTTCGGGGGAGGGGTAGCAATTGTGTCTTCGGGGTCAGCTGATACACCCTCACTCGTATCCATCTTCTTTACATGGGCTCTCATCTGGGCACCTGAGAGGTTTGCCCTAAACATCTTCTTGTTTACGTGGAAGGGCTTGCCATGGCGAAGAGCAATACCCTTCCCTTCCAGCAGATGGCCAATCACATGGCCATATCCAAGAGAGCATCCAAAAGACCCATCTTCCTTGAAGGTCTTGTTCAATACGTTCTGGCAGAGTCTGCTGTAGACGAACTCAGCCCATTGACCTTCTTACCTTGCATGATCTCAGCCATGACGATTAGCTTAGTCTTGGATAGCTGATTAAAGCTGCCAAACTTCATGTCGACGCATTTGAAGATGATATCCATCAACTTGTGATAGTCGTCCTTCAGCAATTTCTTGTCTAAAGTGTAGACCACCTTAGCAGCACACTCGGGTTTGGCTACTTCCTTCCATGCAACAGCCAAGTCGACATCAGCTTTGAATATCTACTTTATGCCTTCCGACGGCAATAAGCAGTGCTCAGCAAGGTCCTTTGCACTGATTTTTATGTCCTTGCTGTGGACAGAAGACTTGATTCCTTCGTCCTTTACCTCTGCATTAACTTAAAACATCGCTACCTCCTCAAGATAGTTATGCGAGTACTCCATGGTTAGAAAATCCTTGAGACCATCTCAGTTTTCTTCACAACAAGGGTCTCATCAGCACCCTGCTTCACCATTCCGTCGAAGTCCACTAATGAACCTGAGTGGGTTTGCTTTGAGAGCTTAACATAGTCTAACTTTGGTGCCATTTTCAGAGAATTTCACCGAACAAAAAGTTAGGAACTTGCTTGAGAAAACTTAGGGTTTTCGAGAGAAAAGAGAACTTTGCTTTGCTTTGAAGATGAATAGTTTCCGTAATGAGAGAGAAGATTAAAAAGAGATTTTGAATTTTTGATCGAGATCAACATCTCAGATTAAGATGTCAAAACCACATTTAATTCATTGCATTTAATGTAGCAACATTTATATCCAATCATATGCTTATGTGCAGGTTTTACTATGACCGTCATTATTACGCTGACGTCATCCTCAAAAATATTCCCTCTCATTTAAAACGACTGCGTTTTGTCACTTATCTTATAAATGATTCAACTTATATCCAACGTGACATAACTCTGCTTCCCTCTTCTCATAAGTGACTCAACTGTCAGCTAACTCGATACACCTGACTTCCCGATAAGGCTGTTTCACTTGGTTGAAGAGTGAAACTTGCTCTGCTCTTATTTTCTCATCTTCTTTCTCTGCTGATTGAGTCTTCTGAGTTTCAACTCAGCTCAATTAATCCTAACTCATTCTTGAGTTCTTCAAATCTTGATTCACATAGAGGCTTTGTGAATATATCAGCTAACTATTTATCAGTTGAGATGTATTCCAAAGTGATGTCTTTCTTTTCAACATGATCTCTTATGAAATAATACTTGACATCAATGTGCTTTGTTCTTGAATGCAACACATGATTCTGAGTGATTGCAATAGCACTAGTGTCATCATACATAATTGGAATCTCTTTTTCTTCAATCTCATAATCTCTCAGCTGTTGTCTCATCCATAAGACTTGGGCACAACAACTACCCGCAACTACGTACTCTGCTTCTGCTCTGGATGTGGCTATTGAATTTTGTTTCTTACTGAACCAAGAAACCAATCTGTTTCCAAGCATTTGACATGTACCTGAAGTACTCTTCCAGTCAACTTTACATCCAGCATAGTCTGAGTCTGAGTAACCAATAAGCTTTCCTTTGGATACCATAAGCCAACTTCCTGACATCCCATCAAATATCTTAAGATTCTCTTAGCTACAGTCATATGTCTCTCCTTTGGTGCAGATTGAAATATTGCACATACACCTACTGCAAAGGTGATGTCTGGCCTACTTGCTGTTAAATAGAGCAAACATCTAATGAGTGCTCTATATCTTGTTTGATCTATAGCTTTGCCATCTGCATCCATGTCCATCTTGACTAATGTGTTCATTGGAATTTTTACAGAAGACTTCTCTTCCATACCAAATTTCTCCATCAAATCTCTGGTATACTTTGTTTGACTTATGAAGATTCCATCCTTCAATTGCTTGACTTGAAGTCCTATGAAACAAGTCAGCTTTCCCATCATGCTCATCTCAAATTTACCTTGCATGAGGTTTGAGAACTTATCACACAGCTCTTTCTTTGTGGATCCAAAAATGATATCATCCACATATATTTGAACAAGCAATATACTCTCTCCATCTTGAATTCTAAAAAGTGTTCTATCAAGTTTGCCTTTGTTGAATCCATTGTCAGTTAGAAATTGAGACAATATATCATACCAAGCTCTTGGTGCTTGTTTCAATCCATATAATGCGTTCTTGAGCTTATATACTTTATCTCCAATAGTTTTCTGCTCAAAACCTGGAGGTTGTTCAACATAGACTTCTTCCTCTAGCAGTCCATTCAAAAATGCACTCTTCACATCCACTTGATATACAGTGAAATTCTTATGTGCAGCATAAGCAAGAAACATCCTTATTGCTTCCAATCTTGCAACAGGAGCAAAGGTTTCATCAAAATCTATACCCTCTTCTTGGCAATACCCTTTGGCTACCAATCTTGCTTTGTTTCTTACAACAGATTTTTCTTCATTCATCTTGTTTCTGAAAATTCATTTTGTACCAATAACATTTTGATGGGTTGGCCTTTGCACCAACTCCCATACTTTGTTTCTTTCAAATTGATTCAGCACTTCTTGCATGGCTTGAATCCAAAAGTGTCATGTAATGCTTGAGACATATCTTTAGGCTCTATTTGGGAAATAAAACAAGTGAACATTGCTTCATGTTGTGCTCTGGATCTGGTTCTTATGCCATCTCTAACATCTCCAATAACTAACTCTGGTGGATGGTCTCTCAGCCATCTCACATCGGAGTTGAAGTAAGTCTCTTTGGATTCACTAGTCTCACGCCTAAGTTGTCTTGAACATTTCTTTCATCTTCATTCATTGTAGACTTTCCAACTATCTTTGAGATTGACTATCTCATCTTCATCAGGTTGCTTGCTCTTACTTCAGCTTCAACATAAGGATTCTTCTGTATAGTTGGCTGATTCAGCTTATCAGCTAACTCTTCCATGTCTTCTCCATTTACATTAGGTTCATAAAAAACCACATGGATAGACGCTTTTGTGACCATAGTCCTCTTGTTCAGCACTCTATAAGCTTTGCTCTCAGCTGAGTATCCCAAAAAGATACCTTCATTAGCTTTAGCATCAAAAGCCTTCAAATTATCTTTGCCATTGTTATGGATAAAACATTTACATCCAAATATTCTGAAGTATCCAACATTTGGTTTTCTCCCTGTCCAAATCTCATAGGGAGTCTTGGTCAATTACGTATTCATCATGCATGTCTTTTGAGTAAGCATGCAGTGTTAATGGCTTCAGCCCAAAATCTCTTAAGCAATCCAGCTTCAGCTAACATGGTCCTTGTAGCTTCCTTGAGAGTTCTATTCCTTATTTCAGCTACTCCATTCTGTTGTGGAGTTCTTGCTATAGATAACTCATGAGCAATACCATTTTCAACACAATAGTCATCTACCACCACCAAGGTGTATTTCTTTCCACTTATGCTAGCTGGTTCAACTGGACCAAATAAATCTATATGCAACAAATGTAATATCCTTATTGAAGAAGGACTTGGCTTGTCATTGAATGAAGATTTTATTTGCTTTCCCATCTGGCATGCATCACATACACTTTCCTTCTTGTATACTGAGTCTAGAAATCCTTCTACAAGATGACTCCTTGCTAGCTTGTTTATTGTCTTGAAGTTCAGGTGACTTAGCTTCTTGTGCCATAGCCAACTTGATTCGGCTGTGCTCTTTGCTAACAGACAAGTGCATGGTGTAGCAGTAGACCAATCTACCACAAACATATTCTTCTGTCTTGATCCTTGCAACACTATTTCATTTGATTCAACATCTTTGATCTGGCACACTCCCATATTGAATCCAACATTGTAGCCCTTGTCACAGAGTTGGTTGATGCTTAGTAGGTTGAAGTTTAGGCCTTCAACATAAGCATCATCTGTGATTTCCAATCCATTCTTCTTGATAGATCCTGTGCCTTTGATTTCCCCTGGAGCTTCATTTTATCCAAATATGACTTTTCCACCTCTAATCTCCTTGAAACTTGACAGGTTTTTCTTCTTTCCTGTCATATGTCTGGAACAACCACTATCCATGTACCAGGTTCCTTGGCACTTAGTTGTTCCTTGAACCTGCAATAAAGGAAATCAGTTTTTAGGTACCCATACTTGCCTGGGTCCTGAGGGGTTAGTGCTATAAGATGATCCAACCAACCTATAGCCAAAGGACTTGACTCTAAGAAGTTGCCTTCTATCAGTGCCATAATCATAGTGCACATTAGCAAATTGCTTGGGGGTTTTAGGCTCATACAGCTGTCTCTTTTGTCTGTATGCCTGTGTTTTTGTTTTAGCAATTGCTTTCTTGGGATAATTGTGATAATTTTGAGTGTAGTGCTTGGGTGCATATGTGTGCTGATAATAGTTCTTTTGCCTTTGGAACGACCTTTGCTGAGTTTTAGGTCTTTGCCATCTAGGCTTGTACTCTATAGGTCTTTGCCGATGTTTCACATTATTCCAATCAACATAGTTTGGATAGTTTCTACCATTCCCATCATGTGTGTTTCAACCCTTGTTTATTTTATAGTTCTTATTGGCCACCCTTGTTTATTCAGTTCCCTCTATGATATTCAACCCTTTGATGCTCAGCTCTCTTGGGTGGCCTATCTTCCCTTGACTTAGAGGGAACTGAATGTCTCCTGGAGGTTTCACCCTTGTTTATTTTATAGTTCTTATTGAAGAACTTGTTGAATCTTTTAACTATTAGAGGAATCTCCTCCTGGTCTATGGCTTCCTTGGGTTCAGCTCTCTTTCCATCCTTGGATATCAGTGCAGCTGTCTCCTCTTGTTCTTTTCTTCTCAACTCAAACTCATAGGCTTTGAGGTCTGAGAATAGCTCGTGGTTAGATGTTTTTGAGAGGTCCAATGAATGTCTCAGGGCTATAATCTTCATTTCCCATTCAGCTGGGAGGCTCCTTAAGATCTTCATACACATTTTCTTTTGTGTATATTCTTTCCCAAGAGGTAAAAGCTCATTTGTTATTTCAGTGAATCTGGCATCCAGCTGATCCATGGTTTCTCCTACAAGCATTTTGAAATTTTCAAATTTTTGAACAACAACAGACAATTTATTTTCTTTAATTTGTTCTAATCCTTCACAAATTAAAGTCAGTTTATTCTAGATTTCTTTTGCATATTTGCAAGATTTGACTTTATTGAACATTGCTTTGTCCAAAGTCTTGTAGAGTATGTCCCTGGCCACATTGTCCAAGTTGTATCTCTTCCTATCTTCATTTGTCCACTAAGTCCTTGGTTTTTCAACCATGGCTGGTCTTTCTTCTGCAGCAGCTTCTTCTTCTTCAGTTGCAGTTGTTCTTCTTACAACCGTGTTCACTTTTAATATTTGCAGCGGCCAATCCTCTATCAGAAGCCACATTTCATCGTGTAGAGCAGATAGATGAGCCTGCATACGAATTTTCCAATTATCAAATTCTTCAACAGTGAACATAAGAATGCGTGTCAGATTTGCTTCCATGTTAATAACTTTGTTTAAAATGAAAGATTTAGAAAAATACAAGTGTTTAAAACCTTTTGAAAAGATAGATATCTAGTTCAGTAACCAGTGGCGGAAGGCTCAATGAACCAACCGCTCTGATACCACTTGTAGGTCCCAAGGGGTGTGAGTAAGGTTTAAAAGGAGGGGTTGAATAAACCTTACCAATTTTTTGATTTTAGTCCTTTTAATAATATAACAGAGTTAACTCAAACAGTTGTGTCCTTGAGGGACAACGAAGTTGGTTATTCAGCTGAGTTAGCCATTCAACAGACTCCATAGAGCTGTTGATAGAATAACTCGGCTGTTTAACCTGAACTTTAAATTGGATGTATTAGTTTTATCAGCGGAAGACTTAACATCATTGATTTGTTTTAAATTTGTTTTAACACTTGATTTTTAGCACTTGGTTATTAATCATTGGATAGCAAATATGAGTTTTATCAGCAGATATGAAGTAAGTATGCAGAAATGTAAATGTGCTGAAAAATAAATGACTCAGATAATTTTTATAGAGGTTCGAAGATGGGGTAATTCTTCTAATCCTCTCTTCTCCAACTCCTGGAGGAAATCCACTATGTAACAGATCAGTTTACAACGTGGTGAACAGTCTAGAGACAGCCTTGGTCACACAACTGATTTCACTTGTGACTCAGCTTCTTCACTGGGCAGTTGCCTTGCTACTTCAGCTCACTTCTCAAGCTTTTGGATTTGAGCACGAAGCCCTCCAATAACTTGATACTGGTTCGACCTTGAACCTTCCTACAATCCTCCTTGGAAAGCAGACCCCTTTTGATTCTTTAGAAGTTTCCTCTTCAACAAATTTGAAGTTGTCTTTCCTTTACAACTTTGTGTTGGATTGATTTCCTTCGAGTTTCAGGCTTGAGGATTTGCTTGAATATACTTGAGAATATATCAGATTAAATGCTTGAATATTGCTTGCTTGTTCGTGGTTCAGGTAACCTTTTCTCAGTAAATTCCTCAGCCTTTTAGAGTGCACTTTTGAAATTTTGCCCATTGAAGAGATAGGCTAATTTCAAAAGCCACTTGTGTTCGTTGGCTTGTCTTGTTTGCAGTCATTGATGTTGACATTTCCTCGTATTAAATGTCTTGCAGCATAGCAGGTTTTCTGACACGGTGCAATGTTTCCTATTGGTTTGTTCCTTTTTCACAAAACTGGGACTAACACTTTACTTCTGACAACTCTGGCATGTTACTATTCTGAGTAACATTCTTGACTTTCATCAATGGATCTAACTCAATTGTCTTGACTTGACTGTTGTCTTTTTAAGCCCCAGGTGACTTGAGTCTGCTCCAGTCCTTGGATGACTCAACTGTCATTTCAACTTGAGACTTGGCTTCCTTGAGTTGACTTGACTGACTCTTCTCATAGCTGTTCCACAGCTGATACTCCTTCAGTCGAGTTCTTGACTTTCTTCTTAGCCATACTCAGCTGATATATAGCGGAGTCTTCAATTTAGACTTCGGTTGACTTCTTGTATTTCTTAGCATAGCTGACTTGACTCAGCTCTCTCAGCCCTATCTATTACAATACAAAATTACAAGGAAAATGGGGTGCCAACTTCCTAGTTTAAGTTTTACATGGTATCATCAAAATCTACAAAATAAATTTCCTAACAGATACCCAACACGAATCGTCTTTCTCGTTGGTGTAAATAACTACTAGAGTTATTTACTTTTTATGTGCACACCTTAAATCCTTTGAGAACTTTGGTGATGCTCCAAGAAGAAAATCGTAGAGAGAAACTTTAGGAGAGAGATTATTCTTTTTATGTGGGGGTACGATTTTTCCAATAGCTCTGATATTTTATGGAGAGATTTTAATATATATCTAAATCCCATATCCCAGTTAGAGTATTGATGAGAGAGGTTTCTAGATAAACCTAATCTAAATAGGACTCCCTATTATCTCAAATATGGATACAACCTAATTGCACCCAATACATATAAACCAAATGAGCTACTCATCCTATCACCAATTGGTTTTAGGATGGAATCTCACTTGGGGACTCGAGTTCTCCATCTCAAATTGGATATGCTTCATGTGTCGGACCGTACCAAGTCCCCCAAATTTAACATTTTTTAACTTTATATTATTTTAATTGTAAGAATTTTATGCTATTTATATGTGTGTTAATTTGTTTTGAATGATAGCAATGGCCAACCCCAACCTTGACACTTGAGCTGAGGTGCCCAATTTGAAAATGTATTACCGACAACTTAAGACTTTTAAGCCCCAGCTCAGAGTTTTGAGCGCCATGGCCTCAATGCACGGAAATTAAATGATACTAGGTTATTTTTAAGTTAGATGTTTGGCCTTATTTTCGGAAGATATAAAAGCCCAACTTCTTGCATCATAAAAGGAGAATATTTTGGGCTAAAAACACATATAAAGAGGGGATACAGAGAGAGTGACAACCAGGGTACTTAGCACACTAGGCACCACAAGGGACTCATGGCTTTTGTGGGTGGAGGTCGTGGGTTCTAACCCACACTCTATCAAACCCCCCGGGGCATGCGGGCTGGTGAAAGACTTGATGGGAACTCACGCTGAATAGCATGCGTGTGGGTTCGATTCAGGGAAGATCAACTATACTTTGAATCGAGTGTTCAAATATACTTGTTCTCTTTAACTAGAAGGACTTGGTTATACGTCAGTAGAATCCATCCACAATTTACAGTGGTGGCAGTGATGAGGGGGTGGAGTTGTTGCCCTTAGGCATAGTCAGGCTAAAAACTGAATTAGAAAAAAAAAAAAGCGACGAATTTAAAGACTGTAGAAAGAGAATTCTCCACCAGAATTTCAGTGTTCTTTTTTTTTTGGCTTTACATCTATTATTTATCAGGATTCTAGGCTTTCTTATGAATTCTTTTATCATGTTCACGGAAGAAATTCTTTTTGCTAGGGCCTCGTTGTAACTTTTGAGAAAAAATCTTTGTTGTAACTTAATTAGGATTATTTGTCAAATGTTGTTATTGATATGGAAATTACCGTTATAGCCTCGCCTAGGTCGAAATTACCATATTGATCTCGCCTCGTTGGAAATTACCAAGATGCCCCTAGGATCCATGGCTTTTTATATGGGTCCCGACCTGACCCAAAAGTCCGGGTCGGGTCGACCGCGAGCTGCACACCGTTGATTGGGTGCCACGTGTACGGTGATCCGCATTGCACGGTGAACAGTACTATAAATACGACACTAAAATCAAGGTAAAAGGTAACTTGTCATTATTCTAAATTACCTCGCTCTTTAGCTTTCTAAGTACCTCAACTACCTAATTCTGACTTAGGCATCGGAGGGCCTTAGTTGGGACCCATCCCGGCTAGCCTAACGTGCGTTCTGTTTCAGGTACCCTCGAACAAAGTACCTCACCTCGCGTTTTGGGGATCCTTGGCCAGGTCGCTTCATGGAAAACACTTCACCTCGCTTTGTGGGTCCCTAGGTCAGGTACATCTAATTTACCTTCTTAAATCGTGGCGCGCCGTCGGGGAAAGAGGTCTAGCTAAAGATGGATAAAAACACCAAGGAAGACGCTGGAAACACCTAAGCACGCATCGAAGACACCTCAAGGGGTCATGGAGGACCCTCCCCGAGGAACATCGCCAATTCGTTCGCTTTATTTCGGGGGACCCTCTTTGGTTCGGGAGGAGGAGCAGATGATTCACATGAAAGCTAGCGACTTTGAGAAAATGCTGGAGAAAATGTTTGAGGATAGGGATAGAAATGGCAAGAAGGTTATGGAGGCACCTCCTCAAGATCCCCCATTGAAAGAGGGAAATGTGGAAAAGCAAAACGAAGTACCAAATGACTTGGAAGAGGTGGCTAGCGAAGCAGTTAGGCCACCGGCGAGGTGACCAGTAGAGGTCGTAGGCGAACCAGTTAACAAGCTTGGAGACATAAACGAACTGAGTGAGCAAATCGAGCATGTTACTCGATAGCTAGATGATTTGAAGAGGAGGGGAGCT
Organism: Rehmannia glutinosa; assembly: GCA_016081115.2. NCBI lineage: Eukaryota > Viridiplantae > Streptophyta > Magnoliopsida > Lamiales > Orobanchaceae > Rehmannia > Rehmannia glutinosa. The sequence continues at coordinate 146,299,281 of CM071926.1, forward strand.
GTAACATCCGTTTTGCAGAAAAGGGGATCTGCATTTTCTCTCGAGATCCTAGCCGAGGTGGTCACGTTGAACTTTAAGCTTCCTGATCTCCCGAAATATGATGGGAATAGGGACCCTCAGGAACATCTCACTGCTTTCGACCACGTGATGCAATTGTATGGGCAAGCTGATGCCATGAATGCTAGAATATTCATCACCATGCTGACGGGCAATGTGCAGGAGTGGTTCATGGGATTGCCTAGGGGAACTGTGGTTTCTTATGAACAGTTGGCTCGAAAGTTCTTATATCAGTTCGCAAGCCAAAAGCGAGCTCGAAGGTCGGCTTCGCATTTGTTCACTATAAGGCAAGGGGTGAGATAGTCACTCAGGGAGTTTATAAATAGGTTCAATGATGAAACATTGGAGGTACAAGATATGCGGATCGATATGATGACTAATATCCTTATCCTTGGATTGCAAAAAGGACCTTTAGCATCAACACTCGCTCGCAAACCACCTATTGATAAGGAACAGTTAATGGAGGTGACCCAAAAGTACATACATGAGGAGGAGATGAATGCTCTGAAAGATCAGGAGTGGTCCCAAGGGGCTCAGGTCCCATGGGAAGGGAGGGATCTTAGATAGAGGCTTCAGTTTAGGGCCGAGAGAGGCCTAGACCGAGGTCCAGATCAAGATCTCCCTAGGACAGCGAGGCACAATAGGTACACTCTGTTGAATGCGCCCCGAAGTCACGCCCTAATGGCCATAGAGTGAACTGATATGTTGAGGTGGCCAAAAAATATGAAGACAACCTCGGGTCGAAGAAATATGGACAAATATTGTCGCTTTCAGAAGGACCATGGTCACAATACCGAGGACTATATCCAATTGCGAGATGAAATTGAAAGGCTCATTGAGCAATGTTACCTACAAAATTTTGTTTTGAAAGAAGAACGAGGTGGAGGACCTAACTGGGACCCTAGGCGCAGATCACTGGCTCGCAAGTCGCGAAGCCGGTCGAGAGGTCACCATAAGGCCGAACATAGGCAAGAGCGTCCAAGGGAACATTCTAGGCCTAGGCAAAATCAGGAAGGAGATAATTTGCCTTGTAGAGGAGTTATACACATGATAGCAGGAGGTCCTAGTGGAGGTGACTCTAAGAGGAAGCTGAAGGTCATGAGTGTCCAAAAATCTAGCCCTATTACGTTTGATGGCCATGACCTCGCAGGGGTCGAGGTAGGTCAGAACGATCCGATGGTGATCACGATGGACATCGCCAACATCACCGTACAAAAAGTCTTGGTGGACAATGGGAGCTCGACGGACATATTATTTATGCATGTGTTGAGGAAGATTTGGATGTCACTGCCTTATATCCAGTTGACACTCCGCTGATGGGGTTTGGAGGAAGCGAAGTGGTTCCTCTAGGAACCATTGATCTCCCCACCTTGCTAGGCGAAGCGCCATGCCGAAAGTCAATCATGATCAAATATCTGGTGGTAGACGCCCCATTTGCTTATAATGTGATTATGGGGCGACCCGGACTAAATCAGGTCCGAGCCGTGGTATCCACCTACCACTTGAAGATGAAGTTCCCTACAACACGAGGGATAGGCGAAGTGCGAGGTGATCAGAAGACGGCTAGAGAATGCTATAATGTTTCCCTAAAAAAGAAAAAGGAAGGGAGAGAAGTGAGAACCATAAGGCAAATAACGCGTGAGGAAGGAGATGGGCTGAGTAAAAAAAAAGGAGAAGGTTAAAAAAGCTAGGACAATGGCGGAGTATAGGGTCGAACCAGCGGAGCAATACAAAGTGATTGAGCTCGAGCCAGGCGACCCAAATAAGTTCACTAAAATAGGATCCCAAATGGAGTCGAAGCTAGAAGTGATGATGATTCAATTTCTAAAGGAGAACATGGATATCTTTGCTTGGAAACCTTCTGATTTCCAAGGCATAGACCCCGAAGTGATGGTTCACCGACTGAATGTAGACCCGTTAGCGAGGCCAGTAAAATAGAAAAAGCGAAGATTTGGAAGTGAAAGAAACAAAATTATAGAAAACGAGATGAACAAACTAATTGAAGCGGGGTATATTGTGGAGATTCAGTTCACAAAAATAGTTGTCAAATGTAGTTGTAGTACCCAAGGCTAATAATAAATGGAGGATGTGTACAGATTTCACAGATCTGAATAAGACATGCCCCAAGGATCCTTACCCCCTGCCTCACATCGACCTTTTGGTAGATTCCACGGCAGGATGTGCCTTGCTTAGCATGATGGATGCTTACCAAGGATATCACAAAATTTTTATGGTGGAGGAAGACAGAGATAAGACCTCGTTTGTGATGGAGAACGAAGTTTATTGTTACATGGTAATGCCTTTTCGGCTAAAGAATGCGGGAGCTACTTATCAGAGGTTAGTCAACCTCGTGTTTAGAGAGAAAATTGGCAAATCAATGGAGGTGTATGTCGATGACATGTTGGTAAAAAGTGTGAAGGAAGAGGATCACCTTGATCATTTGAGGGAGGCATTCAAAACAATGCGAGCCTATGGTATGAAATTTAATCCGGCGAAGTGCACCTTCGTTGTGCGAGGTGGAAAATTTTTTTTCTTCATGGTGCATGAGAGGGGGATCGAAGTGAACCCGGGGAAGATAAAAGCTATAATGGAAATGAGTTCACCTATAACAGTCAATGAAGTACAACAACTTACGGGAAAGATCGCCTCGTTGAACAAGTTCATTTCGAGGTCAGCTGATCGCAACCTCCCTTTTTTCAACACTTTGAGAAACATGAAGAATTTTCAATGGACGGAGGAATGTGAGAAGGCGTTCGAAGATTTGAAAATGTACCTTATGTCTCCACCTTTACTATCCAAACCCAAAAAAGGAGAGGCTCTATTTTTATACCTAGCCGTCTCGAAGCGAGCCTTGAGCTCGGTATTGGTGAGAGACGAAGAGGGAGTTCATCGCCCAATTTACTACATGAGCAAGTTGTTACAGGAAGCCGAAGAGAGGTACCTAGAGACTGAAAAGTTAGCCCTGGCCTTGGTAGTATCAGCCAGGAAGTTGCGACCTTACTTCCAATCTCATCAAATTATTGTCCTCACAAATCAACCGCTGAGACAGGTGTTAGAAAAACCGGAGCTATCAGGTCGCCTAGTAAAATGGTCCGTTGAATTGGGGGAATTTGATATTAAGTACCAAAGCAAAATGGCGGTGAAGGCGCAAGTTCTGGCAGACTTCGTTAACAAGACAAGTGGGTTGAAGCGAAAATCAAAAAGATGAAGTGAGCGGGCTCTTTGCATGTGGATGGGCCGACGGTGGCTACAGGAGGCGAGCGGGATCTTGTTGCGTAAAACCTAATTCTTTTGAGGTCGAAGTGGCACTTCGCCTCGAATTCGAGGTGACAAACAACGAGGCTGAGTATGAAGCTCTATTGGTAGGTTTAAAAATGGCATAGAAGTGCAATGTGAAGAGCTTGATTGCCTATACCGACTCTCAGGTGGTAGCAATGCAGGTTGAATGTTCGTTTGAAGCCAAGGATCGATCCATGGCTAATTATTTGGAGAAAGCGAAGCGGTTGATGGAAACGTTCGAATATTTTCAACTACAGCAGATCCCAAGAAATGAAAATGAGCGAGCCGATGCTCTAGCTCGCTTGAAAGTGCGAGTGAAAGAAGAGGGGAGTAGCTCGAGGAAAGTGATCATGTTGGCAGCGACGCAGCCAGACTTGTTAGCGGAGGAAGGTCCCGTCGAGCAGTATCCAAGCGAGGCACTAGTTTTTCCAATCGATACCCCGATCGATTGGATGGAAGACTTGAAAAATTTCCTAGAAAAGGGAATTTTATCGTTGGATCCGATAAAAGCTAGAAGGGTTCAAGTTAGAGCATCTCAGTTCCAAATGATAGATAATGAGATGTATAAAAGATCAATAGGAGGACCACTGCTAAAGTGCCTTGGACCGGAAAGGGCGATGTATGTAATGAGGGAAATTCATGAGGGCTACTGTGGTAACCATTCAGGAGGCAAGGCGCTTGCCCAGAAGGTGATACGCCAAGGTTACTTTTGGTCGACTTTAGCAAATGATGTAATGGAGTTTGTCAAAAAGTGTGCGAAGTGTCAGTTCCATGCGAACCTAACTCATCAGCCGGTGACCCAGCTGGAAACGATCCCCATTGCTTGTCCTTTTGATCAATGGGGAATCGATATCTTGGGTCTATTTCCAGTGGCTAGAGCTCAGAAGAAATTCATCATTGAGGCAGTAGAATACTTTTCTAAGTGGATTGAGGCCGAGGCAGTGGCTAGGATAATGGAAACCGAGGTCATGAATTTTTTGTGCAAAAATATCGCATGTAGGTACGGGGCGCCATAATTTTAATATCAGATAATGGCACTCAATTTCAAGGAAAGAAGGTCAAAGAATGGTGTGAAGAATATAAAGTCAAGCAAAATTTCACAGCTGTGGGGAACCCTCAAGCAAATGGGAAGACTGAGGTTGCAAATAGAATTATACTACAACACTTAAAAATGAGGCTAGAGGAAGCAAAGTCATATTGGGTGGATGAGCTACCCGGAGTTCTTTGGGCATATCGAACGACCCTACAGACTTTGACGGGTGAGACGCCCTTCAGCTTAGTGTATGGGTCGGAAGCAATTGTGCCAGTGGAAATTGGAGAAACTTCGCTTCGGGTCGCTTGCTACGAGCCCGAGAGCAATAGTGAAGCTAGAGAACTTGAGCTTGATCTCATTGAAGAAAAGCGAGACAAAGCGTTCATTCAGATCCAAGCGGCTAAGGGAAGGATGAAAAATGCATACAACAAAAGGGTCCAGGAGCGAAGCTTTCAGGTAGAGGATCTGGTGCTCAAAAAGGTAGAAGTTTCCAAACATGTTGGGAAGCTGGAGGCAAATTGGGAAGGACCCTTCAAAGTGATTGAGGTGCTGAAGAGGGGAACATACAAACCCAAAAACATGCAAGAAAAGGAGCTCCCGAGGCCTTGGAACCTTCATAACTTAAGGAGGTTCTATACTTGACGTTGCATGACTAATCTATTTTATGTACTTAACTTAATTTTGGAAGCACTGAAATGTTAAAAGCTCTCATCAATGAAAGAATGCGAAATATCACTTGCAATGTTTATTTTTTCCGCAAAACACATCTGCTTAGTATTTCAGGGTCGTAAGCAAACCATTCAAGATTCGTAGGCTCTCAAGATAAGCCTCCTAAAAGGCTAGCAGGCCCAAGACGATCCCACAAAGGATCTAGGCCATAAGCTCCCTTTAAGGCTGGCAAAGCCCACAATGGTCCCAAGCAAGGGACCTAAGCTATAAATTAAGCCCCCTAAAAGGCTAGCAGGCCCAAGACGATCCCACGAGGGATCTAGGCCATAAGCTCCCTTTTAGGCTGGCAAAGCCCACAATGGTCCCAAGCAAGGGACCTAGGCTCGCAAATTAAGCCCCCTAAAATGCTAGCAGGCCCAAGACGATCCCACGATGGATCTAGGCCATAAGCTCCCTTTTAGGCTGGCAAAGCCCACAATGGTCCCAAGCAAGGGACCTAGGCTCGCAAATTAAGCTCCCTAAAAGGCTAGCAGGCCCAAGATGATCCCACGAGGGATCTAGGCCATAAGCTCCCTTTTAGGCTAGCAAAGCCCACAATGGTCCCAAGCAAGGAACCTAGGCTCGCAAATTAAGCCCCCTAAAAGGGTAGTAGGCCCAAGACGATCCCACGAGGGATCTAGGCCATAAGCTCCCTTTTAGGCTGGCAAAGCCCATAATGGTCCCAAGCAAGGGACCTAGGCTCGCAAAATAAGCCCCCTAAAAGGCTAGCAGGCCCAAGACGATCCCACGAGGGATCTAGGCCATAAGCTCCCTTTTAGGCTGGTAAAGCTCACAATAGTCCCAAGGGACCTAGGCTCGCCCAAAGACCTGGGTACGCAAATGAACCTAGGTTAAGAAGCTACCTAGGAATGCAAAGCCTACAATGGTCCCAAGGGACCCAGGCTCGCTCAGAGACCCAGGCCCGCAAAGGAACCTAGGCAAAGAGATCGCCTAGGCAGACAACCTACAATGATCCCAAGTAAGGAACCTAGGCTTTCCAAGGGACTTAGCCCCACGAAGAAGATTAGGGGTCGGGGGACTTAGGTTCGCCAAAAAAAAAAGAGAGGATAGAGAAACAAAGCGAGGCAAAATACATGCAACACAAAGAAGCGAAAGGCAACACAAGTAACATGTAATAACAGGCGAGGCAATAAACAAAGTAAAGTGAAGATCAAACTACATTGCGAGGTGATGAGATTGTTACCAAAAACAAAAATACATCAAGTCAAATACTTAGCAAATTTACATAAATAAAATCCCTAAGATGCTAGAAGAGGTTTAACGACCTCAGTGAACTCATCGACCTCCTCGACTTCATCAATAATTTCTACATCGTTTGAGGTGCCAACCTCGTCTTGACCTTCTGCGATGCCTGCCTTCGGCTCGTCCTTCTCAAAAGGGTCCAGCTTTTCGGGGTCAAAATCGGCCTTGAAGGCGCCCTTTTTAATCCCCTGCTCACGGCATCGCTCAAAACCATCGAAAAGATATACCACGGCTCGTTCGACCATGAGTTTCTCGCACGAGAAGGACTTTAGAAAAGACTGCACTCCTGCGAGGCGGTATGAGGCTAGCGAAGCCTTGTACTCTTCAGAGGAGGGATATTCTCCGATACCTCGCTTACGACCTCTCTCGAAGGACTCTGCCACCTCCTTGGCGTGGAGCTTCTCTCGAGTATTAAGCTCGTTTTGGGATGAAGTGAGTTGGGTCTTCAGATCATCCACCTCCTTGAGAAGTTCGGCTCGAGCCTCCTCGATGGCTTTTGCCTTATCCGCTTCGTCAGTTTGGAGCTTCGCATGAACCTCGCTCAGCTGATTGACATACACTTCATTTTGATGCCTCCAATCGGCACCACGAAGGGCCATTTGATGAAGCAAGGCAGAGAGCTAAAAGAAAAAGTGAAATAAGGGACAGTGAAGCAAGGTAAAAAGCGAAGCAATAAAGTGTGTGTAATTATACAAGTGAAAGTAACCCACGTACCGACATGGCACTATGGGCCTCCAGCTCTTCGAGGCGAGTAAATTTAGTAGTCATAAGGCGAATTGGTCGGCAGGAAGGGTAGTGTAGTTATACAACTCAAAGGAATCCTCCCAAGGGTTCGTTTCGAGGACCAAGCTCCGCAAACTGATATTCCAGTTAGGAACAGTGCGAGGCATGGAGAGTTCGTGAGCTCGAGGCATAAGTTCAGGAGCCTTTTCGCGAGCTACAAGTCGCTGGGCCTGGAGATGAGATTCACTTCGATTCAACCACATAATCATACGATCCACTGTGGGAAGGTTCACATCGGTGGGCTCGCTTTCGTTGTGAGCCCGCATCCCAGGGGAGGCATCCATGGAGTTAGGCGAGCTCCTAGCCTTGCGAGTTTTCGTCTTTTTCTGGGTGGAGCCTTCGGCCACCGCCTTCCCTTTCTCCTCCCTCGACTTGCTACCCGAGGCCTTGCTGGCTTTCTTTGAGGGCATCTCGGGGGCGGGGTCGACGGCTATCGTGACGGTGGGAGCCGAAGCTACGACTATGCCTAGTGGTAGCTCCGAGGCAGCAACATCTTGGCAAGCTCGCTTGCGAGCTAGCAAAGTCTCTTTGTTGTTGGCGAGGGCCTTGTCAAGTACAGCAGCTCGGATCGCCATATCTACACAAATAAACAATAGCATCAGCGTAAGAATGGTAAGTGCGCCGAAAAAATAGAAGAAATAAATTACCAAGTGTTAGAGTTTCGTGGCGAGGAGCGGGGCTAAGGCCGACTAGGGATAGAACGTCTTCGGTAATGAGGTCGCAAGCCTCATACCAATTCTCGGTCAACCTAGATACGAAGTCGGCCCTCCAAGAAACAAGAGGTAAGCCTCAAAGGCGAGGCCGACTCAATTTCCAATCCGAAGGCAAGTCCCAGGGATTTTCAATAGGGGTTCGAATGAATATAAACCTATCTTTCCAAGGCCACACCGAGGAAGGAACCCGATATAAAAACTTTTGGCTAGTCCTAGGCGAGATATAAAAGATTCCGGAGTTAGTGGTGGTGGTAGAAGAGTTGATGGCATATAACTCGCAAAAGTGAGAAAGCGAGGCGGCCTCGCCGAAGTGCTTCATTAAGATAACAAAACCTACAATGTGATGGTAAGAATTTGGGACAAGTTGAGCGGGGCAAACATCGAGCCCTCTTAGAATTTCAGTAACGGGGCGAGCCAAAGGAAATCTAAGACCTGCCTCGAGGCTAGCGAGGTGAAAAGCTCAGCAGCTAGGTGGATGCTTATCTATCCTATCACTAGTAGTAGGAATTATGATTCGATAAGAAGCGGGAATGAAAAAGTTTTTTCTAATGGTGTCTAAGTCATGAACAGAGACTCGGGACCTAAGTAAAGCCCAGGGGGCGACGTGTTTTAGGTCGTTCGAAGGGGTAGCCTCGTGGGATACCCTATCTTGAGAGGGGGGATAGGGGTCGCCCCACTAGTAGAAGTAGAGGAGGAGCTCGAAGACGAGCTAGAATCGGACGACCCTGATTTCGAAGACGAACCAGAGTTCGACCGCGAACTGGAGGGTCGTGTAGACGGAGGAGGGGTCGCCATAAAAGATTAAGAAAATTTAAAGCAGAGAGAGAGAGAACCTATCTCTAAGTCAAGCGAAGTGGATGAACACGAGGTCAAAGATCCTAGGTCGTGGCGAACTTGAGCAGCGAGGTGGTCCAAGGTAAAAGATGTGAAAAGTGAATGTTTTGTATATATATAGAGAAGGGCGGGAAAATCAACGGTCTCGATTGAAAGTCTATTCAAATTCAACGGCTGGGAATGACCCTTTCGAAATCAAGGGCTTAGATTTCACATCTCTTGAAATTCGAGGGCCTGAATCGAGTCACTTTAGTAATAAATTACTAAAGTAACTGGGGGAGTAAATAATATGGAAATTACCGTTATAGCCTCGCCTAGGTCGAAATTACCATATTGACCTCGCCTCGCTGGAAATTACCAAGATGCCCCTAGAATCCGCGGCCTTTTTATATGGGTCCCGACCCGACCCGAAAGTCCAAGTCGGGTCGCCCGCGAGCTACACACCGTCGATCGGGTGCCACGTGTACGGTGATGCATTGCACGGTGAACAGTACTATAAATACGGCACGAAAATCAAGGTAAAAGGTAACTTGTCATTATTCTACATTACTTCGCTCGTTAGCTTTTTAAGTACCTCAACTATCTGATTCTGACTTAGGCATCGGAGGGCCTTCTTAGGGAGCCATCCCGGCTAATTTAACGCGTTCGCATTTCAGTACCCTCGAACAAAGTACTTCACCTCGCTTTTTGGGGATCCTTGGCCAGGTCGCTTCGTGGAAAACACTTCACCTCGCTTTGTGGGTCTCTAGGTCAGGTACATCTGATTTACCTTATTAAATCAGTTATCAATGATCAGTTCTTGATTTCATATTTTGGCTGAGTATTTTACACTGTTCATAATACTTCTAATTAATTTATCACTAATTAGATGGTTTGTTAGTAATTAGGATCTGGAAGGTGAATTATGTGTCTAGTTCATTATGTCGAATACCATAAATTGCATGTAAGATAAAAGGATATACTTACACAGTTTGTGTTATCGCTACATGAGACCTACAAAGCTCAATGACTTATTGATTGTTTAATTCATATAGAAATGCAGTGAGTCAGCAATTAGTAAAATTTACATTAGACATAAGGTGAGGCTATCGGTAGGGGTGTCAATCAGGTTGTGTCTCGTGTTCGCGGGTTGTGTTATGACACTGGTATTACACGTTTTATACGAACCCAAGCATGACACATCTAATTATTCATGTCAAGACATGCAACTCCAACTCAACACATTTAATTATACGGGCCACCCGAAATGACACGAAATATCTATATAATTTAAAGGGATAATGACATAATTTCCCTACATTATAGGAAAAATCCTCAAAATACACTCCATCTTTTTCTTGGACAGTAAATACGTTGCGCTCTTTTATGAACTTTAAATACTCTGCACCCTTTTGTCTTTCTGCAAATACGCTCCAAACGCAATGCACGTGAACACTGCAGTATAGATCTGAAAAACCAGCAGACGCAGACTGAAAATACAGAACAACCCGAATAGGAAAACAATTGCACCAACAACTAGAAGAACAAAACAAAAAGGGAGAAGGAAGCAAAATCACAACAAACAACAAGATAAGAAACGGACTAATCGCAGAAAATCATAGCCAATCACAATAGAAACCAGGAAAACAAAAAATCAAGGTGATCAACAATTTTCAATCTCAAAAGCTTCTCGTATTTCATTGAAATTCATTGCTTCTAAAAACTATTACTTTTTTTCTCTGCTACTAATTTTCATTGGTTTCTTCGTTTTCAAGTTCAAAAAATATTTTCTATATATTCTGCATGAAATTGATTGTTCTAGAAAATTTTTCTTTTGAATTAGCTGAATATGTTGCTTCTAGATTCAAATTATTTCAAAATTAATTCGTATTTATTTCAGAGTTGTTTTAACATTGTTTCAACAATGTATATGCTTCAGATTTGCAATAGAATTGTCAAACTTAACCATCTATTTTATAGTTGTTTCAACTGATTATTTCAGATTTATTTTTAAGTTTTCTCGAACATATTTCAAACGTATTTCAGCTAATACATTGGCATTGCTTTTCTTATTAATTTCTAAAATTGATTCCAAGATGTTTCAAAAATATTTCAAAGTTGTTTCGAACATGTTTTAAAGTTGTTTCGAACATGTTTACAATGGAAATGTGTCAAACTTAACTATCTATTTGAAGTTGTTTCAACTGATTGTTTCAGAGTTGTTTCAAAAAAAATTAGAACATATTTTAAACATGTTTCATCTAATGCAATTTCATTGATTGTCTTTATAAATTCTAAAGTTATTTTACAAACTTGTTTGAGCTAATATAATTCACAATTTCTTATAGACACATGGCAATAATTCCACTAGTATACCACAATGACAATGGGAAGAAAATAAGAACTACATTGACTTTGAAGTAACATGATCATTTCAAAGGATTGCATTTTTAGCAACATAAAGAAAATTTGGAACAACATATACAAATCAACAGAGAAGAAGAAACAATGCAGATTAAACAAAAACTGAAAGAACATTTGTCAACATTAAAAATTTAAAATTCAAAAAATGAGATAACTCAATTATTTCAAGATTATTTCTTAATTGTTGCTTACATGTTTCAGCACAGTTACGGACATAGAAACTGGTAAAAGCGTAAAAAAGTAAAAAAAATCACATGTAGTGTACATAAGTCAACAAAGCATAAACAATGCCATATGAGCATAAAAATGTCATTTTCCAAAAAATATGGGTATTTTATGTAATTTCCTCTAATTTAAAAGCTATGTAATAAGTACAAAAAACCCGCTTGGCAAGAAAATATTAAAAAAAAATAGAAGCTAAAATTACAAGTAAAATTAATTAAACTAGTAGAAAATACATTAATTCAATAATTTTTCTAACATCACGCGGCCAACTAAAACATCACAAAATATGTAAATAACATGTTTACTATATAACAAAATGAATTACATAGGTCAATTGGGTTGACACGCGGATCAACCTAACATGACCTATTTTTTTCTCGTGTTAAGCGTGTCCGATCCAAATTTACCGAACTTATGAACGATTGGACACGTGTCTGCTAAATTATGGGGTGCAATTTGGGTCATCGAGCCGTGTTTGTATATAATTTTAAGTCAAATTTGGGTTATGACCAAAATACATCAAAAATCAAATAAAATTCAAGATATCATGTTTTAAGACAAATTAGTAACGTCATGTAAGATTCGTGTTAGTCATGTTCGTGTTCATATTTCTCGTGTTTGTGTTCGAGTTTCTCTCAATAACTTCGGGTCGGATTCCTACCTTGTTATCGTGTCATGTCAGGAATTGACACCCCTACTAAATTCGTGTTAGATTCATGATGTGTCAGAATTGTCATCTCTACTAGATTCGTGTCGGATTATCGTGTCATATCACAAATTGACACCTCTAACAGTCAAGACCACGTGCAAAAGTCACCAAGATCATAATTATGCATATATAATCATACATTATATACTATTTATATGTCACTTGAGCTCATATGAGAATACATATATTTTATTTTATTAGACTCTTTAAATTTTTAGACCTTGATGGATATTAATTGTTGAAGTTAATTTTTTTAACCGTAGTTAACTGACGAGTAAGTAGATGCTACCCACTTGGGTAGCTACCCAAGTGGGTTTTATACCGTTAGATCAACACATACACACACACATCCACATGGGTGTGTGTTAATCCAATGGTATAGAACTCACTTGGTTACCTACCCAAGTGGGTAGTATCGACTAACCCTTAACTGACCGAGTATTCAAATAAGAAGAAAACTATGTAATATTAGTTCACATGAGTTACAAATGTAACATTAATATAACATGGGTTACAAACACATGTTGATGCAACTCTTGCAACGTTCTTTTGAGCACGGAGTTACAATGCATGGGTGGTTAAAACATGCGGGATAAGTTTTTTTTTTATGAGAAAAAATAACTATATAAATGCACAACCATGGGTACTCTTGTCACTGGAATATTATAAAATACACCATCTACTTTTTGGAGGAGACAAGAGAAACCCAGTAGAGAAAATATATGTCCTTCGACTGTAGATAAAACAATGGTTGTATTTTTGTTTTGGCTTCCGCATACGTATTCCTTTTGTAATGTAGAGACATGGATATATGGTTATACTTACATTTGGTATCAGAGAAGAGTTTAACATCTGCCTTGCTTTTTCAGATATATGATTTTTTTATTTTATTGTTCATATATTCGAATTTTTCGATCGTATAAATATGAATTCATCCGATTCGAAGTTGGATTTATGGATGATACATATTTAGTTTTATTTTTGGGTTTGAACCAAAACTGACATATAAATCCATCTTTGCATATACATATATATATATATATATATATATATATATTATAAAATACACCATCTACTTTTTGGAGGAGACAAGAGAAACCCAGTAGAAAATATATGTCCTTCGACTGTAGATAAAACAATGGTTGTATTTTTGTTTTGGCTTCCGCATACGTATTCCTTTTGTAATGTAGAGACATGGATATATGGTTATACTTACATTTGGTATCAGAGCAGAGTTTAACATCTGCCTTGCTTTTTCGGATATATGATTTTTTTGTTTTATTGTTCATATATTCGAATTTTTCGATCGTATAAATATGAATTCATCCGATTCGAAGTTGGATTTATGGATGATACATATTTAGTTTTATTTTTGGGTTTGAACCAAAACTGACATATAAATCCATCTTTGAATATACATATATATATATATATATATATTATATCCTTGAAGTTTTGGGTGATAAATGAAAATGATTTAAACTAGATTGTAAATTGATTTTGTGGTCTGGTAGTCCATTTTCGAATAAGCAATCTCGGTTTTAGAATTAATTTGGGGCTGATTGGTTTATGTGATGAAGACAGGATAAACTTGTTTTTTTAGAAAAAAAGAAAATATTTGCAGCAGCCCAATTTAGAACCTGGGTGGGCGAGATTTGGGATAGACCGTAACCAATCAAGCAACCGTGTTTCTTCATCATAAGGATTCCAGTTATTTTATATAAATTTCCTTTGCTCAGTTTGGATACATAGTATTAAATAATGTGAACTTCACTCAGAATTAATTTGATACACAATTAAATAATTTTGTGTTGTTCTAGAATATGATTGATGTTCATACATGCTTTATGTAGGTTTACTTAATGTATATAAATCATTTAAATGGATGATATTTTGTATAATCATGCAATTTATGTTTCATTCACGAGAATTTAATTTCAAATTTTAGCATGCCATTTTCACTTAGATATTGCACCCACTACAAGAAAAATGCTAAAAGACAACACCAACAGACAACGTGTTCGGTTAAATTGTTGTCTTCTAAATAATTTACAACGCTTTTGCAGTAAACCGTTGTCTATTAACACATTATATGTCATTACAACGGGGAATGTGGGCATAAGACAATAGTTTTCGGAAACGTTGTCTATTAGCGCCCTTTTCTTAATAAGGACTACTTTTCGCGTCGACAACAGTTATCTGCCGTTGTCTATGAGCGCACTTTTATTATAGACAACAGTTATTTTAGGGTTGCGACAACAGTGTTTTCAACCCAAGTCTATTAACGTACTTTTTTTTGGAAAACAATTTCTTTTGGGCCTAAGAAAACAATTTACTAAACCATTGTCTATCTATATTTTTTAGCAATAAAACACAACCCTTGATGAACCATTGTAAAAATATTGGCTATTTAAAAAAATCTTAATTACAAAATTGATCCCCTAACTATAGTAGACTAGCAATTTTGGTCCTAGGAAGGGGGATCATGTGTGATTGATGTGTTCCCTGATCTCGAAATCTTCACGAGTGAAGTACTTGCGCAGTTAATGTTTAGCTCTAAATATACTGAAGAGATCAAATGGACTTTCCTTCAACTGGCTGAGCTTGCAATCATGGCAAGATTACGTTCCAAGACATTCACTATACCTGGAGAAAAGTAAGTGTGGAACTCCATCATAGAAAGTTTAATTAGACAACATTGCAAAATTAGTCCTATAACTATAGGCGGGCACAAAAAGGTCCCACAAAATGTTCATAAAACAAACAACCCCTTCATTTATTTACGATTTTGCTAAATAGTCGTGCAAAATGAACAGTTTGTAAAAAAATCATGTAACCTATACTTGAATCTCGGTTTTGGTCCTAATTTCACCAGAAATTGGGAATTACAAGTAATATTGCTCACATGATTGGAATACAGTGAAATTAGAAAAGTGCATTTTGTAGGACTAGTTTGGAAATTTGTACATAGTGACAGACTATTTTGCACGCCGTGAATTTTGTAGGATCTTTTTGCGACTATTTTTCCTTCGAGCACTAATTTTGTATTTTTGCCTAAAGTTTATACCTACTTTTCTTATTCACTTAGATTTTTAGTAAGCTACACATAAATGATTACAAGTTTCAATTATATTTATAGAATTTATTAATAGATAAGTTTAACATGATCTACATGTGAAGAGTTTCTATTCCTCCAAAAGAAACAAATCTACTATATGTGAGCTTATATTGGAAACATTATTTTGTGATCAGCCTCTATTGTTCTCAATCGTATTGTACGTTATTATAAATGCTTTCTATGGTTAGGTACTTGCCAACAAAAACGAATCGTAGAGGCAAAGAAATCGACAAATACGTTCGCGCCACATTTACCACTATGATCAATGATAGACTAAAGAGAAAGGGTGGAGCACCAAGTGGAAATCGAGACTTATTGGATGTGTTCATGGAGGATTTGTACGAGGGGAAATATACAAATGAAAGTGAGCGTCAGAAAATTATTGAAGATGCCATTGGGGAATGCAGGGTATTTTTCTTTGCAGGTTTTGAGACAAGCTCTAATCTATTGACGTGGACCATGATCACGCTTTCAGTTCACCAAGACTGGCAAGCTCGTGCTAGAGAAGAGGTTTTTCAAGTGTTGGGCGACAAGAAGGAAATCACTTCCGATGATTTGGGCAAACTCAAACTTGTAAGTACGATCGAGCTTTTGATAATTTGTTATTTAATTACCAGTAAAGAAAATAATGTAATTAGAATTGTCACTTACGGCTCGATCATATGTGATCATCATCTTTTTTGGACCATATATAGTTGTCATATTTTATATTTAGTAATAATATAGATCAGTGGTATATGTTACCAATTTAGTGTTAATTACAAAAAGTAGCCTCGAGTTCGGGTAATTACAAAAAAAACCAACTAACTAGGTAAAATTTACGGAATTTTTGTAAAACCGATAATGTTTTAACTGATTTCGAAAAAAAAAATTGATCGACGAAAAAGAAGAAGTGGACGGCGGTCAAATTAAATTACCCCAAAATACTTTTATGTATATTTCCTGTACTTTATGGAAAATCTGAGCGGTGTACATAATTCTTTTTCGTAACCAGGGTGGGTTTTTTGTAAGATTCATGATGCAGATGGAATCACAAATAAACGAGCAACGAACAAAAGTAATATGAATCTTCACAAAGAAATGTGAATTGCCATGAACAAGAGATAAATCTCAAAACTTAATAATATTCAACCTCTCTAAAAATAATAACAAAACAAATATTTATAGGATTAAAGTCCTACAAGAATAAAACTCCTAACTATTGAAAACTCTAAAAAATAAATAAATAACCTAATAAAATAATCTTAATAGATAATAAGATATTTTTAATCCTTATCTCCATCATTATTCGCGGGAGCATTTTTTATGTTATGTAATTTGTAGAAGATCTGTGAATAGTACTGCCGGGCATTTTTGGATTTTCAAGTCAATTTTTTGATAATATCAATAAATTTTGTTAGGTCAAACCTTCTGGGTACATTTTGTAATGTATCCTACTAATTATTTCATCATATTGATGGACGCTGGAATATTTTCATGGCAGATAACGATGATTGTAAACGAGATGTTGCGTTTATACCCATTAGTAATGGAACTGACTAGACTGGTGGACGAAGACACAAAAATAAATGGGTACACCATACCAAAGGACTCACTCCTCACATTTCCAGTACTTATGTTTCATCGAAGCACTGAAATATGGGGTGAAGATGCTGGAGAATTTAGGCCCGATAGGTTTGCCGAAGGCGTGCTAAAGGCAGCCAATGGGGAGGCAGCATTCATGCCCTGGGGTTGGGGGCCAAGAATTTGCATTGGGATGAACTTTGCTATGTTGGAGATTAAAACCTTTTTGGCAATGATTTTGCGTGAATTCTCTATTGAGTTTTCACCAACTTATATACATGCCCCAGTTGTTGCTTTCACTATTCAACCTCAGTTTGGTGCTCCTGTCGTGCTAAGGAAACTCATCTGATTAATTAGCAGCTACCCACCATGCATTGCATGTGGATTGAATATTAATTATTATTTACTTTTGGTAATGTCTTGATGGAAATATTGCGTATGTAATATAATATGTTATATTTGTCTGCATGCTTATGAATGATTAATTAAATGGAAATTAAAGTATGATTGTTCCTAGTAATTATACAATTTGAAATATATACATAGGAACGGAAATGGAGTAGTTTTTTTCACGGTTGATTGGAATTATGAATATGGTTGTGGTGTTTCGGGAAAATTGCCTGCAGAATACCGACGGCAGGTGACCATCACTGAAGTGGTCTATGCTCGATGCTTGATCAATATTTATAATTATACTTTTATCGAAAATACCAATACTTTTCAAGGAAAAAACTAATAATTTTAAGGAAAAAACTACTATTACAAGGTTTATTACTTTAGAAACATATACTTTTTAGAGTAAAAGTGATATTTTTAATAAAAAGTGATACTGTTAAACAATGTTGTATATAACTTATAAGTAATTAATCAGTTTTGTTGCTTTGAAAACATTTAATTTTCTAAGTCAAAGTGATATTTTTTAATAATAATTTATCATTTTCGAGTACAATGTGATACTATGTGACACGCCTGACATTACAAAAAATGCTACAGCCCTTAATTATATTATGCTATCATCTAATTTTACAAAATTTCCACCGCCACGAAAAATAACTTTGAAAATATATACTTTCCAGTGTAATAGTGATGCTTTTTTGGAAAAAAATAATACTTTATAATTATCATCACATCCAAGTGTCAGGCTAGTACTTATGAAAATGCCACCACCTTTTGGGTTGGGTGTTAAGTTAGTTTTATACCAATGTATTGAGTATTCTAGACTAGGATTTTACGTTTTTTTCGGGCATTTTAGTGTCATTTGAGTCGAATTCATGTAATTTGTTGTCGTTTGAGAGTGGGACAGTCTTGTAGCCGAAATTGGTTAAAAACGATGAAAACGTGTTTGGAAGGTGGAACTCGCAAGTTAGAAGCGGAAAAACAAAAAAATATCGAGTAAGATCGAGCACCACAGCGCCAAAATCCCCGTGCTGCAGCGGAATATCAGATATAAATTGATAAGAGGTCAAATTATAATTACCTTTTGATTATTTTTGAATTTTTTGATTACATCATTTATTTATCAGTAATATAATCCAAAATTATTGTTTATTAGTTACATTATCATCTATTGGCTCAAGCGGCCAAACTACCAACGGAGCCCTTGAGACCCATAGAATTGCTTATAGCCCATGGAGGCTCACCATTAGAGCTGGCAAAATGAAGTTAGACTGGCCTGAGGTTTGGGTTGGATGAGCCTATGATTATCTAGGCCCGAAAAAAGTCGACCATATACTTTTCTAAATAAAATACAAATTCCAATAATCATATATATTTAACCACAGATCAAGTTCAATTTTTTTCGTAAAACAAAAAAAAAATTACTCGCTGATTTTTGACTAGTTTATCTTGTTTTGACCAGCTCCCAATTCTCTATGGTTGAATGTCGTTCCGATTTAAAAAAGATGGTTATGATCCATAAATTAAAAGTATCGACGACTAAATGTAAGGGGAGCCGGGGAACAATATACCCTCCAAACTATTGAGGTTTTAATACTTTATTTCACATGACCACATGAGGGTGGAATAGTAAACGTAAAACCATATTTCGCCTTAATCAGCTAGATGTTGCAGTTTGTCATCCGAACTGTGTGATTTTGAATTTGTCACTTGAACTTTGCGCAATTTTCACTTTGTCACATCAATTTTAAAAAATAAATTAAAATGAGATGTATATAGTATATACATGTATTATTTCATATCCAATCATCCTATCCAAATTTAATTGTTCTTTCAAAATAGAATTCACTATTCTTCCGTAATGGGGAAAGCAATTCAAAATGAAAAGATATCTATACTGAAACACTAAAAAAATACCTATGTTTTCTACAGGGTTACTTTGTTGGAAGATTTCCCAGAGCTGAAGGACCATTATTTTGTCATTTCCTATCACATGTGCTACAAAAGGATATAAATGTGTGGGTTGTAATTATTGATGCGGCCACTTTCCCACTCCCAAGATATGAATTACTACCTTTCACCATATATTTGTCAAAATTAAATAGAAGTACTTGAAATATACCACACATCAAGTTCAAATTTCTTTCGAAAACTAAATAAGAGAAAAGTTACTTATTTATTGAGTTTTGACAAGTTTTATTCTGTTTTGATCAACTCTCAATTATTCCTGGTGAAATGGCCGAACCTACCATTGTTAAGCTTGAATCGGTAGGTCGCTCCGATTTTAGAAAGATGGGTTAAGATCACAAAAACTATCTAAAGATAATTACAAATAGTGAAATATTGTTTTTCAAAAAGTTGCTATATCTAAATGCAAGGTTAAGATTCATTTGCATATTTAAAAATAAAGTAACTTATTAATTATAGCTCAAAACCTTTTTAAGAAATTGCTATAGGTATTCTTCCTATAAATTAGTTTATTGTAAGTGTTTTATTTTGTTTATTGAAATAATTATCAACATGTTTCTGGTTACTCCTTTAGCTTGCATGTGTACCTTCAAGAGCTAATACTAATCGCTTTAGTTAATTATGCATGAGGATTGAGGACCTACCGTGGAATTGCCAAAACGTGTTGGCAGGGTATGTTAGAAAAATGAGAAGTATATTTCTATACAGTTTATATGAAATTACAGAATGAAAATTAATTACAAATTATAAAACAACAATCCAAATTTGTAATAAATTAAATCACAAAAGCACAATGTAAAATTGGCCAGAATCGTGTGTTTAACATGTACACTATCCTCAAAAAATGTTAATTTCGTCCCTATTCTTGGCGTTTGTTTCCAAATATAAGACGGAAAAAACCATTACCTCAATTCCGCGAACCTGGAAATTATGCTTGGAAATCACCACCAAAATGAACTGGAAGCCAAGGAATTCAAGAACAATATGCAGAAAATTTGATTGTGCAAGTGCAAGAGTTTGTGTTGTGTAGATTGTGAAATATTGGAGCACCTTTTATAGACTTTAAGATCAATATATATTAACTCCCTACCACCCCATGACTTGGAGCATTCATTTTCCTATTCTTCCATGAATTGGGAGTTTCAAGTGTCTTCACTCTCCCACTACTCCATGACTTGGGAGTTTTAGATGTTACAAAAATAAATACCAACGGAGTTAAACATTTCTTCATTATTGAAGAAAGAGCTAGTCTCCTGTCAGACCGTCTAACGGATCTAGATCCGTTAGACGA
Organism: Rehmannia glutinosa; assembly: GCA_016081115.2. Taxonomy (NCBI): domain Eukaryota; kingdom Viridiplantae; phylum Streptophyta; class Magnoliopsida; order Lamiales; family Orobanchaceae; genus Rehmannia; species Rehmannia glutinosa. The sequence continues at coordinate 146,319,624 of CM071926.1, forward strand.
GTCTAAATATACGGATCTACATCCATTAGACGGGTCTAAATATCCTACCCATCTCGCATATCTGACCCGGATCCGCGAAAAAATAAAAGTAAAATACGATACGATAAGGCAGCCCCATTCCCATTAAATCATCTTACTTTCGCCTCTCCCAATTGCACAGTATCTCAATTTTGCTCCGAATTCCTGATAGCAATAATTTCACTCACGTCCGAATTTGAAACATATTATTGTCATGTTTAATAATTTATTTTCCATTTATATTTATATTCAATTTATTTTCCCCACTTCTCAGCAAATGCACAAGACAAGGAGGAAGGAGGAATATAATCAGTAAATGTAAATGAAAGTTGCAGAAAGAGAAGGGCATTTGAAGGTACTTACAAGAGAATGAAGGTGATAAAAAGAGGATAAGGAGTATAAGGCAAAAACAAGCAAAGAAATCCATGGTTTTAGATATACTCTGTTTCTTTCTTCAGGTGATCTGTGAAACACTAAATGATACAGGTATTAGTATCAGCTAATACTTTTATGTAGAAAAACTAATACTTTGGAGGAGCACCACTAAAATACTCTCTAGGAAATTACTAATACTTTTTCGCGAAACTACTAATACTTTTTTGAGGGACAGCCAATACATTTTGGGAGAAAAAATTAATTATATTTAGGGAAATTACTAAACTACTCTCCAGGAACCACTAATGATTTTTCAGGGGAACTTCTAATACTTTTTTGAGGGACTGCTAATACATCGGGAGTATATTCATGAGAAATACTAAAATACTCTTCAGGGAACTACTAATACATTTCAGAAGAACTGCTAATACTCTTTAGAAGGACATCTAATACTTTTCAGAAGGGTTGTCAATATATTTCGGGAGAAAAATTTAATTATATTCAGGAAAACTACTAATACATTTCATAAGAACAACTAATACTTTTTAGAAGGACGGCTAATACATTTCAGAAAGACAGTTAATATATTTCGGGAGAAAATTTTAATTATATTCAAGGAACTACTAATACATTTTCGAGGAACTACCAATACTTTTTTGAGGGACTGCTAATACATTTCGGGAGTATGTTTAGGAGAAATACTAAAATACTTTTCAGGAAACTACTAATACATTTCAGAAGAACTGCTAATACTTTTTAGAAGGATGACTAATACTTTTCAAAAGGATTGTTAATACCGGTGGTCCCAGAAAACTACTAAAACACCACTGCTAATATTATGGAAATGCCACCGGATCCGCGGGTCAGATTCGTCTAACATGTCACACCCATTAGACGGTCTGACAGGATTTTTTGTGTTGAAGAAATAGGTCCAAGAAAATTATGCCAAATAAAACTATTTCCATTAATCAACTTTTCCAACAATCGTCCACATAAATGGAAATTTCGAAGATACAAAGATTTGATGATAAAGTCCAACAGTTCAACCCTACATAGGATAGTTTGGTGTACTTAACCTTTCAACCTTCCCTTATGAAAATATATTTACTTTACTGGTTGATCAGTAGACGCGATGTCTTTAAATTGTTCTAACTTTTGTGTAAACGATGATATATCGCATACATAATACTTCATAACATACTTAATTCTCATTGTTATGTTCATTCATTACCTTGTAGAATGCCGCCGGCAGGTGACCATGGTTGTGGTGTTTTGGAAAAATTGCCGGCAGAATGTCGGTGGCAAGTGACCACGACTGAAGTGGTCTATGTTTGGTGCTTAACTAAAAAAACACAAAGAAGAAAAATATTGCAATACTTGATCAATAATTATAATAATACGTTTCTTGGAAAATACCAATACTTTTCAAGGAAAATACCAATACTTTTGAAGGAAAAAACTAAAACCAGTTTTGTTACTTTGAAAATATATATTTTTTAGAGTAAAAGTGATATTTTTCTTGATTAAAAAGTGATACTGTTAAATTGATACTTTTAATAATAATTTATCATTTTTGAGTCCAAAGTGATACTATGTCACATGCCTAATATTACAAAAATGCTACAACCCCTAATGATATGCCACCCTCTAATTTTATAAAATTTCCACCGCCCTAAAAAAATAACTTTGAAACGTATACCTTTCAGAGTAAAAGTGATATTTTTCGGAAAAAAAATAATACTTCATAATTACCATCACATCCAAGTGTTAGGCTAGTATTTATGAAAATGCCACCGCCTTTTAAGTTGGGTCATGCATCATGGAGGATCCATCTCACACTACAAGAAAACTGCTGATAGGCCACCACCAAAAAGACACCGGTTTTATGACTTTACTGGTGTCTTTTCCTTTTTAACACCGGTTTTGTAAGAAACCGGTGTCTTATTAGTATGTCGTTTGATAAACAACACCAGTTTTCTAGAACGGTTGTCTATTATAAAAACATTTCCCAAATAGACATCGGTTTTGGCATCGGATTTCGAAATCGGTGTCTATTTATATAAATTATTTAAGATTAGACACCATATTTTTTGACACTGGTTATAGAACCGGTGTCTTTACTTTTTAACACCAGATCTTTAGACACCGGTTATAGAACTGGTGTCTTTACTTTTAAAAGCCCTTCTATTTACACCTCTCTCGTCTTTCAGATTCAAATCCCCTCCATCGCCGTAAGAGGGAAGATATTGTTTTCATCCACATTTAAATCTTCAACGTGTGGGTGGATTACGACCGGCGTTAATAAAATCATGGAAGTTACATCGTGGAGTAGAGAGAGAAAACAGGGGAAACGCCGCCGAAGCCGTCTGCGCTTATACTCGCCGTCGCAGATCTGAATCTGAGAGATCACGTGAATCAGTACTCGTATTTCGGATTTGCGGCGTCGACGGGGAGCACCTACCAGCTGAACTACGTGTTGAGGTGGAATCTAACCGTACACCATTTTCGCGAAGAAAATCGTCAATGCCTGACGATTGTGCTGGGCGCGCAGGGGTTCCGGTGCTGGTGGTGCTGCTAATGGGCGCCGTCGTGGTCGGATACTACTGGCACCGACGGCGGATGGCGCGTTCGAACCCTAGTTTGATCGGCGCGCTGAAAAGCCTGCTGGGAACGCCAAGGGAGTTTCAATTTAGGGATTTGAAAAAGGCGACGAGTAACTTGGATGAGAAGAATAAGCTTGGACAGGGAGGGTTTGGGGTGGTTTACAGAGGGGTTTTGGTGAAGGAGAATATGGAGATTGCTGTGAAGTGGTTTTCAAGGGAGAGCATTAAAGGGCAAGATGATTTCTTGGCTGAGCTTACCATTATCAATCGTCTTCGCCATAAGCATCTTGTCAAAGTACTGGGTAAGTTAATTCTTCTGCAAATCTTTTAGGGATAGTTACAGAAACCCCCCTTTGGGTTTTTTCTTTGTAATTAGACTAAACATCTGGGTTTTCTTGTAATTATCACAATCTTTTATTACCATTCAGTTATTGATTTTAACTGCTATTGTGTTGGCATATTGGGAAAGTTGGAATAAAGATACCAATCCACCATGATATAGTCATAAATGCAGGGATGTTTGTTGCAACCAAAATTATACTTCAGGTCACAAATAGTATCCTAGCTGTGTCGGATTTTCCTGTTGAATTTCCACTATTATTTACAAAATTATTGTTGTTTTTTTATGTTGTTTTTCTTATCTATATTGTCTTTTTGCAGGGAGGAGGAACTTCAGACAGAAATTGAAGAAACGGAAAATAAAAGCGGACCCTCGACTATCTTTTGCTGATGATTTTGAGATTGACAATGAGGAGGAAGATGAGGAGATTAGTAAGCTTTATATCATATGTATTTCCAGCTCTGTTTGTTGCTGTTTTTAGTATTTGTTGTACGGAAACTCTAAATAGATATGTGGATGTGCATTGCAAGATTTGATACCTCACAATTTTATTATTCTAGGAGAAATCCTCTCTAACATTCCAATATTACATTACATTATCAAGGCAGTTGATACCTGAACAAACAAGTCATTTTCCATAATTTAGTTTTCTTTCCACATTTCTCTGTTGTTGGTTCTTATGTTCTTTCTGATTATATCTGGCTTAAAACCTCTTGGCCTCTGTAGGAATACTATTTTTTATGTTGAAATTTCAATGTTTTGCCTATAACCTTCCTGCCATGTCTTAGACTGGTTTGAGTTTTTGATGGATTAGTATTTCACTGAAGGATTACTTCCTTTTTGTAGAGAAAGAAATATTGTTCAATTACTCTATGATGAGGTTGATGTCGTTTGTTTATGGAGGCAGATATGATTTCCATTTATGTTATTTATCTCCTCCTTTCTAGACTGTATGCTGGAATGCATATTTGGTTTACTAATTTCATTATAATTTATTAGAGGCGTGTATTTTTTGTGAAGTTATTGAAACTATAGTTTTGTGGAATCTATGGACCTGTTGCATCATTGTCACTGTACCATATCTGAAGTGGTGTGGAACAGTTTAATAAAATAATGTGGCCTCCGAAATATTTGCAACTAGATACATAGAAATCACAGTTATTGGTACTCTAAAAAATGATAAAGAAGAACATGATTTGGGGTGTGTAGGTATGAGGTATCATGACATTTTTGCATTCCCTGTTGATTATTGATATATTATGTCCTTTTTTGTCTTGTATTTCTGAAGAATCTGAAAGGCTCCGCCGCGGAAAATTTGGAAAACTTGGAAAAGATCCTCCAGTTGAGACCAACTTTTTGCCCGATAGGTGTGGGATCTCTCCCTCTATTTTTATACTCGTATATGCGCACCTCTCTATATTCATGCATGTCTGTTGCATATTTTTGTTTTTCTATTTGAATCCCTCGCCCATGCTTTGGGAGCAATGGCGTAGTTAGGGGGGGCCAACTTGGGCCCTGGCCCCCCCTCTTCTAAAAAAAAAAAATTTTACTAGGCAAATTTTAAAAAAAATTTAAATTTAGTTAAAATTTATATGATTTTTCTATACTAACTTTTATTTTCACAGTGTACGGCCCATTTAAAAAGTTATAGTGTCTTTGGCTACGCCATTGTTTGGGAGTGAAGTGGGTATGGCCCTGTTGTATTGAATATTATATGAAATCTTCTGGTACATGTCTTCACATGTTTAGTTGAATGCCATTGTTGAATGAAATCTGTGTTTGTGGGTTTCTTTGTTCTCTTACAGCTTTTCTACTTTGATGTACATGAGCATGTCCGAACTTATGGTAAATTACAACTACAACTCTTAAACAGCCTAATTAAAAAAAGTTCAGTTATCTTAAATTACAAATATCTAAAGATATTATAAACATCCCTTTGAGGTTTGTATTTACTTAACAAACACCCTCTCAATAAGTGCAATTGTAAATTAAAGACAAATATGAACGAGTATTCGTAATTTTGAAAGAGCTGGATGGAGTTTTTATAATTAGACTGAACTTTAAAGATATTTTTTGTAAATAAACCAAACAATGGCTGTTCGTGCAGTAGAGTGAGCCATGTTTTGAGACCAACTATAGCATACACACACAAGGACAAATAACAAGACTAACTCCTATTCAAATCCACTAACATCCACCCATAATCCACTAACATACTTTCACTCCTTATTAGGGGCTTAACGATGACAGTCTACTTTGCAAGTGAGTCTATCTATGATAAAAGAGTGCTACAGTATTATAAGATTATATGTGAATTATCATGCTGTGTTATTTTTGAGTCCATGGTTGATTTTTTTAAATGGGTTTTCTTATCAGTTCAATGTTGTTGCAGTGAATTAGAGTCTTGTAATCTTGATTTCGCAGGCCCTTAATCTGAGAATCTGATTTTCTTTCTCAGTAGCCAATGAGTGCATAAGATTATTATTTTCTAATTTATTATTATTTTCTTTGATTTACTAGGATTTTCTTACTTTTGTATTTGTGGCATAGTTTTTTTTGATAGGATACATGATTTGTTTTTCTGTTTTAGCGCATGCAGATTGTTTTGGTCCTTTGGGAATTACTGTTCATTTAACATCTATTGTAAAACAAGCTAGAAGTACGTGTGGCGTCGCTTTAGGTAGTATCCTATTAAAGTTGTATATGTGTGATTAGGGATGGCAATGAGCGTAGATGGGGTTGGTATATCACAGGGATGGCAATGAGCGTAGATGGGGTTGGTATGGGACATACCATCCCCGTCCCCCAATCATATTTCAAATATCATGCTCGTACAGTTTTGGGCATCTGGTACGGGGTCCCAATTTTGTATTTATTAATTGTTAGAGTTTGTGTTTGTCCCACATCGCCTCTTTACTGGGCTGTTATTATGTATAAATGTGAGTTGGACACCCTCTCCCTTTGAGCTAGCTTTTGGGGATGAGTTCTACCCAAGCCTATTTGAAAGTTTTTGAGGTCCCAAAACGTTCGTTTCAGTAAATGTCAAAGAAAGTGTTAAACCAGTTATGACGAAATCACTAGTTGAAAATATCTTTAGTACAACTCGAATATGAACGATTCAACTAGTCTAGGAAAAACGAACTCCTATTGAGTAGATCCGTTCTATGTAAATTGCTTCGCCCAAAATATCTTCAAACTATTCTACGAAACCTAACAAAACAATGAATGGACGAAAATAAATCAACAAGACTCGAAACTGGACTAAGTGTTATTCTCCATGATGCAAACACTTCGAAGAACACTCAGACTGTGTGTTTTGACAGCACTTAGAATCTTGTTGCTTTTCTCTCTCGATTGTATCTCTCGTGTATTGCTCTGTGAATTTCGTGGTTCAAGGTGTATGAAGAATGATGGCCGGTCCTCTCTTTATATAGGGCTTGAGTCCTTGATCTTCTTGATGTCCAAGATTCCTTGATGTTCTTGAATTCTTGATCTTCTTGATATCCAAGACTCCTATTCATAAAAGGAAACAAGGAAAACACAAATATGGAACCAATAGGATTCTTTATAAGTTAGGAAATAAAATAACCGACTCCTAATACTTCTAGAGAATCAAATCCTATTAAAGGTAGAAATCCAAAATAAATCTTTCCCATATTCATTAAAATTCTAAGTTTGGAATAGTCTAGAAAGGCAAAATCAAAAAATCTTTTTATTTCAAAAAATCGATTAAAATGTAGGAATTAAAATTCCTAACAATCTCCCCCTTTTTGCCTTTCTGGACAAAACAAATCAATTCAAAAACTTGAAAATTAGAACTCCCCCTGAATTAAATAATCCCAGTTCAAGTGTTGAACAAAATGTCTTATCAAGTGTTGCAACCTTTCCTAAATCACCTGCACGTTAGTAGCAGAAACAGGTATATAAAAACTAAGTGCAAAGTTCTGAGGACATACACACCATAACTAAGATTAAATCTAAAAACCATCAGTTTAAACCATCATCACAACCAAGCCAAAAACAAAGTATTCAAAGATTATTCAGATACAAATTTCAATCATATCTCCCCCTCAATATGTGCATCTTCAGGAGCACTACTTGTGCTTGCACCCGGATCACCACCAGTTGCATCAGCTCCCCCTGCTTGTGTGCTCGGAATCACATTCTCAGCCGGAACATTACTCGCTTCTCCCCCTTTTTGTCCATAAAGCTTGGAGAGAATGTCTTGAAATTGAGCTTTGTAGGCCACGTAGTATCCCAACTGCTTTTGAGCATTCAAAATGGTTGTCGAGCAAATGGAAATAGTTTCTTTGAGCAAAGATGATCGTTGATCGGCAAATGTGATTTTGACTGCACAAAATCAAGTGACAAAGGAACAGAGCTGCGAGAAGATGGGTTAGAAGCGTGTCAGAGAGAGGTGGTGAACTTTGGGCATGACATCTGGCAGACGGTTTGGGAACATCCGCCGAGTCAGCTTTGGTTCATCATCCGAAAAATATAATGGCGGATCAACTTCCCGCTTGGTCCTATCCAAAAGCTTGGGAGACAGAAATCATCTCGGGAGCAAAGTAAAGGATTCATTTGGCGAGTTTATCAAACCTCGAGAGCAAAGAATCAGATAGATGGGTCTTTGAAATGGCAAAACACGAGATGAGATGAAGACTCACCGCCTCAAAACTTGATCGAAGACTAGTTGACCAAAATTTAAAGACAACCCTTTCCCAATCAAATAAATGACCCTAACTGTTTGTAACACGGTGTAACTTTAGATGAATGGGAGGATGGAACCCAATCGACAAAGCAATTTTAAGACACCATAGAGGGAAGTCAAAGCGAGAGGAAGACACCTTTTTAGGATGAGCAGGCCACAAATCCATGCGATTCCCGGTTAAAACTCTCAGAACCATATTAAAATCTCGACTTGTCGACCCTCCTCACAATCAGGTGTCCCAAAGAATTCATTAATCACCGACGGATTGAATTCATAAAGCTTATGCCGAACAAACACTTTTCCAAATTTGCTAGATTGCTTATTTCCCACATCATAAGTTAAATTCGCATAAAACTCATGGACAACTTTTTCAATATAGGGAACAGCAGTGTCGATTGTGTTAACAAGAGATCGTCGAGTAAAAAATTTGTTTAAATTGTACCTCTCAAAAGAAGTGTGATCGCGAACTTTTTCTTCAAGAAACTTCAAGGCGTCCCTTGAACACTTGGTAGCGGTCGCAAAGATCGTGAGTAGAAAATTGAGTAAACATCGGAGAGATCGTACTGAGTCGATGAGGTGCGGTGTTCCAACATTGTCCTCAACATTTTCTGAATCACTTTCAGAGACATCTGGATAATTGCCTGGTGAGGTTGGCTCCTGGGTTCAGCAGTAGGGGATGGTTTAGAAGTATCAGGTCCAACCTTTACCCCCAAATTTGCGATAATATCCACAAGTACCTGGGCCAGTAGTGCATCATCATCAAGGGAGAATTTTCTCTGTCTTGCTCATCGTCATCGGACAACACAACCTTGTGACGTGGTTGTGGTCGTCTATGAGACACCACAAACTGAGTAGTATCTTCGCCATCAGAATCAGTCGATCGAGCAATCGGAGACGAGGGCACGTCAACATCATTTCCCCGCTGTTTGGGATCCTTCACCCGTGTCGATTTCTTTTTCTTGAACCCCTCGGTAGGTGAGGTTCTTCGAAAAATCGGGAGAGTAACCCCTTTGGCGTTTGGAGCGTCTCAGAACCAGGAGTACCAAGGTCGACCAATTGGACCATGAATTTCTTGTATAATTGCGAAATCGTGGGTATCCTCAACATTGATGGCATTACCCTCTTCCCGGTACAATTGTATGAACGGGAGAAGGAGGTTTGCATATTCCACTACGGTGAGGTTTCCCTGTTCTGTTAGTGAGGGATTGGATATCGTGGCAGTGCGAGAGCGTCGGTAGGGGACGGATTCCTCAACATTTGGAGCAAGGGGCGGAATTTTTGAAGAGGAATCCTCAGTCGCGGCCATGGGAGATGTCTGTGTGGAGATTTCAGTCGCCCGTGGGGAAGTGGGTTTCTCAGGTAATGGGTTGTGCTTCTCTGGCGATGGCGGTGGAGTGTTTGATTTTGTTGGTGATGGTGATGGAGTCTTGCTAGGGCTCCCAAAAAGCTTTTGAAGACCTGTTACAAATTTATCCATGGCTTCCAAAACACAATGTGAGGTCTGGTGAGGGAAAAAAATCGAGAGAGAGAGAGAGAGGGAGTAATGCAGAGTTGGAATGCGTGAGTAAGTAGGCACAAGAATATGCATGTTATAGGGAAGGGGTCATAAGTGTTTCAATCACATCAATACACATTCCCCTAGAAATTAGGAGATTATATGGGAAATAGAGAAATTCGAATTTTAAAAAATAATCCCAGATTTTGAAAAACAATCAAATAATTAAGGATTTTGCATACTTGTAACAACCTAACCAAAGATATAGATAACTCTTGCAAGATTTCAATCAATCACCCAAATCTCCATAAGGCACACAACTCCACTTTTCATAGGATACCAAGAAATCCAAGATTTTAGAGAGAGAAAAATAAATATCTCATATCTTCTATTATTACTAAAAATATGTCAGATCTAAAAATTCACCAAATTATGCAGCCTAAAAAAATGCCTATACATAATTAATAAAAACGCACACAATGTGTAAATGGACTGTCACAGTCTGTGTTGTTCCAAATGTTGCAACATCTTGAAAGACACTTGTACTAACAGATTCAATGAATTGCAATCCGAGTACCCAGCATAAGGATTTTTCGAGTTTTTTTTTTTTTTTTTTTTTTTTGGAGAAAACTGATGCATTTAGCCTTGGTGGGTAGCTTTCACACTAGTCCAAAGGTAGCTCTTTTTCACATTGATCATGCCTCTTTAAACACTTTTAAACATATGTAAAAATTGGTCACAAGGAATAGCATTCACACAAAGGGTAGGTAGTTGTTTCCCTCAAAGGCCTCTAGCCATGGTCTGCAATTTTTTTTACTCATCAACTGGGAAAATAACAAGAATAAAATACGCATTTGGAAAGATCAACTCACATTAGTTTTCCAAGTGAAATCCAATAGTCACTAGTTCAAAACCACAACAGACTGTTCCAGACATGCAAATATGATCCTATAATGCAGATGCCTCAAAAGAAAAAGAGAATAAAAGATAGGAGAGAGAATATGCGGTGTGTGCGGATGTTACAAAGGTGATGTGTGCAATCTTGTAACATTTCGTGGAATAGTTTAGAGAACACACAGAGACAAGAGATTTTATGATTTGAAAACCTCTCAAAATCTAAGGCTTTGGTGAATATGTCACCTAACCGATTTTCAAGACTAATATACTCAATGCGAACAATATTTTTCTCAACTAAATCTCGAATAAAGTGGTGTCTAATGTCAATGTGTTTAGTGCGAGAATGTTGAATGTTGGATTTTTCGATATATCAATCGCACTAGAGTTATCACAATAAATGGTTAGAATATTCTTTGTGTAGACCATAATCCTCTATCATTTGATTCATCCATAGCATTTGAGAACAACAACTTCCAACCGCCACATATTCGGACTCCTCGGTTGAAAGTGACACACGTTTTGCTTACGATCGTTGTACAAGATACTAAATTATTTCCAAGATAAAATCAACCACCGTGGTACTTTTTTCGATCATCAACATCCCCCGACAAATAATCATTTGAATCCAACAAGATTAGTATTTGTATCTTTGGTGTACCAAATCCCTAGATCGAGTAGTACCACCAACATAACGAATAATTCTTTTTAAAGCTTTTAGGTGAGTGATTTTGGGATTGGCTCCGATACCTAGCACACAAACACACACTATACATAATATCGTGGACGACTAGCGGTCAAATATAGCAAACTCCCTATCATGCTCCTATAAGGTGTGATCGACACTTTCAAAGAACATCTTCACGACTCAATTTTTGACTCGATCCCATCTGGGTTTTTAAGTGAGATGCACTATCTAAGTTGAATTTCTTCACCAAGTTCTTGGCATACTTACTTTGAGAGATAAAAATTCGATGTCACCGCTTGATTTGCAAACCGAGAAAAACTCAATTCACCAACCATGCTCATTTCGAAGGTAGGCGACATGCATTCAATAAATCCATTCAACAACTTTTGGGAAGAAGATCCAAAGACAATATCATTGGCGTAAATTTGAGCAATCATGATATTTTTACCGGACCTTTGAATGAAAAGGGTTTTATCCACTTCACCTCTTTTAAATCCAATTTGAAGAAGATATTGAGTTAATCTTCCATACCAAGCTCGGGAGCTTGTTTTGGCACCATAGAGAGCCTTTTAAGCTTATATACATGGTTAGGCTTAGAAGGGTCCTCAAATCCTTTAGGTTGTTCAACAAAAGCTTCTTCATTTAAAATACCATTTAAAAAGCACTTTTAACATCCATTTGGTGGAGGGTAATTCCCAAGTGACAAAGGCTATAGCAAGTAACAAACGAATAGACTCAATGCGGGCCACTGGGAGCGAAGGTTTCATCAAAGTCCACCCCTTCAACCTGTGTATACCCTTGAGCAACTAATCGTGCTTTGTTACGCACAATTCTTCCTGACTCATCAGTTTTATTTTTAAAAATCCGTTTTGTGCCAATCACATTTACATCCTTAGGTCCAGGAACTAAATACCACACATCATTTTTAACAAACGATTAAGTTCCTCTTGCATAGCATTTATCCAAAATTCATCCTTTAAAGCTTCAGAGATATTCTTTGGTTCAATGTTAGAAAGAAAAGAAGCAAGTTCTTACCACAAAGATGATAGGAGACAAATATGTTGATCTTACCATATCACGATAGTTTACCTTTTCTTTCCTCCTGATACAGTATTCCTTCGAGAACTTCACCTATTACCCGAGTCGTAGGATGATTTTTTTTAATTTTGCTTGGTATGTCCCTCGCTTCGCTCGACCACGTGGTCATCCAGTTCGATTGATTCAAAGATCTTGTTGCAGCTCGAGATTTGAGTCGAGTCGTTGCCAAAGTGTCTCATCTTGTCTTTATTGCGGCAGGTTCCCCGCATCTGCCGAACACTTGGAGCAAGATCGTAGCGACATCCTGTTCGTGTGACTTGAGTTGTTTTGTTTAACTCAATGAGATCTCGAGATATCATCTTCTTGATTTTTCCCTCGCAAGGTCAGCATAATCATCGAAGACAACATTCACAGTTTCCATAATAGTCCTTGTTCGGAGATTAAATACCCCATCGACGCATGACTATTAACAGAGTATCCGAGAAACAGACTTTTATCACTTTTGGAGTCGAATTTGGCAAGTTGATCTCTATCATTTAACACATAGACACACATCCAAAAACATGAAAGAAAGTACTTAAGATTGGGTTTTTGCCTAACAAAATCTCATATGGAGTCATAGTACTACCCAATCTCAAGTATACTCGATTAGCAATGTGACAAGCGAGATCGGGCCTCACCAAAAACGTTTAGTCAAATTCTTTGAACTTAGCATGACTCTAGCCATTTCTTGTAATGTTCGATTCTTTCTTTCCGCTACCCCATTCTGTTGCGGGGTTTTGGGCAGAGAATTCATGTGAGATGCCCTTTCTATCACAAAAGCCTGAAAACAATGAGTTCTCAAATTCCTTACCATGATCAGTCCTAATTCTAACAACAGTGGTGCGTTGTATAAATTACATATCCTTTTATGCAAATTTCGAAAAGACTCAAACACATCAGATTTTTCACGTAAAAAATTTATCCATGTGTAACGGGAAAAATCATCAACGCATACAAAGGAATATTTCTTACCACCAGCACTTTCGACCTCAATCGGACCCATGAGATCCATGTGAAGTAATTCAAGACAACGTGTTGTGTGAAAGTGTTGTGACACGGTGTGACACCCTAGTTTGTTTTCCTTCTCGACACGAACCACATACGAGGTATTTTTAGTATTCCATTTAGGCATTCCTCTCACAGCCTCATACTTAACCAATTTATCAATCATACGAAAGTTAGCATGACCTAACTTTTGATGCCACAACTCAGTTTCACTTAAATTCACACTATGATATGCATGTACACCTCCAAATTGATAGCAATTATCTACAGACCTTAATCCTGTCAAGACACAAGAGTTAGTGTTGTCATAAACTTTGCGGTGATCTTTATCAAACTTCACATGTATATTATCATCACACTGGATGGCTTATCTTTGAGAAGGTTTCTTTGTAAGCCCTTCGACATGTAGAACGCCAAGCTTTAGCAAACCCTTCACATTCAAAGTACCTTTACCAATTATCAATCCACGAGCACCTCCACCATATTTTACCACACCTCCTTCAAGTTGTTCATAGTCAGTCAAATATTCACGAGTGCCTGTCATGTGTCGTGAACACCCACTATCGAAATACCAAGATCTGCAGGTGTTAGATCTTAAAGAGGTATAAACAACATTACACGTTAATTGGTTTTGCGAACCTGCATGACCTTTTGAAAACGTGGAGTGTTGTGATAAGTGTTCCTGGAGGTGTTAACAGAATCGTGAGACATTATTGGTGACACTGAACCGGAAGACCATTTTAAATCAGATTTTAACTTGTAGTAGTAAGGTCTGATATGTCCAGGTTGTAGCGTTAAGTGACAAACGTAATGTCTCCGTTCTGACCCTTTTTATTCAAAGATTTAGGCTTTTCAACCGACGAAGTAGAAGGTTCAGAATTTTCTTTTTCTTTCACAAAAACAGGGGTTTTATACCCCAGACCAGATTTGTTATCACTTCCAAGGGACATAATTTCATCTAGCTTAGCCTTACCAAAAGTATTCAACCTTTTTAATGTCTCAAGAGATTTGTCAAGTTGATTTTACCTTTTCAGTTCCTCATCTTTTCTAGTCAATAGTACCTCCAAGCGGTTGGAAGTTTTCTTGATTCTTCATTCTCCTTAGTTAACTTTTCGTTCTCCTTTGTGATTTCCGACTTGTTGAATACGTTTGCTCCATTCATGATGACTCTTGGTAGGCTTCAACAATATTTTGTTCTTCATCATCGAGTCTTCAGCTTCCTGATTATCTGTTTCAACTACAGAGGTAGATGTTAAGCAAAAAATATCAGAAGTGTTGGATAAAGTGTACCTGGTTGGTGTTGGAACATTCCGTGCGACACCACGTGAGACACCTAGAGGATTGATCTACAGAGACCTTGTCTTTTCAATAACCGCCATAAACACAGGATTTTCCTCTTGACCTGTGTTTTCTTCCTCGGACTCATCATCACTTAAGGTAACAGACAAGTTCATACCTCTTTTTCTCAAGGTGTTAGCACATTCATTAGCATAATGACCAAAACCGAACAAGCTCTACATTTTACCTTCTCAATATCAAATTGTTTTTAGGTTCTATCTTGATTTTTATCGTAAATTTCTTTGAGGATATTTAGGAGTATCAATTTTAAAAGGTCTTTTGACTTTCGTAGGAAATTGACTTTTGCTTTTGTTTTTCATGATTCTACTAAATGTTTTAGCAAATAAAGCCATTGATTCTTCTCCTAAATCAGATTCCTCAAATTCTTTAGTTAGTGAACTAATTCACTAGGTTCCTGCAATGCACCGTAAGCAACGCTTTTACCTGGTGATCTCCTGGCGACGAAGTTGAGTTCCCAAGTTTTGAGAATCGACCCAACTCATCTAACCGTAATGTTGTGATACTTGGCGGACTCTTCTATAGCACAATTTTGACGTCGAATCTTTCGAGGTAAGGATCGCATCATCTTGCCAACCAGTCTTGAGTTTGAAATTAGTTCACCAAGAGATTGAGATTCACTAGCAATGTCGCATAGCCTTCCATGATATGAAGTGATGTCTTCATCCTCCTCCATCTTTAAGTTCTCAAACCCGACGTTCGGATGTCGCAGTTTGGAGAGTCGGACACTTGCGAGATCCTTCGCAATGTCTTTGTAAGGCCTCCCATGCATCTTTAGTGCATTATAGTTACAAATAATTTTGAAGTTATTGAAATCTACGCACCAAAGATCGTTGAGAGCTTTTGAGTTGTAGTTCACGATTGGATATTATCATTGGACGATTGATCTCATCCCGAGTTACGAAGTCCCCATCTTTATCTTGAATTTTCGGAGGAGTCCAACCAACCAAAACTGCACGCCAAGCTTTCTCATCAATTGATTTGATAAAGCGCACGCATCTTTATCTTCAGTTGAGTAGTTTGATCCGTCAAAGCATTGGAGGACGGAACATAACACCATCCGATTATCCATTGCGTAGTTCGAGCGTAGGATCAACACTTAGTGTAATCAGTGTTGGCTCTCAGATGTCAATTGAAAGTTTTTGAGGTCCCAAAACGTTCGTTTCATAAATGTCGGAGAAAGTGTTAAACCGGATGTTGTAACACTTTATGAAACATGCAATGAAAAAGAACACACACAGTAAAATTTATCTACAAGTTAAGAATAACTTGTAGAAGTGTCAATTATGACGAAATCACTAGTTGAAAATATCTTTAGTACAACTCGAATATGAACGATTCAACTAGTTCAGGAAAACGAACTCCTATTGAGTAGATCCGTTCTATGTAAATTGCTTCGCCCAAAATATCTTCAAACTATTCTACTAAACCTAACAAAACAATGAATGGACGAAAATAAATCAACAAGACTCAAAATCGACTAAGTGTTATTCTCCATGATGCGAGACACTTGAAGAACACTCGGTGATGTGTGTTTTGACAAAGACTTAGAATCTTGTTGCTTTTCTCTCTCGATTGTATCTCTCGTGTATTGCTCTGTGAATTTCGTGGTTCAAGGTGTAGGAAGAATGATGGCGGTCCTCTCTTTATATAGGGCTTGAGTCCTTGATCTTCTTGATGTCCAAGATTCCTTGATGTTCTTGAATTCTTGATCTTCTTGATATCCAAGACTCCTATTCATAAAAGGAAACAAGGAAAACACAAATATGGAACCAATAGGATTCTTTATAAGTTAGGAAATAAAATAACCGACTCCTAATACTTCTAGAGAATCAAATCCTATTAAAGGTAGAAATCGAAAATAAATCTTTCCCATATTCATTAAAATTCTAAGTTTGGAATAGTCTAGAAAGGCAAAATCAAAAAATCTTTTTATTTCAAAAAATCGATTAAAATGTAGGAATTAAAATTCCTAACACTATTTAACATGGTATCAAAGCACACAGGTTTGGTTTGGAGGCGATGGTGGGAATTGGAACCAGACCCATTTGGTTTGTCATGCTCGGCGTGAGGGCGGGTGTTAGAGTTTGTGTTTGTCCCACATCGCCTCTTTACTGGGTTGTTATTATGTATAAATGTGGGTTGGGCACCCTCTCCCTTTGAGCTAGCTTTTGGGGATGAGTTCTACCCAAGCCTATTTAACATTAATAAAAAAAAAAAATTTTACTTAAAATAGTTAATAATTAAAATAGATAAAATATCATGAATCACTAGTTAATCTTATAATAACTCCACAACACAAAATACTTTAAATACAATAATTTTTAAAATACAAAGTCTTGTAATTTTAAAAATTACAAATCATTACAATATGAACAAATAATTTTTAGGGTTTAATTTTACAATTTACTAAAATAAAAAATATAAGCCTAATTAATATTAATAATATATATGCATATATATATATATATATATATCAGTGAACGGGGATGGGGAATCCCCTTTTCATCTAATCGGGGGCGGGAACAGGGACGGGAGATATGAATATCATCCCCGTCCCATCTCCGGTTTCAGAAAAGTGGGGAATCCCCATCCCCGAATTAATTGGGGATGGGGATTCCCCATCCTAATTTATTCGGGTAACAACAAGGATGGTTCCTCACGGGGATTTTGCCATCCCTATGTGTGATGAAAGTTTGGTAAACAACCTTCCATTATAACACTATAATAGTTTGTGCACCAATGAAACTAAGACGGTTCAAATGTATCTGAAACTGCTTCTTTGCTATAAGGTGAAATATTTTGCTATCCATAATTGCTAGGAATAATGATGGATTCCTCAATGACATTTTCTTATTTCAATGCTAGGAACTGTAGCTTAATCTTATGCTTGAGCATTCAATTGTGTTCTTTGCAAGTTCCTTAGGTCATGTGAGAAGGGCAAAGTTTACTGCTGGATAACTGGGACTGATTTATCTATTTTCTTAATTTTTTTTTTTTTATTTCAGGATGATACAACATTTGAAAAACAAAGTGCACTATTTGCTATAGCAAGTGCTGACATTGTCCTCATAAACATGTGAGTTTTGCAGCTTTGAGCTTCATGGTTATCAGGTCATAGTGTCTGATCTTTATTGCTTGATTGAGATCTGACTAACATTATTTAACAACACCAAGATGACAATGACCTGTCTGAATTTTGGTATTTTTGAAAGCTATGTTGATAATATGAATTGAGCATTGGTGGTTTTATTATATGTTGATCATATGTTGTCCATTTTGTTTGCAGGATGGAGGGGATGATACTTTTGAAAGACCGGCATTGATCATATGTTGATCATATGGAGAAGCTTGAATATTTTTGAAAGCTTGAATGACATGAGCTATGTTGATCATATATTCATATGGTTTTTGTTGCCTTTAGTTGAATTATATAGTCTTTTTGTTGGTTGATGGAATTAATTGGAGTATGAATTTATAGTTGTTTTATCGAAAGGAAACTTCACTACAAGTACTTTTTGATGGATTTTGGCTATTGGTGACTTTAGTATTAATGGATTTCATGTTTAATTGGTAGTGAACTTATGATGGTTGCTAGAATTGGAGTTTGTAATGATTTTTGTTTATTTATATGGATTTTTAGCAGATTTGGACCGGTGTCTTTAGATGAAATGACACCAGTTTTATACCGGTGTTTTGATATGGTGTCTATTCACCAAAAGACACCGGTGTCAAATACATAAACTTTTAACATCGGGCCTTTGAAAGCGGATATTTTATATCTACGACAGGTTTAAAATCGGTGTCTTTCAAGAAACGACAGGTTTTAAACCGGTGTCAAAAAGTTCAGACTTTTAACACCAGTGGCTTTAACACCAATTGTTTTACTAATAGACACCAGTTTAAAACCGGTGTCTTTCAAGGAAACAAAAATCGGTGTCAAAAAGTTCAGACTTTTAACACCAGTGGCTTTAACACCGGTTGTTTTACTAATAGACACCGGTTTAAAACAGGTGTCTATCAGGATTTTTGTAGTAGTGTCACAAATGAGACCCGCAAGATGGTTTGGTATGAGGTTTTGCCTTAAATAATTATGTATATGAGTTATATCAGTTATAAATTGATGAGGGGTGAAATCATAATTACTTTTTTGATTATTTATAAATTATTTATTTACATTATTTATTTATCATTGTTCCATAATTATTGTTTATTGGTCACATTATCATTTATTGGCTCAAGCGGCCCAAACTATTATACGGAGCCCATAAGACTCATATCATTGTTTATAGCCCATGAGGTTCACCATTAGAGCTGGCAAAATGCAACACTACTGGACTATGATTATCTAGGCCCAAAAACGTCAGGCCTATTTTGGCCGGGCCGATTGGCCCGTGGGTCGGGGTTAGCCCGACCCAACAATTTTTGTATATAAATTGTACACATGGCCGACCTTTTTTGTGTACAGAATATACACATTGATCATCTCAGGTCCATATTCATTTATAAGTATTTTGAATTGAATTACTTAAGTAACTCCTATGCCCTTGGAATTTTCATCATCCACTTGCTGACCTAAAGTCGTATGAGCTTTCGTGGGACTATCTCAGGTTCTTCCTAACCTTGTTTCATCAAGATTGCCTTTGTATTGGAGTTAACTGGACTCTAGAAATTGAAATGTTGGGCTATCCAACCAATTACCTTAACTTGGAGTGATTTTCACTTTGGAATAACTTATTAAAATAAGGGAAAAAATTATTGACAACCTGAACTTGGGGGCTTTTTTTTACTTTGTAACCTAATTTTTTTTAATAAAATACAACCTAAATTACACGGGTTTTATAATTGTCAAATGTTTTAAAATAATTTATAGTTTTTTAAAATAATTCTAAGTTTTTACTCTATTTTTTATTTTATAAAAAAATTCAGATTTTTTTTTTGTAAAGATTTCAAAAAGACTTTGTTTTTAATCAATTTTCAGACTTTTAGACAAATTTTCATATTTTTAAACAATTTTCAGCTTTTCTTTTTAAATTTATATTTTAATATTTGAAAATAATTGTTAGATTTTTTAACAAAATTGTTAGTTTTTAAAACAAATTTTCAGATTTTTAAACATCTTTTAGTTTAAAACATGTTTTTCAAAATAATTTTGAGTTTTTTGAAATTAAAAATTAAAATATTTTTTAATATTTCAAATATATTTCAGATTTTTAAAACAGTTTTTAGTTTTTTTAACAATTTTCATATTTTTTTTGCAATTTTAAAATAATTTTGATTTTTTTTTACTATTTTTAGTTACGAAAAATAATGTGGGGCTTTTGCATGGGTAGGTATGGGAGGAAATATCTTTTACGCCCAGTAATATAAGACTCTAAAGATGAAAAAACCCTTAATAAAAACATGTGTCTAGCACATGACAAAGATCTAAGGGAATATTAATATTCGTCAATAATCGACCTGGAGGTTGCTACTTATAAAACCCTTGTAATTTAAGTTGCATTTTATAAATAAAATAAAATTAGGTTTCAAAGTCAAAAAAGCCCCAAAGTTCAGGTTGGCCAAATTATTTTTCCCTTAAAATAATATCCCCATGTCCGAGAAATAAAACCTCATTGATTGGCTTTGGACTTTTATTAGAAAAAAAGAGTAAGTCTGCTGTCAGACCGTCTAATGGATCTAATCCGTTAGATGGATCCAAAAAAGGGTAAGCCCGCGGTCAATCCGCCCATTGACCCATACAACCACGAACACCAAAACAACAACATCCTCTGGCCACTGCTAATACTTCTTAGGAGGGCTACGAATACTTTTTGGTAGGACTACTAATACTTTTCAGGAAAAATACTAAAATATCTTTAATCGAAAAACATAATACGTTTTAATAAGATTTTTAATACATTTTAAGCGGAATACTAATACTTTTGTGGGAAAAAATCAATATTTTTCATGAGAATTACTTCAAAAACTGCTCAGGAGTTATCAATACTTTTCCAGAGGGTACTAATACTTTTCTGAGGAATTGTTAATACTTTTCATGGGAAAAACTAATACTTTTGAGGATTGTCTAATAGTATGTCACTATCTAATACTCTTTAAATTGACAATTAATACATTTTAGGTGAATTACTAATAATTTTGAGGAAAAAAATAATACTTTTCATAAGGACTACTAAAAATATGGTTCAATGGATTACTAATATTTTTCAGATGTATTAATACTTTTTCAGGGAAAAAACTAATACTTTTAACAGCGCCTAATATTACAAACATGCCACTAGTCTAGAGATCCTATGACACCGCCCTACAATATTATAAAAATACCATCGGTACATGAAATTATAATAAAACTCGGGTCGGTTTAGATCCGCCTAACAGAAAAGACCTATTAGACTGTCTAACCCAAGTTTTTGTCTAGAAAAAAAGTGCAAATGTTGTGTAAGTTTGTTGTATTACTTCTACAAGTAATGGTTGAGAATAAGTGGTATTAAAATTTTAATTTAGATATATAATAGGTACTTTTGGAAACAAAAATTTTATTTCGAGAAATGAAACTATATTTTGAAATTAAAAAAAAACTATATTTTGAAATTTACCAACGAAAAATATGAGCGACGCCTGATTCAACCAATTATTAGGCAATTATTGTTCCTCGTGTGGACAAACTTAACCCAGCTGGCCACTACTAATCCAACCTCACAAAATGTGAACAAATTCATCTCATCTTCCCACTGCCCCCAGGCCCCCAACTTTAAAAAATATGACAGCAAACCTGACAACGTCTTCACGCATTATTTATAGATTCTTCCAAAATTTCATTTTCTTTCAAAATTCGTGACCATCACCAGTCACCATCATTCTAATTTGTTTTAGTCTAGTATTTTGGTAAAAGAGTCCTAAAGGAAAGAAAATATTCTCACTTTAAATTATACTTTACAATTTTTTTATGGTTTTTTCTCCCTAAAAAAATCTAATCTAAGATCAATATATAACTTAAAATTCTTACGCCCCTATTTGTTAAAAGTTAGACTAGATTTTTAGTAGGGGTGTCAATTTGGGTTGGGTCCGGGTTCGCAGGTTCGCGTGTCAAAGCGGCCCGATCCAGGACCGACTGTTTAATTATTCGTGTCAGAATCTTGAACCCGGACCCGACCTGCTTATTTCACAGGAAATCCGAACCCGATCCACTTAACCCGTCTAATAAAATTATTTTAATATACATTTAATATTTTTAACTGAATAAATTTATTTTTTTCAGAATCATACACTATTCGATCAATAAAAAATATTACAATTCCAACATACAAAAAGAAATAACATAATTGCATAAATAACATAACATACTAATCATATTTTGAGGACAATATTAAAAAACATATGCATAAAAATAACAAATACATAATTAAGGAGGTTTTATCATTTGAGTTTTAAAGATATTTCTTGTTTGTTGTTTTTTTCTTACAATTAATTATTTATTTAAATTTTTTTTAAATTCATAAACGGGTTAGACTGGTTAAACGGGTGATAGTAGGTTGACTCGGACCCGACCTGTGTAAATGGCAGGTTAGTCGGGTCTGACCGAATTTCGACACGGATCCACGAAGTCTGGACTCATACCCATTAATTTCGTATTAGGTTCGTGTCGAGTTTGCGTGTCGGGTCCTAAATTGACACCCCAAATTTTTAGTACTATTTTCAAACTTGTCTATGTCTTCCCAATTAGGTTTCAAGATATGTCTAAAGTTAAAAGACTTCTATAGTAGAGTTGATTTTCCAGATTTTTTTTAGTTTTCTTTGAATCTGATAAAGATAAGACTGAATTCAGAAAGTGGGAAAGCTACTAGATTAAGGAAGCTTTCAAGGATATCTACTTAATCATTGAATAAAAAAAAATATGATTCTTAGTTTCTACCTGAAAAACATAATTATTTTTTCCAGGTTGAAATTGAGAATTTTTTTTTTAAAATTTTGCAAACACTCATTGATTGGTCAATTTATATTTTCTTAGGGATCTAAATGTCTCGTTTATAAGTGTGCATGAGTCCTCTATGCACTATGAAACAAGCCAATTAAATAACTAAAAGAAAATTCAGATTGATGATAAAGTAAAAATTGGGCAAAGTTTAGATGACAAAATGAAACATTAATCTCTTTCCAAAAAAATGAAACATTAACCTCCAACTTATTTGAAGTGAAAGACGATTTTGTCCTCACTATTCCACACTTAAGTAGTCATGTGAAAAAACTCATATGGTTCAGGAGACAACTTGCAACGAGGAATTTTTTATGTAAAAGATGTATGAAAAGCCCTGTAGTTTTGAGGCTATATATAATTTCTTTTTTTCCTAAATATAAATAGTGAAATACTGTTTTTCAAAAGGTTATTATATCTAAATGAAATTGGAAAAAAAGGTGGTGATTGCTTAAGAAAATTTTCATTTTCTTTCTGCTAGAGATATTTTTTTACCCAAAATACATACGATTGCTAATGAAAATTTTAAAAAAATACACCATTCGTTGTTAATCCTTGTTTTTTTCTCACCAATCACTTCTACTCATATTTTTAAAAAAACCAACCAAATCATCAATTAATCATTATTACACATTTCCCACAAATCTTATTATTCACCAGCTCACATATTTCTAATTGTCGATCATGTTTAATAATTATTTTACTATGTTTTATCAAATCAATTATAATCATTAATTTTTCATCTCATGTCCAATCATACTATCCAAATTTATTTGTTCTTCCCTAGTAGAAAAACATTTCAAAAGTATATCTAACAATGTACCGAAACGCTAAAAAGTATCTATGGTTCCTACACGGTTACATTATAAGTAGTTAAAATGAATAAACTATCTTTATTTCCTTCCCGTGTTGTTTTTTTGTTGGGAAGATTACCCAGAGCTGAAGGACCATTGTTTTGTCATTTCCTATCACAGCAACAAAAGGAAATAAACGTTTTGGTTGCAATTATTGATGCGATTCCCACTCCCAAGATATGAACTACTACCTTCCACCATACACTTGTCAAAATTAAATAGAAGTACTTCAAATATTCATATACATTAATTAACCACACATCAAGTTCATATTTCTTTCCAAAATAAGAGAACCGTTACTTATTGATTTTTGACTAGATTCACTACAACATAAATGATAATAGGTAATACAAATTTTGTAGCACTTTTTTATATAAGGTACATATGTAACACGTGTTCGTAACACTTTTTACGTTACAATATTTATATAACACTTTTGTAGCACTCTATCAATATGTAACGCTTATATGTAACATTTTTAAGTATCGCTTTGTTTTGTTATTTCTTTCGTAATACAAATAGTTATCACTTTATTTAATAAACACTCTTGGCAACACTATATTTTATTAATTGTAACACTTTCTAGGCTATATTTTAGTAACACAAAATTATATAAATATCATTAATCATTTCAATGATTTATTTAATTAATTGATGTCACAAAATAGGTGAAGACAAAAAAATCACTAAATCTAAAAATTGTAAACATCATGTACTCTATTTTTTTTACTGAATTTTTGTTTTATTTTTATAAAGTATTTTAGTTTTGATTTTATTTTTTTTATTTTTACGGAGGTAAAAAAACTTTACCAATGAAAAGTGATGTTTTCGGTTATTACTTAGAAATTTTTTCTGTCGGTAAATTATTTTTTTATTATTTAATTTTTTTTGTTAGAATTTCTTAATCTTTTGATAAATTAATTTTATACTTTTATATATTTTTATTTTTACCAATTGAATATTGATCGGTCGATAAATTTATTTATATATTTTTATATTTTTAATCTTTTGTATCCTTTAATACATAACATAATATGATTTTCAAACTTGATACTATATAACATAAAAATGGATATATACAATGTGTATATAATTTAAGACATATATTGTATAATATAATCTTTAATATATAAAATATATTATATATAATATAAGTTTTATACAATTTTAATTTATATGTGTGTGTATCTCACGATATATATAAAACAAAACAAAAGTTTTCATAGGAATCAATTTAGTTTAGTGGCAAATTGTCACTTACACACATAATAGGTCTTAGGTTCAAATCTACTTGGTGGCAAAAAATAGTATTTCTACGAAGTCTTCTACAAAAAAGTGTTTTGAAAAAGATTCATATGTGATACTATAGAAGTATTTTTTTTAAAGTGTTACAAAAAGTGTTACATAAGATTCATATGAACACTTTAGAAAAATATTGCTTCAAAGTGTTACCAATAGAGAACTTAATGTAATACCTAGAAAAAGTGTCACTAAAAGCTAATAAAAGTGATATCTTAGACTATAGGTAAGATGACAAGTGCAACACCAAAATAGTCTACCTATTGTCTATAGTAACATATTATGGCTATTAGTGGTAATATGTTTTGGGTGTTACCTAATATTATTTAGGGATAACTACAAAAAGTACCCAGGAGGTTTGACCTAATTACAAAAACTCATTAACTTTAAAACTTACAAAAAGCATCCCTGAGGTTTGATTTAGTGTTAAAATTAGGGGGTAATCTGCAATGATTTTACAAATATGAAGGGGATTTTGAAATATATTTCAAACCTCGGGATACTTTTTGTAAGTTTTAAAGTTAATTTGGGTTTTTGTAATTAGGTCAAACCTCGAAGTACTTTTTGTAATTATCCCTATTATTTATGTTGTTGTGTTTTATCCTGTTTTGATCAGCTCTCAATCCTTTATGGTGAAATGGCCAAACGTCCTACCATTGTTAAGCTTGAATCAGTAGGTCGCTTTGATTTTACAAAGATGGGTTAAGATCAGGGGTAGATGCAACATGGTAAAAGGGGTATAACTGTACCCCAAATTTGTAAAAATCCAAAAATATTGATTCGGCGTAGAATAGGCGAACTCATATTCGATAATGATTCTTTGTTTGACGGTATAACTTGTTATGGGCTTTTTATAGAGTAGCTCGGTAAGCAAATTTCTCTAGTTTAACTTCTAGAAGATTTTCAGATAAGTTTGGTATTATTGACTGCCTAAGAGCTCGGGATTACTGATGACATAGACAAAACGTGCTAATAAGATAAAAACTGATAACAAACTCTGGCATTTGCAACGGGCTATAGATTTCCCATAACGTTTTCCTGCAAATCCAAAAACCCTAATCAGGTCCACTATAAATACGACCCCCTTGATCAGGTATCACTTAATTTTTATGCACTTTTTACACACTATCCTTATACTTGCTCTATTACTTCCCTTCCTAAAGCATTCTCTAAGTTGAGCGTCGGAGTGGCTACACCGGAGCATTGTTGGTGGTTCGGCGAAGTATGGTGAGTTCGCGAGGTTTGTGATGGAGCTCGGCGGTGTTAGCATCTCGAGGTTTTTGGGTAGTACCAAATATTTTTGTAAAAAATAATATTTTTGTACCCCATCACATAAAATTATACTTTAATCATTTAAATATAAAATAAACTTTCTCAACATGAACTTTTTTCTTGGCCCAACTTTGCTCAATCAGTACTCATTACATAGATTTTGGCCCAACTTTCTCTTGTCACATATATATGTCGCAATTTTCGCTCGACATAAAGCTTTTGATCAACATAACTTGTATGAACAATAGTTCTTAAAATTTGATAGTATTTTCTATGGTTTGCATATTTTTGGTTGGGGCAGTTTTAAATATTAAACAATATTTATTATGTGCATTTTCTTTAGAACAAGTGCGTGTTTTTTTATCTACCGTATCCCCAACTGGTTAAGATAACAAAAACTAACTAAAGCTAATTATAAATAGTGAAATATTGTTTTTCCAAAAGTTGCTATATCCAGGGGCGGAACAACCCATTGGCCTAGGGGGGCTTGCCCCTCCCCCCAACTTTTTTTTACTATATATATATTTATATATATGCATGTAAGTTTATTTTGTATTCTAATATTATATTATTCCCAACCTAAACTACTTATCAATAAAATTTATTATGAATCACACAAGTCTATGACTATTATTTTTAAGTTTAAATAAATTATTGTGGTGGTAATGTGCAGGATATTTCAAACCACTCTCACAAATCAGCACAACACTGGTTTAGCCAATTTCCCCGAATTCCATAAGAAATTTTGATGAATTTAGTTCGGTATTTCTGCACCAGTTTACTAGCTGCAGGAGTACCAGAAGGCCCCTTTGACATTATTCAGCATCAAACAAAAATAGGGAGAAGGGTTGAGAAGCTACATCCAGCGATGCACAATAGTGAAGCTAGAAGTACCTTCAGTCAGCCCTGAAATTTTGACGAACGCATTAGCCCAAGGATTGACGGATGGAGAATTTTCGAATCTCTTGTAATTGAGCCAGATAAAACTTTCGATAAACTCATAGCCAGAGCTAAGAGGTACATTAATTTGGAGGAGGCCAGGAAAACGAAGAAAGAAGAGGGAGACAAAAGGTGGGATATGAGAGAGGATAAAGAAGACAAAACATCCCAAAAGGAACCATAGGCTGAGATGACAGGGAGGAGGCCTAGATTTGATAAGTATTCTCACTGGTAGCTGTAAGTCCAAGCGGCTACGATAATCTAGAGGGGGGTGAATAGATTATCTCCATCTTTTCGATTATGCCCTCTTTTTCGAACAAAACAAGCCAATACAATAATAAAGGTGCGGAATGTAAACAACACGCGTCGATTTATAGAGCTTCACCCCATCTAGGCACTACGTGCTCTACCACCCCAGTATATCCGGGATGGGTTTCGAAAAAGAAAAAGAATTTTATTAATTACCACAATTAATACAAATTCAACTTACAAAAACACCTTGAAGAGCACCACACTCTTCTTCAACACCACCTTTGAGATTACCACAATCTCTCTTGAAGATTACCATAATATCCAACGGCACCTTGTGAAGATTACCACAATCTTCAACCTTGAAAAATACCAAATTCTTCAACACCTCAACAAGAAGATTACCACAATCTTCTTACACCTAACACCTAGATCACCCAAGTGTGTTCTTACCACAAGAATACTCACAAGGATATCTTGTGTTGATTGATAACCCAAAAATTCAAGATTACAACTCGATAATGAATTATACAATTGAGTGCAAGTGTAATCAAGAATAGCCTAGACCTCAAGAATGTGAAAGTGATAAGCTAGGCAAATTACAACAAGAATAATGACAATATAAGACCAAGTGTTTGCTTGTATGCTCTTTTGCTTGTGTAATGTGTTGTATCTTGTTGCTTGAATGAAGCCTCTATTTATAGGAGAGGTCTTGGCTTGATTTCCAGATATAGGCTCTTCCTTGGGGAGTGATTTGCTGCAAAAGAAACCATTTAAAATCAAGATTATAGCTGTTAGAAATCAATCCCACAAATTAGGGAAAAGTCATTCGAAAATGCAACGGATAGTTTCTTTGATAAAACAGGGGTTCGACCGGTCGCGCAGAGATAAGATTGAAATGAGTTTGCTGCGATTTTTACATAGGGGGACCGATCGAAGGGGGGTTCGACCGGTCTCCCTTGATCTTGACCGGTTGGGGGTGTTTAAAAGATGAAACAAAGAAGACTGCACTTGGAGGAGGGCTCCTAGGTACCGGTCGCCCTAGGGTCGACCGGTCGCCCTCCCTTATGTTTCAAATGTCCCTTTTTCTATTTCAAAACTGAACTCAGGTACTGGTTGCCCTATAGGGCGACCGGTCGAGCCTGAAACAATAGTGTTGTCCAATTTTTTATCGAAAATAAACTCCAAGAAATACTCCGAAAAATATTAAAAACATTTTAGATCGATCGGAAGTATTTAGACAATATTTAGGGACATTATTTTGGTTTGAAAACTCATTTGAACAAAATCATCAAAATCATGATAAAAACATTTATCTAACAGTAGCTTCCCAGGTGGAGGTCTTTTCAGCGATTGGGAGGCACCCGGAGCTGAGGTGGCCAAGAATGTATGAAAAAACTCCTAAAAAAGAAAAGGGCAATGAGTTTTGTCGATTTCACATTGAATATGGGCACACAATAGAACAATGTATGCACTTGAAGGATGAGATTGAAAGAATGATCCAAGCAGTTCATCTGGAGGAATTTGTATGTGGATAAGAGGAGATCGAAAGGTAATTATGGGAAGTGTCAAAATAATTACCAACATAGGTAAGAGTCAGAGAAGGGTAAAAATCTTCCCCCACCGCCTCCGCGGAGGGTGGTGATTCAAATGGTGATTGGAGGTCCGTCTGGAGGAGATTCGCGAAGGACCAGAAAGAGGTATGTTAGGGCAGCAACACCTGAGCGATCCCAAGAGTGGATGAAGATAGATGATGTATCTATAGGGCCGAACATTCAATTTGGGCCACAAATAGCCGGGGCATTGTGAGGCCACATAGCGATGCCCTTGTGATCACGAAAACCATTGCGAACTATGATGCCCAACGAGTATATGTTGATACAGGCAGTTTTGCTGACATACAATTTTACGAATGTTACAAACAGATGGATCCGCAGATGGAGCTAAAAGTGGTGGACACGTCCTTGGTGGGTTTTGCCGAAGGTACAATTCGACCATTGGGGATGGTTATTTTGTCCGTCTCATTGGGAAAGAACCATATAGGAAGACCAGGATGGTGCGGTTTCTAGTAGTGGATGCACCTTCATCATACAATGTGATGATTGGGAGACCTTCTCTTAATGCATTTCAGGTTGTTGTGTTAGTGTACCATTTGAAAATCAAATTCTTAGTGGATGACAAGGTAGGGGAAGTGGAAATAAGTATATGGCACGAAAATTATATGTAGAAAGTCTTCAGACGGCTGAAAGAGGAAGAGCTCATGATGATGGTAATGGAAAGGAAAATATCATCAAATTAGATGAGGATCCAGTCGAGCATGTGTCGTCGAATGAGGAGTTGCTAACCATAGAATTGATCCCGGGTGACCCCAGTAAGGTCACAAAGATTGGAAGTTGTCTCGGGGAAGACTTAAAGGGAGGAGTTGATTGAATGTGTAAGAAAGAATATGGATGTATTTGCCTGGTCGGCGAAGGAATTGGTCGGTATTGATCACAAGCATAGCTGAACACAGGTTGAATATAAACACTTCATACAAACTTATGAAGCAGAAGAAAAGGAACTTTGGTCCTAAGAAGGATGCAATTGTGCGTAATGAAATGCAAAAATATTTGGAGGCAGGACATATCCGGGACAAATAATTCGAAATTTTCCTTATATGAATTTTGTGCCGAACAAAATAAAAGCTAAAATTCAAACCTTATAAAGATTTTAGAATCTCTAACTAAAATATAACAAAAATATATTTTGAACTCAAAACTTTAGCTTAAAGAAGATCTTAAAACATTAGCTTAAAGAAGAACTCAAATACAAATAAAATAAAATAAAAACCGACATTTTATTTCATTTAAAGTGAGTCCAAACTATAAATTTATCATGTATTTGTTTTAAAGCCTAAAAATCTAATAGGCTTCAAAATCAAGTGTAATCAGGCCCAAAACCCGAACATAATTAATATGGACTTAAAATCAAGGTCCAAAATACCAAAAGGTCCACCATTCCATTTAAGCCCAAATAAAATAAACAAAATACCATTGAGCCCCAACTTAGAATGATACTCCACAAGACCCTTTAAACTGCAAACAATAGTCCCAAATAAAAAATAATTATGAAAAGTCCCAAACAAACATCAAATTTCCAGATTGACCCATATTGTCCAAAATTGTGTCCGAACGTCATCTTCTCCAGGAACCAAAAAACCCGTCATCACTCAACTCCCCGTCCACCATGCCCTGACTTCGATTAGCCTCAACCGCCAGCCAGACACCACCCCAAAACTAGAACTATTGCTGCCATTTGCCGATTGGATGAGAAGTGTTGGAATTTTGGTTGAGAAATTGGGTGTTGACCCAATTTTAACCAAATATTTAAGTGGTTTTCATTGGTGGAAAATAAAATTAAATAATATGTTAAAATTCTACTAAGTGAGTAGATGAGATTAGCATTTGGAATTTCTCTAAACCAATTATGGGTGAATGAGAAATTAATACTACAAGTTAGCCACTTAAAACTAGAAATTGGTATGGAAAATGGAAAATATGGGGAAGGAGAAATGCTCCATCCCACATAGAAAGAATAACCAAAGATTGCTCTATATTTAAATCCCAATTTGGACAAATGGATTTGGACCCTTGGGGCACCAAAGTTTTTAAAGGGGTGAGGACCTACATGCTTGTGGGTTTGGTTCAAAACACACACGCGCGCGCACGCTGCCACCACCCGCCGGCCGGGTCATGGGCTGTGGGATTGGGCTCCAAGGCCTCGAAAGCGGGTATAATTCATCAAACAATGGCTTCCTACTCACCTCAATCAAATGGTGTAGTAGAACACAATAATCGTACTCTTAAGAAGATGATGAATGCGATGTTGATAAGCTTTGGCTAACCCCAAAACTTGTGGGGGAAACTTATACTTTCTGCAAACTACATTCTTAACAAGATTCCATACAAAGGTAAAAAAGAAACTCCATATGAGTTATGGAAAGGACGCAAACCGCCATATAAATACCTTAAAGTGTGGGGGTGTTTGGCTAAAGTTGAAGCACCTAAGCCGAAACAAGTTAGAATCGATCCAAAGATGATTGATTGCGTTTTCATTGGATATGCTAACAATAGTAGTGCATATCAATTTTTAGTGCACAAGTAAGCTATTCCTGATATAAATGATGGTATGATCATAGAATCAAAGAATGTTGCATTCTTCGAGAATAAATTTTCATAATAAAGAAATGAGACAAGTAAGTTTGAATAAAAGAACTTATGAAACTGTAAGGTTACCTAAAAGTGATGATGAAGAGGAACCAAGACGCAATAAAAGGACAAAAGTTAAGTCTTTCGTTCTTGATTTTCTACCTTATATATTATAAAACGAACCTAGAACTATTCAAGAAGCTTTGTCTAGTCCAGAAGCGCCTCTCTGGAAAGAAGCTATCAATAATGAAATAGATTCCATCATGCAAAATAACACTTGGTAGTTGGTTGATCTCCCACCGGGTTGCAAACCTCTGGGATGCAAGTGGATCCTTTAAAGGAAGTATAAAGCAGATGGATCTATAGATAAGTACAAAGCCCGTTTGGTAGCTAAAGGATTTAAACAAAATGAGGGATATGACTTTTTCGATACATATTCTCCTGTTACGAGGATCATGTCCGTTCGTGTTCTCATTGCTATTGCAGCTTTGCCTAACCTTGAGATATATCAAATGGACGTGAAGACTACCTTATTGAATGGTGAGCTTGAAGAGGAGATTTATATGGAATAATCTGAGGGGTTCGTTGCACCCAGTCAAAAGCGAAATGTGTGTAAACTTGTTAAGTCACTTTATGGACTAAAACAATAACCTAAGCAATGGCAAGAAAAGTTTGACTCAACTATGAAGTGAAACGGTTTCAAGATCAATGAATGTGATAAGTGTATCTACATTAAAGATACTACAAATAATTACGTCATAGTATGCCTTTATGTAGATGATATGTTGATTATGGGTAGTAGTCATGATTTAATCATGAATACTAAAAACATGTTAAATCAGAATTTTGACATGAAAGATATAGGATTATCTGATGTATATTAGGGGTTAATATCTCTAGAACTTCAGATGGAATTGTCTTGTTACAATCTCATTATGTCGAAAGTATACTTAGAAAGTTTACTGCTTTTGGTAGTCCTCCGGCTAAGACACCTGTAGATCTAAGTCTACACTTGGCTAAAAATAGAGGAGAACCAGTTTCTCAGCTGGAATATGCAAGGATAATTGGCAGTCTGATGTACTTAACAAATTGTATACGCCTAGACATTGCATATTCAGTAAGTAAGTTAAGTAGGTTCACAAGTAACCCGAGTAAGGATCACTAGAAAGACGTGACAAGGGTACTTAGATACTTAAAGTATACAATGAATTATGAAATATTTTATACGAGATATCCAGCAGTATTAGAAGGATACTGTGATGCCAATTGAATATCAGACATAAAAGACTCCAAATATATATTTTCACAATAGGTGGAGGAGCGGTGTCATGGAAGTATTCTAAGAAAACATGCATATCTCAATCTACTATAGAATCCATGTTCATTGTTGTGGATAAAGTTGGAGAAGAAGCATATCAAATGGCTTAGAAACTCCTTATAAGATATTCCTTGTTGGAATAATAAGTCGGTGTCTGCTATTTTGATACATTGTGATAGTCAATCAGCAATTGGAAGGGCACAAAGTAGTATGTATAATGATATTGATTTCGAATGGGGGTATTTCAGTTGACTACGTATAGTCAAGATTAATTGTATAAAATGTTAAGGGAAATGGGTTTAAAATCCACAAAATAAAAAATATTCATAGCGGTAACCCAACCTTGTGAATAGGAGATATCAAAACCTTGTTTAATGGGACAACTAAGTTATGAATGTTCAGTTGAATACTTAGAAAATGTGTTAGCTCATTCCCGGAATTTCCAAGTGAAACAAAAACATGCTGAATGTGGTGAGTTTAAGTTTAAAACTTTTAATGATTTCTATACCGAAAGGTGGAGTATGGCAGGATACTCTTCAATATGAGATCATCTATATAAGTGAGAAGTAATGGTCGCTTCAAATAAACACTTATGAAACTAAGATATGGTCCAGGGACGAAATGGACACAACGTGAGAACAACAAGTGTTAGAATTATTATTGTGTAAATATTATTGTCTCGATTTACACAAACGGTTGAGTAGTTCAAGACACAATATTACTAAGTTGTTAGTAAATCCGATAGTATTTTACTAAGGAAGGTTCAAAGCCACAAACAACCTATCCAGATGCAATAACAGTTCACCGAGACTTTCAAGCGAATTTGCATACACGCATGCATTAATTTCATTCATGTGAGGGATTGTTGGAATTTTGGTTGAGAGATTGGTTGTTGACTCGATTTTGACCAAATATTTAAGTGGTTTTCATTGGTGGAAAATGGAATTAAATTATATGTTAAAATTCTACTAAGTGAGTATGAGATTAGCATTTGGAATTTCTCAAAACCAATTATGGGTGAATGAAAAATTAATGTTACAAGTTAGCCACTTAAAACTATAAATTGGCAAGGAAAATAGAAAATGTGAGGAAGGAGAAATGCTCCATCCCAAATAGAAAGAATAGCCATAGATTGCTTTATATTTAAATTTCAAGTTGGACAACATGGGTTTGGGTCCTTGGATCACCAAAGTTTTTAAAAGGGTGAGGACCTACATGCTTGGGGGTTTGGTTTAAAACACACGCGCGTCTTGCCCTTGGCTTGCTCGCTGTTGCCCGGCTTAGCTCGGCCCGTCCGGTGCGGGTTTTGGTCCGGCCGTGGGTCTGGGCTTGGGCTTCAAGGCCCTTTTATTTTTTGGACCAAATTTATTTAAAACCCTTTAAAAAATTAATTAATTAATTAATTTTAATTAATTCGAACTGGGATGTGCTCGACACGCAACATGGTGCCCGGATGCACACCAGTGCGTGGAGCGCACCGCGAACACTGAGCGAAAATGGACGAGCGAGCAGGTGTGCGCGAACGCACACCTTTGAACTGATGCACCTCTTCGAGCAACCAGGTGCATTTTTTGGTTGTAGATATATCTTTTCGATCCAAAAGACATATCTTACCATCGGGTACCTTGATGCCTATATATATGAGCCCCCTGCAGATGAAAATAGACACAAAAATCATATAATAAAATCGAGTCATTATTGCATTACAACATATTGATATCATCCTTCCAAAAGCTTGAAAGTCTCAGACACTTTAAATTCGCTATTGTTTCGACTTTTTCAAGTGATGCTAAGTCGAAACAGTAAAGTCGTTGTATCTTAGTGATGATTGCCGGAACCGTAAGTACTTTGTATACGAGACAATTTTGTATTGCGAAGACAATATTTATTACTGGACTCGACTTAAAATTCTGTCCAGTTTTATCTAAACACTGTTAGTCATTTTCTTGTAAACAGTAAACCACCCATACAACATGATTGTCATCGTTCTTTAGGAGCACTCACGACATAAAACAATGGAAATCAATTAAACCGAACACTGCACGAAAAATCTTGCCACTTGATACATGCAAAAATATTATAAAATAAACATATATATATATCATGTAATTAAAATAATATTGATGAATAAAAGAATTTATGGAAATAATTTATATCGTTACTTATTTGTGTTTGCTAGTAAGGTAATATAGTCATTTCAAGTGGCTAATGTCATATAATCCTAGCAACCTAGGTACTTACACAATGTTTGCTTTCCAATTTTCATTCAATTTTTTTTATAGATACCCTGCTTTCTAGTTTTATTATATTCATATCAATTAATCTCTTTGTTTTTTTCTTGATTTTGTTTAGAGTGAAGTAATCTAACAATAATGTTGACTTTAATTATCATACACCCTTCATCTTGAATAAGCGTGTACAAAAATATAATATCGAATTAAAAATATCATCTTTGACCAATTGGTAACTTTTGGCCTTTCTTTAGAGAGGTCAAGGTTTAGAGCCTCTCGGGTCACAATAGTGGAATAATTAATATTGAGGGCTTTAAGCGGCAGTGTAGAAGGTTGGAACTCGGTGTAAACCTGCTGCTGATAGAGGGGTGTCCAACATGCAGCAATCATTTGGGGGACGACTTCTTGTGACCTGTTTCCCCAAGAACTAGACATATGCGAACATGAAATCTCGGTTATCAAAAACAAAAAAAATATGAATTTGTATCGCTTTTATATTAATTTATATGTAAGGATATTTTTGAAAGAAAATGCGCCTCATTCTGGATATATACCACATAAACATTAGGCAAAATTGCAATTTTAGTCCTGTATTTATCTACCAGTTGCGTTTTAGTCCTATAACTTTTTAGAGTTGCAATTTAGTCCTGGACGATTTTGCCCTCATGGCTGAATATCAGTTTTGGTCCCTTATCTTTCTAAGGATATCAATTATAGTCCTATAACTCTCGAGAATTAGCAATTTCAATCCTTTCATACCATGGCTTTGTTTCAATAAACTCAAATTTCTTAGATTATGAATATTCACATTTTCGGACACCTATTTTGTTCGTGGCATTGTTACACCTACTTAGATCCAGTCTCTATTCAAAGGTTTTAAATGGATCATGTCAGGTTTCCGCCTATAAACTCAATAGGGCATACTTCTGCAAAATTCTCATAATTCTAAATAATTTGATTTCAGACTAAGATTTTGATAAAATGGACATAGTCCATTACGACCATATCAACCCAGCATGCTTCCGTAAAATTAATGAATCTTTTAAAATTCATACCTTCTTGGACCGAAACAGCAACGGGTGAGATGGCTCGCAACACCACCAGTCAGAAAATTATTGCCCCCAGATCGTTTGACAAACAACTCCTCATTGTTCAACCTCACCCTTAGGGAAGATGATCTGCAAGTTATCCGACTCCTTCAGCAACTGTTCAGCACAGCCTTAGTTCGTTTCCTACTCCAAGCGTATAAGTAATCTTTAAACGGGATAAATTAATAGAGCATTATGAAGACATGTTGAAGCTGAAAGCCCCTTTTTATTAAGAACTTATTGAAATATTTATTACATTAGTAATCCCCTTTTGGGAGGAGAATACTGGTTTAGCCTCTCATAAATGAGACTTGCACTTGAAAACACATAAAAACCTGAAAACTAAAACACTCACAAATATTACAAATTTTTCTCTCAGACTTTATTATAAGAAAACTAAGGAGAATGTTCGATGTCCTCAACTTCCTTCAAATCCTGCAATTTATAGAGGTAAGTCCGGACTTGAAAGGCGGACTTCAAATCTTGTTGAAACTTACGACGTCACTACTTACGTCATATCCTACATTATTACCTCGCCAGCTGTCTTCCTTTTCTTTCCGCGCGACTCAACCCATGTGATGGTTGTCGAGGGATCTTTTAAAAAGTTGGTATGCGTGGTCCCCGAGGAAAACGCGTCTTGTGAGCTGGGCCCTTATCCTTTCCAGCTGTATGCTCTTGTCGGTCGGGTTTGGGTTGGAAACCTTTCCCAAACTCGGGTTCCTTCTGTTCGGGGCATGCTTGACAGATCTGGTCGTTCCAACGGCCCACATGCGCCATGTTACAGAATTTCCGGTAAGTTTCTTTACTTGCCGGAATCTTATTCTCCCAGAGAATTCTTCTTTTGGTCTCGAAGAGTTCCTCTGCAAATCCTGTGGTTGATCCAATCATCGAATTCAAAAGGAAAGATCCATTTGTTGAATTCTGGAAAAACTTGAATAGATATTTGACTTTGTCCATTTCGGTTAGACAAACCCAAAGACCCCATGCTCGTCTGGTAGAAGCTTCATATTCAGGAAATGCTCCTACTAATACTGGTCCTTCTTTCGGTGAATATACTTTTATATATTTTAAAGCATTTCCATCCGGTCTTCTTAGCTTGATGAAATGAAAAGCTTCATTAAAGCCTTTCTTTGTTGGTTGGGAGCGCACTTAGAAAATATAGTTCCAAAATGTCTCCTCGGCCAAGTGTGGATTGTTCGCCTAACTCGTAAATCGCTTCCCAATCCATTTGGTAATTTGAAATTTCGGGAATCTGGTGATACAAAGATAGATTGAAGCTAGAGCTCCAAACGTATACCATTCCGCACTTCATTTGCATGGCTTCCCGGCTTCATCCAAACCCGAGATACTTGCCTCGAGATATCAACTATAGTTTTTTCGGGTTAATATCTCTCCTTGTAACTAGTTTCTCCCATTGTCGTTGATATACCTGCATAGGAGAAATCTTAATCTCGTCAGTTTGAACCTTAGATTTGCTGGTCTATGGCCTAAGATTCAACTCTCCTCTTTTACCCTAGAGGTCTTTGGGTTGATTTGAAGACTCGGGTTGTGACACCGGAGCTTCAACATTAGTACAGTTTGTACACCCTCAGGGGATGCATCACCTGCAACACTCGTGATTATGGTACTTGAATCCATAACCTCCGGGTTAGAGCCCCATTCTCTATTCGCCCCTTTTTGCACCGTAGGAGATGCGGCCTGGAAGAGAGGCCCTTGCGGTGCTAAGAACAATTGTCCTGAGCGAACCGGCATGCTCGTATTTGACTAGAAATGGATTTGTCACTGTTGAAAGTCGTCAAAGAACTCTACGCATTGAGACATAATGTCCCAAAATCTCGTTCTAGACTCTCCAGGTTTTCTCTAAGGTGTCTTACTCATTTAAGGACCTCAAAGAACGCGCGTCCTTCCATCTCGTGTCAAAATATCTGGCAAGAATATTTTCATGGGATTTTATAATGACAATATCATAATCATAATATTGACATTCGGTTTGCCATCTAAGTAATCGAGACTTTTCGGTTTTGATTCAATTTTATTTTTCGAGAAAAGCCTTGACACTTGAATTATCAATTTTAAAGTAAACTTTTAGCCAAGTAAAAATAGAGACCATTTTTCAAAAGACTTTCTGACTGCAAAGAATTATTTTTCGTTGATATGCCATTTGTTTGCTTCACTGGGTGTGAATAAACCACTGCAATATCTGCATGGCACTTCCTCGTTTGGTGTGACCTTAGTAAGAACTGCTGCCCATCAATCATCACTGGCATCTGTGTAAAGAACTAGTTCGTCCTCGTCCTGGGGAATCGCAAGCTTTGGAAGCTTTTTACAAACTTCTTTAACTTGCTTAATTCCTTCTTGATGTTCATCTTCCCATTTGAATACTGCATCTTTTTTAAGCAATGGGCTAAACATCTTCCTGTAATATGGCAGATTGTTAATGAACATCACAACAAAATTAACAACTCCAAGAAAACTCTGAAGCTGTTTCTTATCTTTCAGTGTATCTGGAAATCCCTGTATCTTTTCTACAATATGATTCTGTAGAATAATTCCAGATTAATCGATTTCAATTCCGAGGAATTCAATCTGTCTTATTGCGATTACCACCTTGTTTTCTGAAAGCACTAATCCTTCTTTGTGACAAACATCTGAAAATATTTCCAAATGTTTGAGATGCTCCTTCATGTTCTTTGATGCGATCAGGATATCGTCGATATATACGAACATGAAACTGAAATAATCTTTGAAGAGATTATCCATTTTTCTTTGATATATCTGGGGTGCGTTAGCCAATCCCATAGGCATCACGTTCCAAATATAATGTCCTTGTGGTGTGGAGAAAGTTGTGAACTTCTTGCTTTCTTCCTCCATCTTAATCTGGTAGAATCCAGACTTGCAATCGAACTTTGAGAATATCTTGGCACCTTTGATGCAGTTGACCAGATGTTCTCTGTTTGGGATATAATATCCGTCGAATTCCAAAATGTTATTAATCCCTTTGTAATTAATAACAAGTCTTGGCTTTCCTTTTTGATTTCTCCATGGTTTCTGACTAAGAATCCCGGACTACCGTATGGAGAAACTCCTGGTGAAATCAACTTAAGGTCCAGATGTTCCTTAAGTATTTTCTGCATATCCTCACGATCCTCCTGGTTCATAAGGATTGGTTTGAATCTCACAACCTCGTACTCCTTTTCTGGTTTAACCTTTAAGGAAGCTTTGAGCTCGTTCTTGTCCCACCATGCCAAAGGATCTTCATTATAATTCCTTTGGATTTTTTTCTTGATATCCTCGAGTGATATTTGTTCTTCAATTGTTACGTCACTCTGCGGATTCTCCATTAGGCTCACCATCAATTCAGCAATAACCTCTGGAGTAACTCGTTCTTCTTCTTGCACTCTGAATGAATACAAGTTATTATCCCAAAGCTTCTTATCCTTGTAATTCGAACCGAATTGTTTGTAGGATAATAATGCTTCACCAAATTTCCTTCGATCCGCCATTTCTGGATTTCGGAGTTTGGCTTCATCACCACGCTTGCTGCGAAAATTAATTGACATTCTTCTATAAAATGCTTCCCGCAGTCTCTGGACAATAATCTTATGATCACATAATGTTGTGAAAATAAGTCTTCTTGTCTAATATTCCTGTGTAAATCGCTTGAATGTTTGTAGGAAATTGTTTCCTAGCAACACATCTGCTCCTGTATCATGGAAATAGATTGGTGGCGTTTTTACTTTGTACCATGTGTTTGATACATGTTTTTATCTTAATTTTGATGATTTTATTTTGTCACCAAAACAATGCTTTTAAAGGTTGTCCAAATACTCCTAAATGATTTAAAATGGTCTTAAATATTTCACGGAGTATTTCCTCAAGTTTACTTTAAATAAAATTGGACAACACTTTTAATGATTTTATGTTTATAAGTTTTTACTACAAAACAAGGTTCCTAAATGTTGTCTAAATACTCCCGATTGGTTTAAAATATTTTTACTAAATTTTAAGAGTATTTCTTGAGTTTTATTTTCGACAAAAATTGGACAACATTTCCTCGTGGTCGACCGTGGCCCGCATCTATAGGGCAACCCGCACACGAAGATGATTTTTGAAACAGAAAATGAGACGGAAGGAAAATCGGGTCGGCCGCCGCCATGGGTCGGCCTAAGGTACACTGCAAGTTTGCGTTGAAAGCAGATTGATTTTTTCCAACAAAATGAATGAGGGGGACCGGTTGAGACAGGGGTCGACCGGTCGAAGCCTATGTCGACCGGTCGCCCTGTTGTTTTTTTTCAAAGTGTTCTTCAATTCTCTTATTTATGTGCGACCGGTCGCCCTGTGCTTTGACAAAGACAAAAATATGACCATTTGACAAAGAGACACATTTCCTTAAATTGTGGGATTGATTTCTAATGACTATATTCTTGATTTTAATTGTATTTTTCTGTAGATTTTCAATCCCCAAGAGGAGCCTATGCTTGATCAATCATCTCCTATAAATAGAGGAAGTTTTGGAGCAACCAACACAAC
This sequence comes from Rehmannia glutinosa, assembly GCA_016081115.2. Classification (NCBI taxonomy): domain Eukaryota; kingdom Viridiplantae; phylum Streptophyta; class Magnoliopsida; order Lamiales; family Orobanchaceae; genus Rehmannia; species Rehmannia glutinosa. The sequence continues at coordinate 146,360,128 of CM071926.1, forward strand.
AATTGAGATACAACACAACAAGATACACTTCAAGCAAATATTTGGTCCTTCATTGTTATTATTCTTGTTGCAAATTTGCCTAGCTTATCACTTTCACATCCTTGAGGTCTAGGCTATTCTTGATTACACTTTGCACTCAAATTGTAATATTCATCATTGAGTTGTAATCTTGATTTTTGGTTATCATTCAACACAAGATATCTTTGTGAGTGTTCTTGTGGTAAGAACACACTTGGATGATCTAGGTGATAGGTGCAAGAAGATTGTGGTGATCTTCTTATTGAGGTGTTGAAGAATTTGGTATTCTTCAAGGTTGAAGATTGTGGTAATCTTCACAAGGTGCCGTTGAAGGAAGATTGTGGTGATCTTCAAAGGGAGATTGTGGTAATCTCCAAAGGTGTTGTTGAAGAAGAGTGTGGTGCTCTTCAAGGTGTTGTAAGTTGAGTTTGTATTAATTTTGGTAATTAATAAAATTCTTTTTTTTTTGAAATCCATCCCGGATATACTGGGGTGGTAGAGGATTAGGCCCTAGGTGGGTAGAACCTCTATAAATCGACGCGTGTTGTTTACATTCCGCACCCTTATTATTGTGTTTGAGCATTTGGTTCGAAAAAGAGGGCGAAATCGAAAAGATGGAGATAATCTATTCACCCCCCCTCTAGATTATCGTAGCCGCTTGGACTTACACCATGGGGTACCGCCATCACCTCCGATCACGATTTATGCTTGTTTAATTCCCTTATTAAGGATAAGAATCCTCTTAGAGAAATCTCTTCCTGCAATAGCTGGCAAATCCTCTCCAATGTCTTTGGGAAAAACAACCGGCTTTGCAGTACATATTCCAGCACCTCAATCAATGTAGGCGGCAAAATACTCGGCCTTGTATTCAGCATATAACATTCCGATAGAAATATATATGGAGAATGGACTAGTGCTCATCTGATTCTGTATCTTTTATCTGCCACTGTGAACTCCATTCCGTCTTGTAATCTTTCCCAAGGTTTATGATCCTCAAGAAATTCAATTCCCAGTATTAATTGCTCGGGATTTTTTTTCATTGTACTGTAATAGTCACTCAATTTCACCCATCTTCAGGCTTCCTTGATACCTTCCAACTATAGGTTGTTGGAGATAATATAGAACATCACAAGGAAAAATATTATCCTTTTGAGTGATGTCTAATATTACTTCCACTTCTCTCCATCCTTGGGGACATTTTAGCTCTCCCTGTGTTTTGAAAACATCTGGAATGCGCTGAATTGTACTTGGTCTCTTCTATTCCCAACGGCTGCTACTTATCATTTTGTCTTGTTGGAAAGACATCCTCCTTGGCTCAACTCTGAGACTTCGACTTTTGTTGAAGACTGGTTGATCTTGAATTTTCATATCAATCTCCTTTATAGTTGGAGACTCAATGATTTACGGTAGAACCACCTGGCAAAGTCCTCAAAGATCCATGGGACTTCAATAAATTCCTTTCTCAAGAATACTTGAATGATGTATATTCGAAAGAGCATAGAAATCTTGTATGTGATTGAATAAGGTCTATTCCCTTCTTTCATCAAATCCACTCTTTTAAAATCTTGATGAAGGGTTAGGACCTGTTAAAATCTTGATCTCCCAAATTGTATGCAATTCTAGGATAGACATTAAATGCCAATTTTCCCGCATACAAATTTCCTGTAACTACCCCAAGGCATGAATCCTTGAGATTTGAGATTCACTTGTCAAAGATAGCAAGATTCAGTGGCGAATCTATTCCTTCCTTGAATGTTGCCTTAATAATTACTCTTATGGCTCCGATGTGAATCCATGAGAGTGTATTTGCAACTTCTCTTTTGACTCGCTTTTGATCTCCTGGATTTTCTCGTAAGGGACCAAGCGCATCTCGATCAGTTCTTTGGTAAACTCCATTGGAATAGCAAATTCTCCGGTTGTTACCCTGTGAATAATTTGGTATTTTATGTTACGAAACCCAATCTTATCCAACGCCTTCTCCATAGCTCCAATAGTAAAACCATCGTATATCTGAAGCTTTGGATCTTCCTTCATAATTCTCATAAGAGTCTTATGAGAAACCGTAGTGTGAGAGAAGAATCCTGACATATCTTCCCTAACCGTCTGTTGAAGAATTTCTTCTTCACTATGATTCTGAATTGGATTCACTTCCATTTTCAGAATAGATCTCTTCTTCATAGATGCTTTCATGTGAGGGAATATCCTCAAATTGATACACTTGTATTAAATCGTGGTAGTAGGCAGCTTCTTCGATCTCTGGTGCAGCCTTGAACTGTCTGACTCCTCGTCTTTGATAGTCTGGGCAATTTGTCGAGATATGCCCCTTTGCTCCGCATGTCCAGCAATTACAGTCTTTAAAACTTTCATTACCCCTGGTATGAGCTCGTCTGAAAGTTTTTCTTCCTGGCGTTCTACTGGTACTTGCTTGATTAGAACCTAATGAAGAGGCTCTACTCCTGTTTGGTGCCGGTCTTTGCCCTGATTTGTAACTTCGGGCCTTTTCTTTTGACCAGAACCTCCTAGGCCTCCATAAAGACCTGCTTCTTTTGTTGTTGCTTCCTCGGCGGTATGGATGGCTTCTCTCCTTCTTCTTCTTATGCCACTGTGGTTGATCTCCCACAACTGTTGGGATATCATTGTCCACGCAACATAGAGGAACCATTTTGTTAATTCCTCGTAACTCTTATAATTCCTGTATAGAGATGCCTGGTAACACCATTCAGATAACTTGGCCTTTAAGAAAGACATTCTTCTGGCCACTGTATCTAATTCTGCTCCATCCTTGTATTACCTGATAAACATTTCTCTCCAGGGACTCGGAATATTTGCAAAGAATAGCCGTGAAGCTTTCTTTTCTCCAATCTTAGATTTCCACCGGTATTCGGTGAACAACTTGATATATTCGTCAAAATGTCAAATATCATGTAACTCAAGGCTATAGAGGGCTTGTTTATATCTTTTTCTTTTTTCATCCTCTAATCCCTCAAAGTAACCTGTGCCGATAAACTGGATTTTGAATAGTTTTGCCATATCATCGACAATTCCTTTCAGTGATTCCCCTGATGTAACCGCGCTCTTCGTGTTTGCTGATAGGTGTGAGTTTTGCATTTATTTTGGGGTGTATTTATGGCTAAAATGGCGATTTAGTGTGCATAAACTCATGTGAAATGGTTCATATTCGCTCTTTGTGGAAAAGATATTATGCTTTGCTCGTTTTGCAAGGATTTAATAATATTTGAAGTAATTTGGAGACAATTACGAGCATTGCGGAGGAAAAAATACCACAAATGGTGAAAAATAGAAGACGCACGGGTAGGGCGCGCGCCTGAGCACCACCCGTGCATCCCTGGCAAAGAAGAACTGAAGGTACGGCAATGCGCACGAGTAGCCCGTGCGTACACACACCACCCGTGCGCCACTGAAGGATTGAAAATCTCCTTACGACAATGCACACGGAGATATTCTGACATTTTTGGGATCTACAACACAAGACAAAGGTCTATTCTTGGAAGAAGACATCAAGGAGACAATCGGGTTGCATCGGAGCTCAAGGAACGGAGATATATCGAGAGATTGTCGACTTTTCTAAATTTTTCTTGCTTCTTTTGTAGCTTTCATCTTTCATTTTTAGTTGTTATGGCTATGAACAATTTGTCTATGAGTTGTTTAGAAATCATGTGTAGCTAAACTCTTTAGATTTCCGGGTTTTGAAAGTAGATTAATGAACTCTTGTTAGATGTTTTAATCCTAGTTGAAGCTATTATCTTGAAGCCTATTTGAGTACTTTGAGCTTAATCTTGTTTTATCACTTGATCAATGATTTAGCTTGTTTGATATATTGATTCATAATTCGAGAGATGAGTTTCAATATTAGATCTTGAGTACTCGACACAAATGTTTGCATGAATCGAGAGGTTTGTAAATATATGTGAGGACATTTGATCTTTTGCACTTTTGGGAGTTGAGTACTTCATGTTGAGTAGAGATGCTAGCATAAGTATTTCAATCTACATTTTATATGCATCTCGAGAGGGAGGATAAAATATCCTTGTGATCGTCTTATAGGAATATTGATAATAACTTGGCTTGGATTAAATCGGACAACAAGAGGGTTGTTAATCGAAACCTTAACTTGGAAATCCGTTTCATCTTCTTGATACTTCTATCAATTGTGTTCTCTTAATTTTGTGTTTAGTAGTCTAAATTGTCGTGATCTCACAACAACAATCATTAAATCACGATCGTCTAAATAAAAATAAAGCTATCTTAGTTCAATACTTAGTACATAAATTTATTAGTCTCCGTGGATACGACCTTGCTACCCTTTCCTATAACGTACACCGTACACTTGCGGTGAGTTAAAATAAAGGTGAACACTTGCAACGGTCATATCCCATGCAATCTTTACAGATCCCTCAATACTCATTTCAATGAGTAAAATGAAGGAATCTTTCGTAAGATCAAGGGTACTTGCTGCAATCCTCATTGCTGATGCCCATTCATCAATAAGGACTTTTTGATTATTGAAATGTGGGATATCCAGATTTAGCATCAATCCATATGGATGTATTGGATCTAGATGCGATCTTCCATAAGTCGTCTGGTGAATATTTGGCCTTCTAGGAGGTACTCGAGTTCCTGCAAGAGGTGGTCGATCTCTTGTTCCTGAAAGAGTTTCATTACATGTGGTGAAATCTCCAACGTGGTGCATTCTCTCGTCCTGAGTTCCATGATTTGAACCCGCACTTTCTACGACGTTGGGATTTACTGGTGGCGGTGGTGGAATTGGCGGAATTGGTCTACCATGAGGGTCATAGGTAACCAAAGCTGATCTATCTCCTGTGTTCATCTTTAAGTCTACAATACATAATCCCAGAAGGATTCTCGCAGTCATGTAGATCTTTAAGATTGATCTTCTCCATATCCATCACTTTTTAGTTTATGATGGATTTTCCGTTGATATAGCAATGAGCTTTTCATCGTCCGTCATTTTTCGTATTACTTCGGTTGGTTTCCTTTTTGGTGTAAATAAGTCGTCCCGAAATCTATACGCTTCTTTCCTCCGGAAGAACTCGGTCTCATCCTCCATGTTCTTGACTCGTTTCAATATCATGAAGAATTTCAAGAGTTTCTTTCGATATTTCACCATCGTCTCCATCGGTTCGATCCAGATGAACTTGTGCTGGTAGATGAATATGGCGGTTGCCATAATTCTGCACCGTCTTCGGGACTTCTCTAAGATCTTCGGAGAACTTAGATTTGATTGGAAGTATCTCGCTCCATTCAGGTATTCCATCAGGAATCATGATTCTGATGGGCATTTTCATGAACCGCTTCTTGGAGGTTCATCAACTCGACATATAATGTCTGGTTTACTGTCCAGAAATTCATATGATATGCCGCTCGCATTTCACATTGCCTCAAGGCTTCCCTATCGGCTCCTGCGCGTTCTTGTATCTCATATTGGTGGTTCCAATATGCGATCTTATCTTGGTGTTCTTGTGCATACATCGTCAAAATTTGACGATATGTCCTGTATGGCGTACATCTCAGACAATTGTCCGGATCCATATTCTCGGAGATAATTCTCCTCATCAATTGTTAATTACATAAATATAATAAATATAACCAAAAAGTTTTCAATAAACATGGGCTCTGATACCATTTTGAGCAAAACACTTAGTCAAATCAGCCATTTGTATGAATAAGGGTAAATCTGGTATTATGAAAATATGAAATAATTCCGCTGGACCGATTTTGCAACAACTCCAAACTTACAAGACTGAAATCGTTTTGGTGTAGAACATACAGGACCAATTTTGCAAAAACTTTTAAACTTACAGGACTAATCTGCAAATCATAATAGTTACAGGACCATTTTGCGACCGACTTAAAGTTACGGGACCTTTTTTGCAATTTCCCCTAAACATTATCTAGCTAGAATATGCCATTTTTGAGTATATCGAGCTATCAGATTTTAGATACCCTTATGTAGTTTGGAGTTGAAACAAAAGGTGCTAAGCCTGGAAGTTCGACCCCGTCGAACACCTGGCCAGTGCGTCTGCACATCCCAGTTTTACCTTGGCGGCGAAAGAATGAGGAGCGGAATGTTGTCTCGAGCGTAGTCAGTGCAGCGCGTAGTTCTGAGTTATCAAAAAAAAAAAAAAAAAAAAAAAAAAGGTGCTAAAAAGTACTATGCAATCTGACCATAAGGTGACAAATGCCCACGTGGGCCAGAATCATAATTTTAAACATAAAAGGAAATTATAGATGCTGGTACTCGGTAGGAAATGAAAATTAAAATTTCTTATATGGGATCATATACGTACGTACATGATGGAAATGTATAATGTTTCTATTGTCCAAAAATATTTATTAAAAAAATATCTATACTTTTGGACGCCTCCCTGAGAATCGGAGAGCTCTATCACACTGCCACCCCCTCCCCTAGAAACAATGATGAAGCCAAAAATTTCGATTAGGAAAGCCCAATTAGTATATATTAATAAAAAAGAGTCCGTCAGATCTAGTTCTTCATAATAAAAATAGTTTATAACTATTTTTTAGCCATTTTTTAGTTCAAATATACCGCATCAATTTTTTCAAATATAACCAAGTGCCTCATCAGAGAACACAAGAAGAGTATGACCGTGCCAAAATGGCTAAAAATATGTTTTCGAAAAATATGACTATTATTCATTTTTACAAACATAAGTGGACAGTTTATCCATTAATACATATAAAATGAAAATCAACTCATCACATTTAAAATAAGTAGAAGTTTTGATTAAGTCAATGTATTAATTCAATCACATCTTAGTATTCATAAATAAACAATAAAATACAATTACATCAATAATAGAAAATACTAAACTAATATAATAGAAAAGAACTGTCTTTTCTGTATATTTTCCCCGGTTTCGTTGCTATCGCGGGCTTTACGCAATCGATCGGATTAGATAGATATTCCTTCAACACAACATAGGTCATCGAAAGGATCTCGGAGACCCACCAAAGTACGAAAGCCAGGATCATTATGAAAATGAATTCCTATTCGAAGAGTGCATAACTGCATGGATAAGCTCACACTAACCCGTCAATTTGGGATCCAATTCGATATTTTCCTTGGGGGCGCGTATCAGGAAGGAATTGGAATGGAGTAAGATCGATTCATATAGAAGAAAAGGTTTTGTAATCGCAAGAAAGTGGGTTTTTTCGTTATAGGCCTAGCAAAAGAAAAATTGGGATAGGATCCTATAGGATCTCCCCCCCTCAAAATCGGACGTGAAAGTTTCCTTTCATCCGGCTCAAGTAGGTACACCAACTAAAGGAAACAATGACCAAGACTCGTCTTTTTCAAGATTCACAAATCAAAATAAAAAGAGGAATACAATATAATTGAAGACTTTTTTTTCCCCCATTTTATTATTTTTTATTTATTTAAGATTGAAAAGTAAATATGACCAAAATACCCCTATTTTTTCTGAAAAGTTGATGTGTGTAAAATATACGTCCATTTTGGGGCTTAAAATGATATATATTTGATGCATTTGCACGCATATTTAATATATTTTTACTTGGTTTCCTTATAAGGGCATGATACTGCATATTCTTGTAACTATATGTGTTTACTTGGTTTCCTTATAAGGGCATGATACTGCACATTCTTGTAACTTTTTACAAAAAATGGGGCTTAAAACGGAGAAATATCAGTTGGAATGTCCGGCTAAGACTGACGAATGCGAAGAGAAGATGTCACACGGTCGGACCGTGTGGTGTCACACGGCCATGTGAAAATGGCGGTGTGGAATGACACAACCATGTGAAGTGGGGAAAGAAACAGGGGACAGAACCAAGCCCGCACGACCAGACCGTGTAAACCCACATGGGCGTGTGGGAAAGGGCAACACATTACACCACGCCGTGTGGGACTCTGCCAAACACATTTTCCGGAGTTCTTTTCCCATTCCAACTCTACAAGTGATCTCTGCAAGCATCTATAAAAGGGACCAAGGCTTGCACGAAAATTCATTCATTCATACAACATACAACACATCAAATTACGCAGGAACACAAAATTCAAAGTCTTTTGAGAGAGGAGGGCTAGGTCGAGAAGAACACCACAAGGCCTTTCGCATCTACGGGAGTACAAGAGCTTTGAATGCTTTGGAGGGGAATCCATCCTGACAAGAAGGGGTTTTCTTTCTATGTCTAGATCTCTTGTCTGTGCTTAAACAATGTCATAATGTTGATTTCAAATTTGTCGATGAATTTGTTATCAATGTTTGGCTAATCTTTTGGATCTTAGTGGCATAATCAAAACAGTGGATTCATGTTAAATTTTGATTAATTGCTTTCTTAATTGATTCATGTTTTCTATTTTATGAATTCGAGTGCTTATTCTTATTTCTTTTTATCTAATCAATTATTAGCATGTCGTATTTGTTAGTGCGAGATTTGAGAGATGAGCTCTAACAAAGACGAAAATCGAATTCAGACATAAACGGGTGTAACATGTTGGGAGACCTACAACTGTTTGTGGAGAGTCATTCAATTCATAAATCTTTTGGGAGTTAATAATAGTTGTAACGTATCGGGAGATCTACAATTGTTATTAATCTACTATTTATTTATCACTCGGGAGGGGAATAGACTATTTTAGAAATTGAACCCATAGAATTGCATGAATTGGTTTTGAAACTTTAATTGGATTTAATATTGAAGAAACTTGTTGAGATTATGTGCCTAAGGTTGCTCCTGTAGTTGTTGAAAATACCTGTGGGGTTCGCAAATATATTTATTTTTCTTGTATTTTTGATTTTTACTTAAAATTGGATATTCGGTCGTTTCAGTAAAATTGGAATGCGATGTTGTTAGTGTTTCACATATCAATCCCTGAGGAATACGACCTTGCATGTCATTATTCTATAAACTACACTGTATACTTGCAGTTGTATGATCCAAATATTTTTGGCGAACAAGTTTTTGGCGCCATTGTATGATCCAAATATTTTTGGCGAACAAGTTTTTGGCGCCATTAATCTTAATTGAAGCATAATTTTTTTTTTTCAAAAATTTTTGAAATTATTTTTTATTTTATTTTTATATGTTCGGTTCTAACATTATTTTTGTTAAGTGCAGATAGTGCATGATCACGCGTTCCAGATCTACCCAACCAATACCCATTGATTTAGAAATAAAAAAGGCAACAAAGCAACTAAAGAAAAGAGCCAAAACAATGGCGGATGGGACAAATCCAAACGCAGTGGACAACAGAAACAATGAAGAGTGCCCACTTTGGGCAGACGTCCAGGACCAAATTGTGGAGAGGCTCGCAAGAAGGGCAGTTAGGGAATACTTCTAGCCGGAGGTAAGTCAGACATATGGGGGTGTGGCCTGTCTGCCGATCAATGCAAACAACTTTGAACTAAAACCAGCATTGATCCAGATGGTGTCACAGAATCAGTTTGGGGCCAGAGCCGTCGAGGATCCAAACGCGCATCTGGCGCACTTCTTAGAAATTTGCGATACTATTAAAATAAATGGTGTTTCTGAGGATATCATTCGATGCCTCCTTTTTGCATTCTCTCTACACGATAAGGCTAAGGAATGGTCATGCTCTCTAACACCTCCAGCAGAAAATTGGGCAGAACTAAGTCAACGGTTTCTAGCCAAATACTTTCCCCCGGTAAGATGCTGCAATTGAAATCGAAAATCCCCCAGTTTAGGCAATTAGATGTTGAGAAACTATATGAAGCATATGATAGATTTAGGGAATTACTAAGGAAGTGCCCTCAACATAGATATCCCGACTACTAGCAGGTCAAGTACTTCTATAATGGTTTGAGTGGCAACACAAGAACAATTAACAGATGTTGCATCTGGGGGTGCACTACTAGGGAAATATCCCAAGGAGGCACTAGACTTGTTAGAGGAGATGACGAACAACAGTTACCAATGGCCATCTGAGAGGTCTTGTCCGACGTGTGGCAGAAGTTCAGGATGAGAAGGTCGCCATGCTCACAGAACAGGTCTCCGTGCTGAATAAGAAACTGGACAGGATGCAGCAAATGACTCCAAGAGATCCTGCTATTGTTGAAGAAAAAGCAAACTTTGTGAGCCAACAAAGGAACTTCAACAACAATTATAGAAATAATTAGACAACCAACTACTATCATCTGGGGTTGCGAAACAATGAAAATTTCTCTTATGCTAACAATAAAAATATTTTGCAGCCACTTCGGGATACAATGTGGGTAATCAATGCAGAGCAGAGTCAAACGAAAAGAAAGCATCTGGTGAAGAGATGTTATCGTCGTTTATCGGAGAGACAAGGGCGAGACTTAACAAAGATGAAGCAAAGATAGACAGGATAGAAGCACAAGTCACTCAGCTGAACACAAACGTGAACGCAAGACTGGAATCTCTGGAAACACAAGTAGCCTAGATAGCAACTGTTGTGGGAGGTCAACATCAAAAGAGAAAATTCCCAAGTGATACTGAGTTGAATCCGCGAGAACAATGCAATGCCATTCATCTGAGTGGCACTGAGGGTTCACAGATTTCATAGGACACAGTTCAACAAAAATGAGTACAAATCTGAAGTCTGGCTGAAGACGTAAAACTTGGCGCTCTATGGGAGGCAACCCAATTTATTTCCTATTTTTGTTCATTTTTAGTCACCTTAAATTTAAATTTCAATTTCATTTTATTTATTTTTATTAACTTAATTTTTAGTTTTGTTTAATTTTCTTGAGTTGTTGTGTAAGTGGCGTCATGGCAAACTCCTAGTTATAAATAAAATATAAAATTATCCCACACGGGTGTGTGAGACCACACGACCAGGCCGTGTGAGAGGACGCAACGCCCAGCACCACACGGCCAGGCCGTGTGGTCATCATATCAAACCCCCTATTTTTATCCTAAAACCTCACTTTTTCTCCACTTTTTCCTACCCAAACCCTAACACATGAAAATTTTCTCCCTAATTTCCCCAACTCCTCTCCAACTCTCTCCAAATTCACCATAAATCTCAACCTAAAAACACAAATCCTCCATCCTCTCAAGAAACCCACCACCAAAAGACTTCAAATTTTCAACTTTTCCAAGTTCTACACCAAATTTGGGGGTACTCCAAAACTCCAAAAGTTTCAATTTTTTTCACCTCAAAATCTTGAAATTCATGGCCTCTAGAGATGAGAGAGGAACAATGAGAAATACAAGAAGAAGAAGGGAGCCGACTCCGGAGCCCGAATCCGAGCCTCAACCATTATTTAACCCGAGGAGACCGAAGCTTCAAATGTAATCTTGCCAAACAAAACACACCGGGCTAGATGGGCGATACTCTACTTTCGTCCTTGGTTTAATATAAGGTATCTCAATAAACCTACTCTTACTAATTTAGGTTTATTGGATGATTTTAGAGCTATGTGTGGTAGAATTGATTGGCATGAATTTTTAAATGGGCATTGGGCAACTTATTCAATTATCACACTTGAATTCTTAAGTAGCTTTGAATTGGTGGTTCGAAAAAGAAACTTGGTGGGAATTAGGTTTCGACTGGGAAATGAGCCGAGGGAACTAAGTATTGATAAATTAAATGAAATTTATAAAACTCTGGCTTATGAGGTTGAGGAGCACGAGGAGTTTAATAAGGATAGGTTTTGGAGAAAGATAACTGGGAAACGATTCTATACTCCAGGTACTTCAAAGGCATCTAGTATTCGAAATCCAGTATTCAGTTATGTTCAGCGAGTCCTAGCTGAAACAATTTTTGCGAGGGAGGAGAGTAGAGGGGCGTTGAGGGTAGACGAATTATTCATCATATGGTGTATGGCATCGGGGACTAAATTGTGCCAAACGTCGGGGCTATGATAGCCCGGCAATTTGATAGGATAAGAAAATCTGAGAGTGGTGGAATTTGTATTGGGGGATTATTACCCCTATCGCTGAATATTTCAATATTAACTTGGATGGGTATGAGGAGGCCGTGAGGCTTAAATCGATTGATCTGAATGTTCTAACTGCTATCAAAATATTAAAATTTGATGGGTATGACTACTGGCTCAATCAAGCAGATAAAACAAAAGTTAGGCTTCCTAACCCAGAAGCGACATCCACTAGAAATAGAGGTAACTGGTTGCTTAGGGAGGAACATGGGGTTGCTACTTAAGAAGAGCATGATGAGCCGGATTCCTATACACAAGGGGGTAACTGACCACTAACTATGAATGAGAGGCTCAAAAGGGTGGAAGTTGATGTGGGTAGATTGATAGATGACACATATCAGTTGACGGCTACAGCTAATGAGTACCACCAGGAGTACTAAGAACGATTCGATGCCATCACCCAGCAGCAACATCATATGTACGAGATGATATCTCACAGGGCCATTACCCTCCACCTCCACCACCACAGTGATCAGGGTAAGTACTTATTACACATTTATCTTTCTTTTGATAATTTCTTCATATGCTCGGGATGAAGAATATTTTAAGTTTGGGGGGAGAGGGGGTTGTCAAGAATGCGTAATTTAGTACTTTCTTGCATTTTGCATTGCATTTAGAATTGCACGTAGAGCATAAATATATATATATTTCAATTTTTTTATTTATTTTCGATTTTTTTGTTTGTAGCACGTTTAATTGCTTTTGTGTGTGATTTTTAATCAAGAATTTTTAAAATGCCCAGCTTCTGTTTGATTTTACTATGAGCATTTTATGGAATGCGATAACATACTTCTGAGAATAATGTGATAAATTATTGGGAAGATGTCATTTATTTGCTCGGCATTAGTTGAGAAAATTAGGTATTTGAGCATATTGCGAAAACAATAAGCATGTGAACTTTTGTGTCTTAAACTTCTTTATATTATGCAGACTTATTTTTTCTTGAGTGTATCATTCATGATTTATAGAACTCTAAAACTTGGTCTAGTATTTTCATTGAAGCCATGTGTGTGTGCAATTTTTGAAAATGGTTTAAGGCCATCTTTGTTTTAGCATACTTAGCCTAAAAAGCCTACAAATGAACTCATGATTCCCTAGTTAGCCAATTTTGAGCCAAAAATTTTATTCTGAGCCACATTGATGTTTAAAATTTCAAAATGATTTTATCCCTGAAATTTCTTGAGCTTATAGAAAATGAATAAGTTTGGGAGAGATGTGGTGAAAAAATATGAAAAAGAGAGGAAGTTGGCAAAAGAAAGAGGAATGAGCAGTATCTGGGTAAGTGAAAAAGTACATGAAGCTTGAAAACGAAAGAAATATCTTTGAAAAAGAAGAGAAAAATCGAGCAAAGCATAAGAAAAATTGTGAAAAATTGTGAAAAAAAAAATGAGAGCTTAAAGACTAGAAAAAAGAAAATAGGCAAAAAAGCCTATGAATGAAAAATGAGAAATAAGGATGGAAACGAATTGAAAAAGAAAATATCTTGAGAATAGATTTTTAGATGAAATTGGGTTAGTGAATTGCAAGTCTGTGCACTTAAATTCTAATTGCTCAAGTCAAGTCACTCAATCCAAATTTTCCTACCCTTACCAAAGAGCCTACATTACAACCTAATGAAAGTCCTTTTTGATTCTTAAATTATGCACATAAAAGTGGCCGAGATGTTAGACGATTTGCAAGCCTATGGTAGTTCTACATTCATTGAATTGAATTTGAGCGTAAATACTAGCCATACACTTTTGGGAGTCGAGTGATACACTACCTACTTGTGAGTCGCGATGTCAAGTACCCAAGAGAGTATTGACTATGCCGAGTTTATGAATGATGACTTCTTATTTGAATCACATAGTTTTTTTCAGTATGAAGTCAAATGCTATTTAATGTTCATAGTGTTCTTGGGTGTTCGTTTTTACCCCTTGACATTAATTTTTCTTAATTTGCTCGTGGACAAACAATGCTTTAAGTTTGGGGGATTTTGATGTGTGTAAAATATATGTGCATTTTGGGGCTTAAAATGATATATATTTGATGCATTTATACATATATTTAGTATGTTTTCACTTGGTTTCCTTAGAAGGACATGATACTGCGTATTCTTGTAACTTTTTATAGGAAACGAAGCTTAAAATGGAGAAATATCAGTTAGAATGCACGGCTAAGACTGACGAATGCGAAGAGAAGATCAAAACGATGAAGAAAATGGATAAAAACACTTCACACGGCCGGACCGTGTGGTGTCACACGGCCGTGTGAAAATGCCGGTGTGGAATGACATAACCGCGTGAAATGGGGAAAGAAACAGGGGACAGAACCAGGCCCGCACGGCCAGACCGTGTGAACCTACACGGGAGTGTGGGAAAGGGCAACGCATTACACAACACGACCGTGTCGTGCCTCACGGCCAGGCCGTGTGGGACTCTACCAAACGCATTTTTCGGAGTTTTTTTTCCGTTTTAACTCTACAAGTGATCTCTAAAAGCATCTATAAAAGGGATCCAAGGCATGCATGAAAATTCATTCATTCATACAGCGTACAACACATCAAATTATGCAGGAACACAAGATTCGAAGTCTTCTGAGAGAGGAGGGCTAGGTCGCTAAGAACACCACAAGGCCTTTCGAGAGATCTACAATTGTTATTAATCTACTGTTTATTTATCACCCGGGAGGGGGATAGACTATCTTAGGAATTGAACCCATATAATTGCATGAATTGGTTTTGAAACTTTAATTGTATTTAATATTGAAGAAATATGTTGAGATTATGTGCCTAAGGTTTCTCCTGTAGTTGTTGAAAATACTTGTGGGGTTCGCAAACTTATTTTATTTTTCTTGTATTTTCGATTTTTACTTAAAATTGTATATTCGGTCGCTTAAAAAAATTGGAATGCGATGTCATTATATTCTAAGTATTTCACATATTAATCCCTGAGGAATACGACCTTACTTGCCATTATTTTATAAACTACACTATACACTTGCAATTGTATGATCCAAATATTTTTGGCGAACAAAAGTTGAGGGAGGGCCAATGCCCCCTACATGGTTTCGTCTCTGCCAGGGATACTTCCATCTCCACGCCGATGGGTGAATCCTCTACTGGCGGTTCTTTGCTATGGTACTTTATTTTGGCTATCTGAATTAGAGAGTGGTATGGCTAAAAAAGGTAAGGAAAAGAAAACTTAACTACCTGGTTAAGTCCGATAAGGAATCCTGCATCAGAGCGACTATAGCTTTCACTCAGTTCTCTTCTTTCAATGAATCAATGAAAATTTGCAGTAAAGATGATTACCCAAAAAGTCTTTTTATACTACAAGGAGATGAAAAGACGTGCCTCTTCATAGTCCCTCGGGAATTGAACCGCTCATGCCCAATGAAGCGGTGACATGTGTCAGACACCATTGTTAAGCATCACACACGGCCGTGAGACATGGATTGCCCTCAACTCTTCTAAAATCTTTCTCTACGGAGCTCGAGCCCACGACCCATTACTCGATCAATCCCCAACCCCAAACTCGAGAGCCATTGATGATACCCGAGCAGAGCTGGATAAAATACGTTTACACATGGCCTCACGAGCCTCTACATATGGATGGACCAATTAGGTACTGCCAATAAGGACAAAGGTGTCTGCCCGCAAAGGACTTAGTACGGAACCTAAGAATGACCTATAAACTTGAATTCAACAAAGACCGAGATAAGCTTAGCGACTAACATTCCTGCCACCCATATAAAGACAACACATAAAATATTATTAAATAGTTATCAACCATGCAAGCCATGCAAGATGTGAGGATGACAAATGTCCCATTCTAGATATAATGATTGCTGCTCCACTTACTATGCTAGTATATATATAAGTCATTTATGTGGAAATGACAAGTTTAAAATACTATATCATGCTCTCTAATAAATGCTCTTCTAGCAGATGATTGACCAAATGTCATGCTCGGTAATTATCAATAAATATATTACTTTCTCAGATTTTTATATAGTGCCAGTTATTGCAAAAAGGGCATTATTTGTTGTTGATCAAACTGAACATCAATTACATCTACAAAAAAATGAATGAAAATTGGAAAACAAACATTGTGTCTTAAGTAACCAGGTTACGGATATGTTTGTTTAGCTTCCTCCAATCACCTAACTTCTTCCAATCACTTTCCCAATCACCAACCAAACAAACGGTATGTTTCTCAATATATTTCTCTACTAATACACATAGTTTTAAATACATCATATCAAACCCTTCGTCCTTCAATCACCCCAAAAAACTTATCTCAATCACCCTCAATCACTAAACAAACATATCCGTTATATCACCTTAACTACTTGAAATGGCTATACTACCTTACTACTGAAAGTTTTTGTTGGGTTAGATTTTGATGATACCATGTAAAACTTAGATTAGGAAATTCGCACCCCATTTTTGTTGTAATTCAACTTGTAATAGAAAAGGCTGTATAAGCTGAGTTGGAGTCAGCTAAGTTGAAGATTGCAAGACTCGACTAAAGATCGAAGAGGAGACCCAACTGTGTCAGCTGTGTAAAGTGAAGTGAAAACTCAGTCAAGTGACATAAAAGTTGTCTCAGTCGGCTGATTGACATCTAAGTCATTCCAAAATGATTGAAATCGAGGGTATGCAACATATAAGACTTTAAGAAACCTAAAAGAGATTCGTTGTCTACGCAAGTTAAAGTTTTGCTGGATATAGGCATGTGTCAGCCACAAAGAATAAAAGCTGCATTTTTCTTTGAAAGAGTGCAAAAAGCAAGAACCAATGGGATGTACTGAAAACCGCAGAGATTAATGAAAGGTTGCAGAGCATTTAATTCATGGTACGATCTACATCAATGCTGCAAGACAAGACAAACCAACAACGTACGAGTGTGATTTGAAATTTCTATGTATCTCTTCAATGAACATAATCTCAAATCTACACTATTAAAGGCTAAGCAAGCAAGTGAGAGAAGGTTACGAATTTCATAAGACAATCAAGCAATAACCTGCAAATTCTCTCAAACTTTTCAAAGAAATCCTCAAGCCTGATTTTAAAGGAATTTAATCCAACATATTCAGTGAAGGAAACATTACTTTATTAGTTGAAGAGGAAAACAATTTAAAGAACAAAGGGGTCTACTCTCCAAGTTTGAAGGATAAATAGTAAAGTTCAAGTTTTAGGCTCGTTGGAGGGCTGTGTGAACAAACCCAAGAATTTGAAGGAGTTGAAGTAGTAAGACAACTATTTTGTGAAGAAGCTGAGTCTCTGAAGCAGCAGACTGTGTGATCGAAGCTGACTCGGACTGTTGAGTACTTTGTAACAAAGATCAAGTTACTTAGAGGATTGCTCCAGGAGTTAGAGAAGAGTGGATTAGAGGAATTACACCATCCTCGAACTACTATAAATTGCATGTGTTTATTTACCTTACAGAACATTTAATTCTTGCATTTATCTTATATCTGCTGCTAAGTTAAAGTTGTTGAACTCCGCTGATAATAACTATTGATAAAACAAATGTTGTAAAACGAGCTTAAAAATCATAAGGGTGAAAAGTCTTCCGCTGACAAAACCAAATCAACTGAAAATCTAAGTGTTAGCTGAAAGCAACTAAGTTATACTATCAACAACGCAGTCGAGTTTGTTGAGTGGGTAACTTTGTTGTGTAAGCCAACCTAGCTTTCCTCAAGGACTTAGCTGATTTGTGTAAAACTCTTAAAATATTTTAAAAGGACTAAATGGAAAAAGTTTGTAAGGTTTATTCAACCCCTCCCTCTAAACCTTACACATCACCCCTTGCGACCTACAGTTTTAAAGATCACAGATATTCAAGGATAAACGAATAAAATAAAATATTGTTATAAGTGCCTTCAATACTTATACCAACTCGCAGTGGATCAACAAAATAACACAGAGATAAAATTTATTTGCAAGTAAAAATATACTTGCAAACGTGCAACAAGGTAGCAGGAGAATCAAGGCGCAATTGGATACAAAAATTTTGATCTTCACTAGTTGATTGAATCGTTTACAGAACCCAACTCGTATGACTCAACTAGTACAAAACACAATTAAAACTCCTATCTGAGTACATCTATGAAGTATATAACAACTCGTCCAAAATGCTATGAATATAGTCTTTTCAGATATTAATCAAAGCAAAAGATGGACGAAAAACAAAACAAAGACTCGAAATCTTCAAAATTGTTATACTGGAGACGTAACATCATCAGATAATACTTTGATCTGGGTAGAATTCGATCTTTGTTTCTTCTCTCTCAAACTCGAATTCTCTAAATCTCTCGTTTAAATTCTTCAAAATACTATGAATATAATCTTTTCTGATATTAATCAAAGCAAAAGATGGACGAAAAACAAAACAAAGACTCACAATCTTCAAAGTTGTTAAACTGGAGATGCAACATCATCATATAACACTTTGATCTGTGTAGAACTTCGATCTTTGTTCTTCTCTCTCAAACTCGAATTCTCTAAATCTCTCGTGTAAATTCTCTCTGTACTCGTGTAATTTATATTATGAATTATGAAGGGACGTTCGTCCTTTATGTAGGCATACTCCAAGTTTGTAAGTCCTTACAAAACATGATAAGAGATATCTACGAGAACAATGATTCATATCTCGTATAAGGTAGGACTCTAGAATCCTTATCAATATGATTTAAAATATTAAAAGATAAGATATTTCCATATCCAAACATTGCTTGAGAAAATCAAGTTATGACGACACAATCCTTATATAATTAAATTTTTCTTATTTAATAAATTTTATGTCCTGCAAGTAATTAAGAAAGGCAAAATATTGATTAAATCAAATATTTTCGGAAAAAGAAAGAAAAAATTAAAAGACGCGTAAAACACGATCCAACACTAACAAGCACAAAAAACTAAAATATCTCCAACAATATAAATTATTTCCACGAATTTTTTCATTCATCAATATTATTTTAATTACACGCATAGTATGTTTATTTTATAATATTTTTGCATGTATCACATTCCTATTGAATACTAAACTCTTGCTTGGCATGCATTATATATATTATGATAAATAATGTGTCATCATATAGTTTATTGAATAAATAATTGTAAACATGCATAAGATGTTTGATTTGACTAAATAAATCACTGCACCTGAAAAGAGCTCTTTGGGTACTTTAGGTAGATAACTTAAAACATAACACATTTTAGGTTAGTTGGGGAACCCTCGACTAAGGTCCATTAATGCTTAAGTCAGTTTAGGTCGTGAAATAAATAAACTAAAAGCAAGGAAATAATTATTGTGAATGTAAATTTAACCTCTTTGGAATATTTGTCTAACTATTTATAATACATCATATTATCTACTTTCATAACTTTAGACGTAATGTCATCCTGGAAGCCCTCAGATCGTGAATCAATGATGTCTATTAATCCGATTTTGGGACGGGCGAACCCGACCCAAGTAAAAAGTACATGGATCTTACCTCCTTCAGTCAATTTTGGGCCATTATTAAGGGTAAAATGGTCAAATCACTTTATTGGTTTATCAATGCCAGAATCGACATCACATTGCATTTGATCAATATTTTTGCATTTTATCCAGGGATGAGATCTCCTATTTCACTTTTCCTTTTTACTCAGATTCCATTGCATCGGATGAGAGACACGCGTTCTGATTGTGACATCATCTTGTACACAAGTCTTCCATCTGATACAGTAGAATATGAGTTAAATAGGGATAGTGGAATAAGAAATCTCATCCTTTTTATCTCTGCAATATTATATCACGAAAAAATAATCAAACCCTGAGGTCCTCATGTTACACAACTCTCAAAACATTTATAAATACCACAAAGTTTGTTTTTGGGGACAAAAATTGGACTTTGTAGAGACAAACAAAAGAAACGAAAAAGAAAAATGTGGAATTATGTAATAGTTTCATTATTGACAATAGTTGCTGTGTGGGCATGGAAAATCTTCAGCTGGGCTTGGGTCGAACCCAGGAGAATGGAAAAATTCCTAAGGAATCAAGGCCTGAAAGGAAACCCATACAGGTTTCTTCTCGGAGATTCCCAGGAAATCGGCGACATGTACAAGGAAGCCAACTCCAAAATCCTTGGTCCTTACGACGACATCGTGCAACGTGTAATGCCTTTCATTCAGAAGACTATAAACACATACGGTAAGCAAAAAAAACTCTGTACCTATGAGAGTGCTTGGTTGTGAATGATTTTTGATTTGCTCCATTTTTTGGACAAAATTTTGCATTAACATATGATTGTTTGTGAAAAATTTCAAAAAATACACTATTCACTTTTCTCATTTTTTAAATAATCAATCACATTTATTTATAATTTAAACAAAAAGAAAATATCATATCAACTATCATTATTATACAATAATATCACAAATATACTATTCACTCTCTGTTATTTTTCAAATCACCAATTACATCTAATCACTATTATGCTAAAAATTGTCACAATAATTATCATCATCACATTTTCATCTTATATCCAATTACACTCTCAAAATCCTCTCAAAATCTGTTCTCATTTTTAAAATAATTTTTTCACATTATTCCCTTTAAAAGTAAAAAAAGAGTGGAACGAAAGATCAAGCAATCACTCCCTAACTTTTTCTTTTGCTTTTTCCCTGACAGAAGAATTCTAAATAACAGTACTTAAGGGAGTGGTTGCAAATTAAACCTTTCTTACAAGAAATGATTCAATTATTATGGTAGAAGCTAAAAGTAGTTGATAATTAGAAGTTGTTGGCAGTAGTGTTTGCCAAATTGAAGCTAAAAGGTGAACAAATTAGTTAAAAGAGATATAGTGGTTGCTGAGTAGATTGTAAAAATGTTTATCTATTTGTAAAAGTCAAAGCAGATCTGAATTAGAAATATAAATCATCTATTTTTCTTGTTTTCAGATTCTTATTTAATTATACAGAATCAGAAGAAGAAGTTGGTATCTGAGATACTGAAAACTACTATTTTTCAATCAATAATAACATTTTTTAGTGATCGTAAATAGAATATGTTATAAGCACCGCCGTTTTACTGTAGCAGAAGCTAAAAATAACCAAGAACTAGAAGTTGATAATATTTTCACATAAAAACTAAATGTTGAATGAATTTAGACAGAGTTTTTGGTGAATGTAAGTTCTAAAATTATTTATATGTTTGTAAAAATCAAACCGAAATAAGAATCAGAAATCTAAAACATTTATTTTATTAAATAAATTTATGATTGACAGGCAAGAATGCATTTGCATGGATCGGGCCAAGAGCACAGATTATCATATCGGACCCCGAATTGATGAGAGTTGTGTTGAACAGACACAGAAACTACCAGAAGAATTTCAGGGTATGTAACAAAATAATCAATTTGGTTATTGGTGGCCTTGTTTATTACGAAGGCGACGAATGGAGCAAATCCAGGATGAAGCTAAACCCTGCTTTTCATCTCGACAAGTTGAAGGTGAGCTCTCTTTAATCTTTATATTAATTAACCAACTACAACAATCAAAATCAACAATCACACTCATTTTTCACAATTCTTGTAATTTTAAATTGGGATAATTAAAAAAAAAACAAGACCAGAGCACTTGAAAATTGTAAAAAAAAAAAGAAAAAAAAAACTAGAGGTTTGATTTTTGTATTAAATTTCATGGGTAGCTGTAATATTTTTACAAGTCAGGGGTATCAAACCTCAAAAGCAATTTATGCAATTTTCAAAAACTTTTGAATTGTTTTTTTTTTGTAATTAGCCCAGACTTCAGATAAATTTTTTGGTAATTAAACCTTACGGTTTTTTTTTAACTTAATTTTTTTTACTTGTGTATGTATTATATAGCAAATGGTGCCGACAATGCAATCATGCACTGAGAACATTCTTAATCAATGGAAAAGCAAGATGTCAATGGATGGAAAAGGTGTGGTGGATGTGTTGCATTATCTGGAAGACTACAGTGGTTCAGTGGTCACACATTCATTATTTCACACTACTTTTGATGATGAAATGAGAAGAAACTTTCATTATCTCAGAGACCTTACAATTATGACAGATACGGCTTCCAAGCCCTTCATGTTTCCTGGTGCAGAGTAAGTCTCTTTTTTTTTTTTATTATTATTTATAAAACCTCCATTTCATTGTTACACCGTTAAGATAATTCTATTTTCGAACTGATTATTCTTTTAATTATTTGAGAAAAAAGTCATAAAAATTCAATTTATAGATTTATATTTTGTTTTAGGAATAGAATCAGGGGGCCTTTTTGTTTTTGTCTTTTTATTAGTGATTTAGAATAGAACAAGCATTTAAATGTAAGAGAATGGATAAATATTTGGAACGCATGATTTCGACTATCTTAATCTTAGTATTGGTATATTCCGTTTATTAGTGACAAAAGTTGTTCTTACATATTGAATGTATAGCAGCCACATCAACTACCACTTAAGTCAGCTGAATTAAGTTGCTGACGTGGATGCTATACATTCAATATTACATATTTGGGAAAAATGCGAAAATTGTCCTGTAACTTTATTAGGTACTAAATAATTTTAGTCTTATCTATTTTTTATTTTACGAAATTAGTCTTGCATCTTAAAATCTGTCGCAATTTTGGTCCTATTCTCATCGGAGTTTCAAAAATGCGGAGACCAACTTGCATGTGAAGGGCACATAGCTCGTTTGGTTGCTGAGGTGGACTCGTATAATTACCTGTCAAAATGATTGGTCAAAATCCAACCAAAATGGGTCCTGTAACTTAATTTAACTAGTAAAAGGTAAGAAACTGCAAAAAGAAAAGAAAATAAAGATTTATAAATATATTAAAAATATAAGTTTAAATAAATAATATAAATCTAAATAAATTAATAATGTATATAATACATATATATATATATATCTCAATATATCAATATTAAAATATTGTACTAATAAATTTTTATATCCAAAAATTGTATAAAAATATAAAAGATATAAAAACATGTTAAAAATAACATTTCTAAAAGAAAGTATATATTATTATACAACACCCCCTTGTGCCCACCCCTCTCATCCCGGAAAAAAAAAAGCAGACGATGTTTATTATTTTTATTTTATTTTTACAATTTTATAATTTTCTTTAGTAAAGAAAATAATTAAAATTTCTTTAAATTATTTTCCTATATTACTTAAATTTCGAATTTATATTTAATTAATATTTAAATTTAAATACACAGGACTTTAATTTTTTAAATGTGCATTTTTCATTTTAAACGTCAAGTTTTTTATTAATATTATTAACTTTAATGAAATATATGTATTTTTTGAAAACTAAGATACTTAAATAATTATATATTGTCATACAAAGTGGTCACGTGGAGTGATACATATATATAATAACAATAAAACAGAGACGTGGGAGTTAAAAATAGAGGGATTGATGGATAGAAGCGAAGAATTATTATCACAGTTTTTGGAGGAAAAATAAATATTATGTGAACTAATTTTTAGTTTATTCATTATTACCCTTATATAAGATATTCTCTAATATTTTTATAATATTTTATATGTAACATATTTAAAGAAAACAATGTAGAAATGTTCGCTATCTTCAATATATTAACAAATTATATAGAAGTTGTAAACTACTTTTGTTTCATTTATTATTGGCATACACATCATAGTTATATATAGTCCAACAATAAATTAAATGTAAATTATTTTCTATTTTATCATTATATTGTATAATATATTCTGATTTTTGAAATATTTTTAACATGTTTTTATAATTTTTGTATTTTTTATATGATTTTTAATATAAAGATTTTAATTTAAAAAATTATAAAACTTATTAGTAAAATATTTTAATATTGATATATATATATATTATATAAGTTATTAATTTATTTAGATTTATATCATTTATCTAAACTTATATTTGTAATATATTAATAAATCTTTCTTGTATTTTCTTTTTGTCTTTTCGTACGTTTTACTAACCAAATAAAGTTACAAGATTCATTTTCTTTGGATTTTGACCAGTAATTAAACGAGTCCACCTCATAAACCAAATTGGCCATATGCCCTTCACATGCAAATTGGTCACCGGATTTTGGAACTCCGGTAAGAATAGAACCAAAAAATCGTGACAAATTTGAAGATATAGGACTAAATTTACAAGATAAAAAATAGATAGGACTAAAATTGCTTAGTATCTTAACTTACAGTACCATTTTTGCATTTTTCCCTTACATATTTCATTAATATACAAAATGAGACTTAGAGTTTATTAGTTAGTAGATCTGTTAAATTTTTAATGCTTCGTTTAGGTATTTACCATCGGAAACCAAAAAGAAGGCCAAGGAAATGGAGAAAGAAGTACGACAATCATTTACCAAAATGATCGACCAAAGACTTAAGAATCGACAGGCAGGGGAACCAGATGCAGCAGATCACGACTTGTTTGATCTGTTTTTGGACGAATTGTATGAGGGCAAAAACAAGTTGAGCAGTCGCGAACGCAAGAGGATCATCGATGAAGCCATTGCACAGACAAAGTTGTTTTACTTTGCAGGGTATGACACTACTTCTAATCTCCTGGTTTGGACCATGATCACACTCGCCATTCACCAAGACTGGCAAGCTCGTGCTAGAGAAGAGGTTTTTCAAGTCTTAGGAAACAACAACACTCTCACTAGTGATGGCCTCAGCCAGCTAAAACTAGTAAGTATTAGGACTCATTAATTTGAACCTAAGTCTTAACAAATCAACTGAGCTTGTCTCAATAATGTTATAGTACATGACGAAATTGTAAAATTGGTCATGTAAAAAGATTCTGTAAATGTCACACATTCTGCCAAAAAACTCTCGTGTCTATAAAAAATTCTCGATTTTGATCCTGCAAAATGCACGATTTGCGAAATAGTCCTGTAACGTAACTATAAAAAAATTGCAATTTTGGTACTAATTTCATCGGATTTCAATCACATGTGTGGCACCTGTAGTTTTCATTATCCGGAAAATTTGGACCAAAATTTAGATTTCCATACATCTACTGGACTATTTTGCAAAACCGTGCATTTTGCAGTACCAAAATTGAGATGTTTATATAGTTACAAAACCTTTTTACAAAACATGATTTTTACATGACATTTTTGCTGTCGGCCTATAGTTACATGATTAATTTTGCAATTTTACCTATTGTACAACGAATTTCAAATCATTGATCTTCTATTTTGAGTAGTGTTTCTGTTTGGATACCATTGTACAACAATGGATTAAAATCATTGAGCTCTAATTGAGCAGTAAATAGAGTAATTATTTGAGTCATTATGTTTGGGTACCATTATAAAACAACATATTTCAAATCTGAAACTGGCCATATTTTTGTCTCTCTGTAGCTAAACATGATTCTACACGAGGTGTTGCGTTTATACCCACCGATAATGGAACTATCGAGGGTAGTTGAAGAGGAAACGCAATTAGGAAACCTCCGCATACCAAAGGGCGTATTGCTACAATTACCAATAACTTTGCTCCATCGGAGACCTGAAATCTGGGGCAAGGACGCCCTAGAGTTCAGGCCAGACAGGTTTTCCGAGGGAGTTTTGAAAGCGGCCAATGGCCAGGCTGCGTTCATGCCTTTCAGTTGGGGTCCTCGGATTTGCATAGGCCAAAATTTTGCTATGATGGAAGGGAAAGCATTCATGGCCCAGCTTTTGCGCACGTTTACGTTTGAGCTCGCGCCGACATATAAGCACGCCCCTTATGCTGCTTTCACCATTCAGCCGCAGTTTGGAGCTCCTCTGTTGATGCGTAAAATCTAGCATATATGCTTCCATGTTGAACAATTATATGTATTAACATTTTCTATTCTGTACTTGAATATTTTGTCTTTTTTTTTTTTTATGCATATCAATAATACTGTAAGTTACCGTGATCGAGTATTTGATTAAGTGAATAAGTTCTTGGTTTTTTTTTTCCTCGACTACAATCCATATAAATCGTGAGCTCAACAATTCTCCCTCCAAAACTGTTTTTCCTTAAATTGAGTACCAAGACAGGGGAACAAATAAACTTTATCTGCTATAGCAGGTTCTAGTGTGACTACATTTCTGAATTCAACTTACATGACTTAATTCAAAACTAAAAGGAAAAAAAAAGATCAAATCTCTAAATAGGTCAACTTGTAGAACTGAAAAAAGCAACTTTCCCTTAAACTTATTGCCAAAACGCCAAAATGTACATTTTGTTTATTGATAAAACTTTTTGTTTTAAACCCGTGCATTGATTAAAAGATTAAGCAGGTCTCACATAGGATCATTTTACGGATTCCTATCCGTAAGATGGTTCCCATTATTCGGATCCGGATCCGATACGCTCCCTCCATCTTTCACTTATTTTTTTCCATCTCTCTCTCTCTCTCTCTCTCTCTCTCTCTCGCTCTTCTCCCATTTTATCTCTCTCCCCTCCCCCCACTTTCTCCTTCTTCTCGTTAAACACAAAATTAAGGACTGCGTCTTTAGAAGATGGAAAGTTGAAGACTGAAAGTATAACTTGTGATACTCTTGTTTCTCCCACATTGAAGTTTTTCTTGAGATTTCTTTTGATCGAGGTTTTCCACGATTCATGATTTTTGCTCAAATTAAAAGCCTTTCTTTGAAAATTGATTTCATGGGTGTGCAAGATTTATTTATTTTTGTTTATTGCTTTCAATTACTGGTTTAATAATATTCTTTTGCCTTATCCATAATTACGGAATTGTACTTCATCGGTTGGGGTTTTTGGGAAACAAGAGAAGATGCACAACACTTTAAAAATTGGGTGTGGAATAATTAGAGGTGTCAATTTGGGTTGGGTCCGGGTTCACAGGTTCGCGTGTCGGAAACAGCC
The DNA here is from genome assembly GCA_016081115.2 of Rehmannia glutinosa. NCBI lineage: Eukaryota > Viridiplantae > Streptophyta > Magnoliopsida > Lamiales > Orobanchaceae > Rehmannia > Rehmannia glutinosa. The sequence continues at coordinate 146,386,974 of CM071926.1, forward strand.
GACCAAGTGTTCGCCTTTATTTTTAGCTCACCGCAAGTGTTCGGTATACGGTGTATGTTATAGAAAAGGGTAGCAAGGTCGTATCCACGGAGACTAATAAATTAATATGCTAAGTATTGAACTAAGATAGTTTTATTTTTATTTAGACGATCGTAATTTGATGATTGTTGTTGTGAGATTACGACAATTTAGACGACTAAAGCACAAGATTAAAATAATACAAATTAAATGATAGAAGTATCAAGATGATGCAATGGATTCCCGAGTTAAGGTTTCAATTAATATCCCTCTTGTTGTCCGATTTAATCAAAGCCTAGTTATTATCAATATTCCTATAAGACGATCACAAAGATATTTTATCCTCCCTCTCGAGATGCATATAAAACGTAGATTGAAATACCTATGCCTAGCATCTCTACTCAACATGAAGTATTCAACTCCCAAAAGTTCAAAATATCAATTGTCTTCACAAATATTTACAAACCTCTTGATTCATGCAAATATTTGTGTCGAGTACTCAAGATCTAATATTGAAACTCATCTCTCGAATTATGAATCAATATATCAAACAAGTTAAATCATTGATCAAGTGATAAAACAAGAATAAGCTCCAAGTGCTCAAACAGCTTCAAGATAATAACTTCAACTAAGATTAAAACATTCAACAAGAGTTCATTAATCTACTACCAAAACCCGGATATCTAAAGAGTTTAGCTACACATGATTTCTAAACAACTCATAGACAAATTGTTCAAAGTCATGACAAACTAAAATGAAAGATTAAAACTACAAGAAAGCAAGAAAAACTTAGGAAAGTCGACAATCTCTCGATGTATCTCCGTTCCTTGAGCTCCGATGCAACCCGATTGTCTCCTTGATACCTTCTTCCAAGAATAAACCTTTGTCTTGTGTTCTATAGCCAAAAATGTCAGAATATGCCTTGGTGTGCGCCCCAAAAAGCCTTTTTATACCCCTTTTCAAGTTTAGGGCAAAGTGGTGCAGAATGTGGCATTCCAGCGCAGACGCACGGGTTGTGCGCCCCTGCACGGGCTACCCGTGCGTCATCCCGTAACGAAGCCTTTACTTTTTGCCAAACACGCATGGGTCGTGTGCCCCTTGCACAGTTTACCTGTGTGTGATGCCGTAGGTATAATTCAACTCCCCAGTGGCGCCCGGGTCGTGTGCCCCCTGCACGGGCTACCCGTGCGCCATGTCGTAGCTTTCAATGCCTCTCTTCAGGGGCGCACGGGTGGTGCCTAAGGCACGCCCAACCCGTGCGCTCCCTGTATTTTCCTTATACGCTCAACTTCAACTCGTTTTGGCTTCAATTCTCGTATACTCACTCGATTCTCAGTGTTTCCACTTTGCGATGCTCGTATTTGTATCCAAATTGCTTCAAATATTATTAAATTCCTACAAAACGAGCAAAACATAATATCTTTTCCACAAAGAGTGAATACGTAATATTTTACATGAGTTTATGCAAGCTTACTCACCATTATAGCCATAAATATGCCCAAAAATACATGTAAAACTCACACCTATAAAAATCCCCCAAACTTAAACTGTTAACCTTTCCGATCAACAATTTTGAAAACAAGATAAACACAACAGGGAGATAAGAATGATAGCGCACACAAAGAACCCAAAAGGAAATCAATATTGTTCGTCATGAATGTCAAGCAACAAACCAATCAAGCCTCAAATATTCTATCAAAGGGCACGTATCAAACAAAACATGGTAAAATGCTCTGAATCACAAATCTCAAGGTTAAGTGTATGCTCTCATCTCACGTGGACGTGTTTACGCTCAAAACAATTCAATGTCGCAAAATTACCATAGGCTTGCACTTCGTCTCATGTCTCCGCCACTGGAATGTATGCAATTTGTGAATCAAAAAGGACTTTTTCATTTGGTTGTAACGAATGCTCTTTGGTTAGGTTAGGAAATTTTGGATAAAGTGACTCAAACTCGAGCATATAGACCGGTGAGCATATCAATCATCTACATTATACTTCCATATGCTACTCCAATCATCCCTTATTTTTATCAACTTTACTTATTTCCATCTCCTTTCTTTCTTTTGAGGATCGCCTCAAATTACAATCCTTCGCCCCCCAAGTTCGTTTATATGAAAATTCACATTATAATGTCAATTTTTGTTTTCGATTCTTTTGTGAATTTTCAGCACTTCTTTTCAACTCATTTTCTTCCTCTTTGGTTCCAATTAACCAAATATGCCCAATTATCCAACTCTTTAATTCCCACTCATTCAATCCTCATTCATTCCCTTTACTCAACGCTATACACTGGAGTTTAGGGTGACGGATATATCAAGTTCAAGACTTAAATTTGTGGTTATCAAAGAAATAGGCAATAGGCTCAACTTGGCTAACTAGGAATTTCAACATCTTTAGGTAAGCAAAAGGCTTGAAAGGCTAGCAAAGATGGCCTTTAATCACATTCACAATTCGCATACAATGTGTGGCCTTGACAGAGATGCCCGAGAAAGTTCTAGAATTCTAACAACATGAATGATACACTCAAATCACAACAAGACTGCATAAGATATAAGCAGTAAAGGCTCAAAAGCTCACAGGCTTGCAAATATGTAATTCAAAACATCAAACCAAGTTTTCATATCAACATGCTCAATGTTATCTATTCAAGGCTCCATCAACTCATACCCAACATCCAATCTCAACAATACAAATTT